>JBBHAA010002128.1:0-60000 GCA_037953035.1 Aquarana catesbeiana | reverse complement strand
TCCTGTACTATGTCTGCAGTCTCTGATCATCTCCTGTATTATGTCTGCAGTCTCTGATCATCTCCTGTATTATGTCTGCAGTCTCTGATCATCTCCTGTACTATGTCTGCAGTCTCTGATCATCTCCTGTACTATGTCTGCAGTCTCTGATCATCTCCTGTACTATGTCTGCAGTCTCTGATCATCTCCTGTACTATGTCTGCAGTCTCTGATCATCTCCTGTACTATGTCTGCAGTCTCTGATCATCTCCTGTATTATGTCTGCAGTCTCTGATCATCTCCTGTACTATGTCTGCAGTCTCTGATCATCTCCTGTATTATGTCTGCAGTCTCTGACCATCTCCTGTATCATGTCAGCAGTCTCTGATCATCTCTTGTACTATGTCTGCAGTCTCTGATCATCTCTTGTATTATGTCTGCAGTCTCTGATCATCTCCTGTACTATGTCTGCAGTCTCTGATCATCTCCTGTATTATGTCTGCAGTCTCTGATCATCTCCTGTATTATGTCTGCAGTCTCTGATCATCTCCTGTATTATGTCTGCAGTCTCTGATCATCTCCTGTACTATGTCTGCAGTCTCTGATCATCTCCTGTATTATGTCTGCAGTCTCTGATCGTCTCCTGTACTATGTCTGCAGTCTCTGATCGTCTCCTGTATTATGTATGCAGTCTCTGATCATCTCCTGTACTATGTCTGCAGTCTCTGATCGTCTCCTGTACCATGTCTGCAGTCTCTGATCATCTCCTGTACTATGTCTGCAGTCTCTGATCATCTCCTGTATCATGTCTGCAGTCTCTGATCATCTCCTGTACTATGTCTGCAGTCTCTGATCGTCTCCTGTACTATGTCTGCAGTCTCTGATCATCTCCTGTATTATGTCTGCAGTCTCTGATCATCCCCTGTATTATGTCTGCAGTCTCTGATCATCTCCTGTAATATGTCTGCAGTCTCTGATCGTCTCCTGTACTATGTCTGCAGTCTCTGATCGTCTCCTGTACTATGTCTGCAGTCTCTGATCATCTCCTGTATTATGTCTGCAGTCTCTGATCATCTCCTGTATTATGTCTGCAGTCTCTGATCATCTCCTGTATTATGTCTGCAGTCTCTGATCATCTCCTGTACTATGTCTGCAGTCTCTGATCATCTACTGTACTATGTCTGCAGTCTCTGATCATCTCCTGTATTATGTCTGCAGTCTCTGACCATCTCCTGTATTATGTCTGCAGTCTCTGATCATCTCCTGTATTATGTCTGCAGTCTCTGATCATCTCCTGTATTATGTCTGCAGTCTCTGACCATCTCCTGTACTATGTCTGCAGTCTCTGATCATCTCCTGTACTATGTCTGCAGTCTCTGACCATCTCTTGTATCATGTCTGCAGTCTCTGATCATCTCCTGTACTATGTCTGCAGTCTCTGATCATCTCCTGTACTATGTCTGCAGTCTCTGATCATCTCCTGTACTATGTCTGCAGTCTCTGATCATCTCCTGTACTATGTCTGCAGTCTCTGATCATCTCCTGTACTATGTCTGCAGTCTCTGATCATCTCCTGTATTATGTCTGCAGTCTCTGATCATCTCCTGTACTATGTCTGCAGTCTCTGATCATCTCCTGTATTATGTCTGCAGTCTCTGATCATCTCCTGTACTATGTCTGCAGTCTCTGATCATCTCTTGTATTATGTCTGCAGTCTCTGATCATCTCCTGATCTATGTCTGCAGTCTCTGATCATCTCCTGTACTATGTCTGCAGTCTCTGATCATCTCTTGTATTATGTCTGCAGTCTCTGATCATCTCCTGATCTATGTCTGCAGTCTCTGATCATCTCCTGTACTATGTCTGGGGGTTCTTTCTAACAGAAGCCCTCTTTGTGTGCATCGGAGAGACTCCCCTCCAGGTCTCATTAGTGTACGCTCTTGCTGTATTTTTTTTTTTGTTAAAAGATCATGGGAGGATCCCAGGGTAACAAAGAGTTCTTAGGAGAGCATCTCTGTGTTTGAGTCATTGCCATAGAAACATTTGTAAAGGGGAGGAGTTGGTAAGATGACCACGCCCATGTGGGGGCGCCAGAAATATTTCTGCACCCAGGCGCCGGTGACCCTAGGTTCGGCCCTGCCCCTAGGGGTGTACTTCAAGGGTCTGACTAGGAAAAGTTTGAGAAACACCGACATAGAGGAGCCCATCTCTCCATTTTCCTCCTGCAGCCACTGAATGCCTGAATGGAGAGGAGGAGAAGCGGGGGAAATGGAGAAATCAGTTCCTTTATATGGAGCCACCCACTTGTGACCGGGCCCTGGTGTTCCGCCACCAGGCTCAGAGGAAAGGGCCCTGTCCGGGGGTCAGGGGGGCCCTTCATGGTTTCTTGCATCGGGCCCTGAAGGTTCTAGTTATGCCCCTGGAACAAGGGGCACCTATTAGAAAAAATATGTAGGCATAGGACACACCCCCTGCCCCGCCCACCTTAACCACTTGCTGACTGAAATCTGTATATATTAGTTGTGGTTTGTAGGGGGGGTTATGTCTGATATCCCCCATAACCCCAGGATTTCAGCCCTTTCTCATGAAAGCATTCGGAGCCACTCCTGAGCCTCTGGAATGCTTTCTGAAGCGTCGGCATTTCTTGGGTTTTCCGTTTCCACCGATTCTCCAGAGAAACAATACAATGGTGCGGCCGGCTCCTCCCATAGGCGATCAAAGAGATAATACTCTATGGCCTTGGAGGACCGGAGCGATGACCTCACTTCCTGTCCAGGCTGGAAGTAAATCTTTTTTTTTTTTGGATCTTTTGCTTTTAAAGGTAAAGAAGAGATTTGAGGTCTATTTGACCCCCCAGGTCTCTCCACAAAGAGGACCTGTCACCTAAGGATGTTTATATTCCTTCTAATAGGAATAAAAGTGATTAAAAAATAAAAGGGAAATTGTACAAATAAAAAGTAAAATAAATAGGAATTTTTTTCTTTTTTTTAAAGTACCCCCATCCCTCCGAGCTCGCGCGCAGAAGCAAACGCATACGTAAGTCGCACGTACATATGTAAACGGTATTCGCACCACACATGTGAGGTGTCACCGCAAACGTTAGAGTGAGAGCGATAATTCTATCACTAGAGCTCCTCTGTAACTCTAAACTGGTCACCTGTAAAGGTGTTTAAAACGTCGCCTTTTGAGATTTTTAATTACCGTTGTTTGTCGCCATTCCACGAGCGTGCGCAATTTTAATGCGTGACATGTTCGGTATCTATTTACTCGGCGTAACATCATCTTTCACATTATACAAAAAAATTGGGGTATATATTGTGTTTTGTTTTGTTTTTTTATTCATTAAAGTGTATTTTTTCGTAAAAAATTGCATTTGCAAAACCGCTGCGCAAATATTGCGTGACATAAAAAATTGCAACGATTACCATTTTATTTCTTAAGGTCTCTGCTAAAAAAATATATCTATATATGATAAAAATGGGGGGTTCACATTGATGTCCACATTAATGTTTATTAGTACAATTTAGCGCTACTCTTTTTTCTTCTTTATATCTATATATAATGTTTGGGGGTTATCACTAATTTTTGAGCAAAAAAATAAAAATACTGATTTAACTAGTGCAGCTCCGGGAGGTTTACCCCCCTTCATGACCAGGCCATTTTTTGCGATACGGCACTGCGTTACTGACAAGTGCGCGGTCGTGCGACGATGTACACAAATAAAATTTATGTCCTTTTTTTTCCCCCCACAAATAGAGTCTTTCTTTTGGTGAAATTTGATCATTTTTTGCTCTATAAACAAAAACAAAGATCGACAATTTTGAAAAAGAAAATATATTTTTTACTTTCTGCGATAAAACAAATGTAAAAAAAAAAAATCAAATTTCTTTATCAATTTAAGGCAATGTAAAAAAAAATCCCAATAAGTGTATATTGATTGGTTTACGCAAAAGTTACAGTGTCTACAAACTACGGGATATTTATATTTAATTTTTTATTTTTTTTTTTACTAGTAACAGCGGCGATCAGCAACTTATAGCGGGACCGCGACATTGCGGCGGACAAATCTGACACTTAAGTGTCACTTTTTTGGGGAACCAGTGACACCAATACAGTGGTCGGTGCTAAAAAAAAAATATGCACTGTCACTGTACTAATGACACTGGCAAAGGAAGGGGTTAACATCAGGGGCGATCAAAGGTCGAGTCCTTTGAAATCAGGGACTGCTGGGCATCGTGCTGTTCTCTGTTTTATGGAACCATGAAATAAAGGACTGTTCCTATGAAATCATGTTGTATGGACTTGGCCAGTTGCACCAGTAAAGAAAAGTTCCAGCAAGAAGCAGACTGGTCCTCATCATCCCAGTGGCCTGTACCTGAGGAGGTAAATGTGGACACCGGCCGGGGCAGGGGACTGGCCGCTGGCAGGGGTTGGGAGAAGGGGTCGTAATGTATTTTGACACAGGCCTTGTGGCCATGGAGTGAGGGGCCAAATCTCAGTGCTGGTTTCCAACCCCCCCCCCCCCACCTGGAAGTATTTATGTAGGCCTCCTAGTGCAGGAACTGGCTCCTCACCCACCACTAGAGGCACTGCATACTTGTTCCAGAAAATACTAAAGACCAGCATGACAGCCAGGATGAGCTCAGCTACGGCACCCCCATATTCTCCTAGTGATATGAACACACGTCGAATGTATAGTATGGTGAAGGTGGTGTAGATGTACACGGATGGGTTGGAGGACCTCAGGACAGCACAGTGTAGAACACAACATCTATGACTCTGACACACTGAAAGATAAGAAAGGCTGGATAGACTTTCTTGCTGGCACTGTCATGGGTTCAAGCTCTGGGCCACCTCAGAATTGTTCAGAATATACCAGAGAAGCAGAAGACACCATCATAGATGTATTGATTCTTCTCAAACTTTAATCAAGGTGTGAGTGAGTGGAACAATATGATCTGTTCTCAGAAGATGATACATGATATGTCAGGTATACAGGCAGCCCTTACCAAAGTATCAGTGAGTGTAGACATCAGCAATTGTTAGTACAACGGTAATACACAGAGACCGGGACAGAGAGGAACCCCCAACCTATGGCACCCCCGAGGGGGTTCCTCATGTTATGGAGGTACTCTGAGGACAACTAAAATAAAATGAGAGAATTGAACTGTGAGATAATTTTGTAGAATTCTGATGCCATGTTCAGCATGATCTCCATGTCTTGGATATGAACTAGCAGTTTTTGGCCCCTGGATTGCTCCTGCAGGATTTGATCACTGCACCGCCTTCTTCTCACAGATGTAGCGGTAAGCGCGGGTACAATGCTCGTCATTCCAGTCACCGCTGTAATTGAACTGAACACAGTCCTCTCCACCACCAAGACCGTGGCCAAAAAACTCATCCGGCTGGCCAGGGGCCCATTTCCTGCAAAGGCACAAGATGGAGATATACAAGATGACTGCAACATTGGGTTGTCACAGATTTCTAGAACATCCAATGGCAACATGGATGGCCCTTTACTAGAAGAGGCCTCATTGAATACTGCCGGTTATATGGAGCATATCAGAACGAACTTACAGACTACCCTACCAGTTATCTATAGTGAGGAAGTGTGTGGACTGTCAGTCTAAAAAATAATACAGGAGGTCCCCAGTGAAAGAAGAACAGTGTGAGTTATTGGAGACTGAGAGTTCAACAACCCTTGGAATAGCCTCATCCACTAAGAGTCCCACAACCCTTGGAATGGCATCAACCCCTAAGAGTCCCACAACCCTTGGAATAGCCTCATCCACTAAGAGTCCCACAACCCTTGGAATGGCATCAACACCTAAGAGTCCCACAACCCTTGGAATGGCCTCATCCCCTAAGAGTTTCACAGCCCTTGGCATACCTTCTTTCCCTAAGAGTTTCACAACCATTAGCATGGCCTCATCCCATAAGAGTTCCACAAACCCTTGGACTGGCCTTGTCCCCTAAGAGTTCCATAACCCTTGGACTGGCCTTGTCCCCTAAGAGTTCCACAGCCCTTGGAATGGCATCATCCCCTAAGAGTTCCACAACCATTTAGCATGGCCTCATCCCATAAGAGTTCCACAAACCCTTGGAATGGCCTTGTCCCCTAAAAGTTCCACAACCCTTGGAATGGTCTTGTCCCCTAAAAGTTCCACAACCCTTGGAATGGCCTTGTCCCCGAAGAGTTCCACCACTCTTGGAATGGCCTTGTCCCCTAATGCTGTGCACACACGATCGTAATTTCAGCCCGCAAAAGACCGATGAGAATTTTTCATCGGAAAATGAAACCGTGTGTATGCTCCATCGGACTTTTGCTGGCCGAAATTCCAGCCAGCAAAAGATTGAGAGCATGTTCTCAATTTTTCAGTCGGGAAAAGTTCCTATCTGAAAATGCGATCGTCTGTGGCAATTCCGATGCGCAAAATTCCTACGCATGCTCAGAAACAATTTGACGCATTCTCGGAAGCGTTGAAATTCATTTTCTCGGCTCGCCGTAGTGTTGTACGTCACCGCGTTCTTGACGGTCATAAGTTCAGTGAACTTTTGCGTGACCGTGTGTATGCCAGGCAAACTTGAGCAGAATCCTGTTGGAAAAGCCGTCAAATAAGAGTTCCACAACCATTGAAATGGCCTTGTCCCCTAAAAGTTCCACAGCCCACAGAATGGTCTATCCCCTAAGAGTCCCACAACCCTTGGAATTGCCTCATCCCCTAAGAGTTCCGCAACTATTGGCATAGCCTCATCCCCTAAAAGTTTCCTAATCCATGGAATGGCCTCATCCCTAAGAGTTCCACAACCCACAGAATGGCCTCATCCCCTAAGAGTTTCACAACCGTTGGCATGGCCTTGTCTCCTAAGTATCCCACAACCCTGGACATGGCGTTGTCCCCTAAGAGTTCCACAACCCTTGAAATGGCCTCGTCCCCTAAAAGTCCCATAACCCACAGAATGGTCTATCCCCTAAGAGTCCCGCAACCCTTGCAATGGCCCCATCCCCTAAGAGTCCAACGACCCTGGGAATGGCATCATCCCCTAGAAGTCCTATGACCCTTGGAATGGCCTCATTCCCTGAGAGTCCCACAACCCTGGACATGACCCCATTCCCTAGGAATTCCACAACCCTTAGAATGGCCTCATCCTTTAAGTGTCCCACAACTCTTAGAATGGCCTCATTCAATTTTTGTAACCTTGAAATTAGGAATGTGGGCGGTAGAGATTGTAAAGAACATGGTACTTTCAGGTGACAGAAAAATGTTGGATAATTCAGAAAGGACATTACTTTGGTGTGGAGGAAAATGGGGTACCATCCACCCATTTCCAATCCCCGTCAATTTCACTCAGCCCAATCCAGACCCGTATCTTCATGGCAAACTTTGTCAGGAAAACCTAAAGAACACATAATGAAGAGAAGTAATAGTTACAATGAAGAGAAGGAGGAAGGTTGGTTCCATATCAGTGGTGGGCACTACCAAGTGGTCATGTGGGTACGCTTTTTGATCCTGATGGAAATGTATTACTGCCCACATTTTCTTACCTCCCTCGCTTTGCAGAGTTGCCAATGCAAAAGCTGTGAAGGACTGACACAGCCATTGTTGTGTCACATACCATATGGAGACATATGGAGCATGTGCTGCTCCAGGAGATCTGAATGCTTGAGTAGTCTTGATCACCACAAGGGTTTGTCTTAAGGACACATTCAAACCACCACATGTGTTTATCTTCAGGACCCATCCTGACCCATTGGTTTATCTCAAGGACTTAAGGATCCATCCCGACCACCTCAGTAACCTTTTTACAGGACCCATCCAGACCACCTCAAGGACTCATCCAGACTGACACATAGGCATAGCTCAAGGACTCATCCAGACCACCATATGGGTATATCTCCAGGACCCATCCAGACCACCTCAGGGACTCATCCAGATCACTACACGGGCATATCTCCAGGACCTATTAAGACTGTTAAGCTTATACCAAGGACCCATCTAGACTACCTCAAGGACTCATCCAGACCACCACATGGGCATATCTTCAGGATTAAGCCAGGCCACCACATGGTATCTTCAGGACCTATCCATACCTTCACACAGACTTTTCTAAATGACCCATCCGGAACACCTCAAGGACTTATCTGCGAGCCCCATCCAGACCGCCACATAAAAAATTTTTCAAGAACCCATCCAGACCACCTCAAGGAGAGCTGAGGTGCAGGAACTGGTCTTCTCTAGCACTGAATCCACTCTCTGAGTTTCTTTATATTCTTTCCAAATTGTCCATTACTCCTTCACACAATGTTGGTCACTCAATTCAAATTGGCTTTGCTTTGTTTCAAGCTCTGACACTCTCTGATCCCAGTCTCCTTATATATAACCTTCTCCCCATTCTGCCCAAAACCTTTCCTGCTTAGAACCACATACATGTCACCAAGAGAACTGCTCCTGCACACAGCCTCAGCCTCCTATGTGGCACCAGCTCATCCACATACAGTGTCAGCCTCCTATGTGGCACCGCTCACCCACATACAGTCTCAGCCTCCTATGTGGCACCGCTCACCTGCACACAGCCTCAGCCTCCTATGTGGCACCAGCTCATCCACATACAGTGTCAGCCTCCTATGTGGCACCGCTCACCCACATACAGTCTCAGCCTCCTATGTGGCACCGCTCACCTGCACACAGCCTCAGCCTCCTATGTGGCACCAGCTCACCAGCACACAGCCTCAGCTACCTATGTGGAACAGCTCACCTACACTCAGCCTCCCATGTGGCACCAGCTCACCCGCACACAGCCTCAGCCTCCTATGTGGCACCAGCTCACCCGCACACAGCCTCAGCCTCAGCCTCCTATGTGGCACCAGCTCACCCGCACACAGCCTCAGCCTCCTATGTGGCACCAGCTCACCCGCACACAGCCTCAGCTACCTATGTGGAACAGCTCACCTTCACTCAGCCTCCCATGTGGCACCAGCTCACCCGCACACAGCCTCAGCCTCCTACGTGGCACCAGCTCACCCGCACACACCCTCAGCCTCCTATGTGGCACCGCTCACCTGCACACAGCCTCAGCCTCCTATGTGGCACCAGCTCACCAGCACAGAGCCTCAGCCTCCTATGTGGCACCAGCTCACCAGCACAGAGCCTCAGCCACCTATGTGGAACAGCTCACCCGCACACACCCTCAGCCTCCTATGTGGCACCGCTCACCTGCACACAGCCTCAGCCTCCTATGTGGCACCAGCTCACCAGCACAGAGCCTCAGCCTCCTATGTGGCACCAGCTCACCAGCACAGAGCCTCAGCCACCTATGTGGAACAGCTCACCTTCACACAGCCTCAGCCTCCTATGTGGCACCGCTCACCTGCACACAGCCTCCTATGTGGCACCAGCTCACCAGCACAGAGCCTCATCCACCTATGTGGAACAGCTCACCTTCACTCAGCCTCCCATGTGGCATCAGCTCACCCGCACACAGCCTCAGCTGCCTATGTGGCATCAGCTCACCCGCACACACCCTCAGCCTCCAATGTGGCACTGCTCACCTGCACACAGCCTCAAGGGGGTAAAGAGCAGCAGAGAGAATATGAAAATGTCAAGTTTATGTCATTTTTCGTGTTTCTCTGAAGTTGAGTAGTAATCCGAACAACAAAAGATTCCTCCGGTTCTTTCATCTCGTCTGGATATGTCTCTGCTATCACATCTGTTATTTTACCTCCACCTTAACGCGCACTTACCTGCTCCTCCTCGGTGTTGATGACAGTCAGTCTGGCCTTTCTCCTCTGCACATCTTTTGGGCCTCCATCCAGGTTTTAGCCAGATTGGAGAAATAGTAGCAACTCCCTCGGAACACGGTCCAATCGTCAGGACAGGCGCCATCATAGGTCTCTAGGAGGAGGAGGATCCCAGCCATTACTGAGGAATTCAGAGTGAGACCCCCTTCTCAGAGGACACGGAAAGGGGTAGACCACGTTCACTTCAGTTTAGTGGATGAGGTGAAGCTGAGCTGACTTCAATCGTCCAATCACGTGTAAGTGAACTTAGTCTACTCCTTTGGTAAACCAACCTCATTGTAGGGTGGAGCAGTGAGGTCATCAAGTTCTAACCTCTCCCCATCATCCAATGTGCTTTTGTCTGTGTACCTATTGGACAGAAATGGGAAAACCCCCCAATAAGAACACAGATAGAAATAAACACTTGACAGAGGCTCCGCCCATTCCCCAAAAACTAAATAAAAGATTTGTCTGGAATTGGCTGATAATGATACAATGTCTGCAGTGATTGGACGATATTCTCTTCCAGCTGGATGGTTGTGTTCTGCACTCACCATTTTTCTGGTGGAAGTCTGGGTGTCCCCTCCTGAATGCCGATATCGGGGGTCCATCTACAGACACAGAAACAGAGGAAAGTCCTTTATACTTCTCACCAGAGAACGGACCTCAATCCCCTCCACAGAGAACTGCCACCACTCCCCTCCACGGAGAACTGCCACCACTCCCCACCCCAGAGAACTGCCACCTCTCCCCCTCCCAGAAAACTGCCACCACTCCCCACCCCAGAGAACTGCCACCACTCCCCTCCACAGAGAACTGCCACCACTCCCCTCCACAGAGAACTGCCACCACTCCCCTCCACAGAGAACTGCCACCACTCCCCTCCACAGAGAACTGCCACCACTCCCCTCCACAGAGAACTGCCACCACTCCCCACCCTAGAGAACTGCCACCTCTCCCCTCCACAGAGAACTGCCACCACTCCCCTCCACAGAGAACTGCCACCACTCCCCACCCCAGAGAACTGCCACCACTCCCCACCCCAGAGAACTGCCACCACTCCCCTCCACAGAGAACTGCCACCACTCCCCTCCACAGAGAACTGCCACCACTCCCCTCCACGGAGAACTGCCACCACTCCCCACCCCAGAGAACTGCCACCTCTCCCCTCCACAGAGAACTGCCACCTCTCCCCTCCCAGAGAACTGCCACCACTCCCCTCCACAGAGAACTGCCACCACTCCCCTCCCAGAGAACTGCCACCACTCCCCTCCCAGAGAACAGCCACCACTCCCCTCCACAGAGAACTGCCACCACTCCACTCCACAGAGAACTGCCACCTCTCCCCTCCCAGAGAACTGCCACCACTCCCCTCCCAGAGAACAGCCACCACTCCCCTCCACAGAGAACTGCCACCACTCCACTCCACAGAGAACTGCCACCACTCCCCTCCACAGAGAACTGCCACCACTCCCCACCCCAGAGAACTGCCACCACTCCCCACCCCAGAGAACTGCCACCTCTCCCCTCCACAGAGAACTGCCACCACTCCCCTCCACAGAGAACTGCCACCACTCCCCTCCACAGAGAACTGCCACCACTCCCCTCCACAGAGAACTGCCACCACTCCCCTCCACAGAGAACAGCCACCACTCCCCTCCACAGAGAACTGCCACCACTCCCCTCCACAGAGAACTGCCACCACTCCCCACCACAGAGAACTGCCACCACTCCCCTCCACAGAGAACTGCCACCACTCCCCTCCCAGAGAACTGCCACCACTCCCCTCCCAGAGAACAGCCACCACTCCCCTCCACAGAGAACTGCCACCACTCCCCTCCACAGAGAACTGCCACCACTCCCCTCCACAGAGAACTGCCACCACTCCCCTCCCAGAGAACTGCCACCACTCCCCTCCCAGAGAACAGCCACCACTCCCCTCAACAGAGAACTGCCACCATTCCCCTCCACAGAGAACTGCCACCACTCCCCTCCCAGAGAACTGCCACCACTCCCCTCCACAGAGAATTGCCACCACTCCCCTCCACAGAGAACCGCCACCACTCCCCTCCACAGAGAACCGCCACCACTCCCCTCCACAGAGAATTGCCACCACTCCCCTCCACAGAGAACCGCCACCACTCCCCTCCACAGAGAACCGCCACCACTCCGCTCCACAGAGAACCGCCACCACTCCCCTCCACAGAGAACCGCCACCACTCCCCTCCACAGAGAACCGCCACCACTCCCCTCCACAGAGAACGGACCTCAATCCCCTCCACAGAGAACTGCCACCACTCCCCTCCACAGAGAACTGGCACCACTTCCCTCCACAGAGAACGGACCTCAATCCCCTCCACAGAGAACCACCACCACTCCCCTCCCCAGAGAACTGCCACCACTCCCTTCCACAGAGAACTGCCACCACTCCCCTTCCCACAGAACTGCCACCACTCCCCTCCACAGAGAACTGCCACCACTCCCCTCCACAGAGAACTGCCACCACTCCCCTCCACAGAGAACTGCCACCACTCCCCTCCCCAGACAACTGCCACCACTCCCCTCCACAGAGAACTGCCACCACTCCCCTCCACAGAGAACTGCCACCACTCCCCTCCACAGAGAGCTGCCACCACTCCCCTCCACAGAGAACTGCCACCACTCCCCTCCACAGAGGACTGCCACCACTCCCCTCCACAGAGAACTGCCACCACTCCCCTCCACAGAGAACTGCCACCACTCCCCTCCACAGAGAACTGCCACCACTCTCCTCCACAGAGAACGGACCTCAATCCCCTCCACAGAGAACTGCCACCACTCCCCTCCACAGAGAACTGCCACCACTTCCCTCCACAGAGAACGGACCTCAATCCCCTCCACAGAGAACCGCCACCACTCCCCTCCCCAGAGAACTGCCACCACTCCCCTCCACAGAGAACTGCCACCACTCCCCTTCCCACAGAACTGCCACCACTCCCCTCCCCAGGGAACTGCCACCACTCCCCTCCCCAGAGAACTGCCACGCTCCCCTTCCCAGAGAACTGCCACCGCTCCCTTCCACAGAGAACTGCCACCCCTCCACAGGGAACTGCCACCACTTCCCTCCACAGAGAACTGCCACCACTCCCCTCCACAGAGAACTGCCAGCACTCCCCTCCACAGAGAACTGCCACCACTCCTCTCCACAGAGAACTGCCACCACTCCCCTCCACAGAGAACTGCCACCATTCCCTTCCACAGAGAACTGCCACCCCTCCACAGAGAACTGCCACCACTCCCCTCCACAGAGAACTGCCACCCCTCCACAGAGAACTGCCACCACTCCCCTCCACAGAGAACTGCCACCACTCCCCTCCACAGAGAACTGCCACCACTCCCCTCCACAGAGAACTGCCACCACTCCCCTCCACAGAGAACTGCCACCATTCCCTTCCACAGAGAACTGCCACCCCTCCACAGAGAACTGCCACCCCTCCCCTCCACAGAGAACTGCCACCACTCCCCTCCCCAGAGAACTGCCACCACTCCCCACCCCAGAGAACTGCCACCACTCCCCTCCACAGAGAACTGCCACCACTCCCCTCCACAGAGAACGGACCTCAATCCCCTCCACAGAGAACTGCCACCACTCCCCTCCACAGAGAACTGCCACCACTTCCCTCCACAGAGAACGGACCTCAATCCCCTCCACAGAGAACGACCACCACTCCCCTCCCCAGAGAACTGCCACCACTCCCTTCCACAGAGAACTGCCACCACTCCCCTTCCCACAGAACTGCCACCACTCCCCTCCACAGAGAACTGCCACCACTCCCCTCCACAGAGAACTGCCACCACTCCCCTCCCAGAGAACTGCCACCACTCCCCTCCACAGAGAACTGCCACCACTCCCTTCCACAGAGAACTGCCACCACTCCCCTCCCAGAGAACTGCCACCACTCCCCTCCACAGAGAATTGCCACCACTCCCCTCCACAGAGAACCGCCACCACTCCCCTCCACAGAGAACCGCCACCACTCCCCTCCACAGAGAATTGCCACCACTCCCCTCCACAGAGAACCGCCACCACTCCCCTCCACAGAGAACCGCCACCACTCCCCTCCACAGAGAACCGCCACCACTCCGCTCCACAGAGAACCGCCACCACTCCCCTCCACAGAGAACTGCCACCACTCCCCTCCACAATGAACTGCCACCACTCCCCTCCCAGAGAACAGCCACCACTCCCCTCCACAGAGAACTGCCACCACTCCCCTCCACAGAGAACTGCCACCACTCCCCTCCACAGAGAACTGCCACCACTCCCCTCCCAGAGAACTGCCACCACTCCCCTCCACAGAGAACTGCCACCACTCCCCTCCACAGAGAACTGCCACCACTCCCCTCCCAGAGAACTGCCACCACTCCCCTCCACAGAGAATTGCCACCACTCCCCTCCACAGAGAACCGCCACTACTCCCCTCCACAGAGAACCGCCACCACTCCCCTCCACAGAGAATTGCCACCACTCCCCTCCACAGAGAACCGCCACCACTCCCCTCCACAGAGAACCGCCACCACTTCCCTCCACAGAGAACCGCCAGCACTCCGCTCCACAGAGAACCGCCACCACTCCCCTCCACAGAGAACTGCCACCACTCCCCTCCACAGAGAACTGCCACCACTCCCCTCCCCAGAGAACTGCCACCACTCCCCTCCACAGAGAACTGCCACCACTCCCCTCCACAGAGAACTGCCACCACTCCCCTCCACAGAGAACTGCCACCACTCCCCTCCACAGAGGACTGCCACCACTCCCCTCCACAGAGAACTGCCACCATCTCCCCACCCCAGAGAACTGCCACCACTCCCCTCCACAGAGAACTGCCACCACTCCCCTCCACAGAGAACTGCCACCACTCCCCTCCATAGAGAACTGCCACCACTCCCCTCCACAGAGGACTGCCACCACTCCCCTCCACAGAGAACTGCCACCACTCCCCACCCCAGAGAACTGCCACCACTCCCCTCCACAGAGGACTGCCACCACTCCCCTTCCCAGAGAACTGCCACCACTCCCCTCCACAGAGAACTGCCACCACTCCCCTCTACAGAGAACTGCCACCACTCTCCTCCACAGAGAACGGACCTCAATCCCCTCCACAGAGAACTGCCACCACTCCCCTCCACAGAGAACTGCCACCACTTCCCTCCACAGAGAACGGACCTCAATCCCCTCCACAGAGAACCGCCAACACTCCCCTCCCCAGAGAACTGCCACCACTCCCCTCCACAGAGAACTGCCACCACTCCCCTTCCCACAGAACTGCCACCACTCCCCTCCCCAGGGAACTGCCACCACTCCCCTCCCCAGGGAACTGCCACGCTCCCCTTCCCAGAGAACTGCCACCGCTCCCTTCCACAGAGAACTGCCACCGCTCCCTTCCACAGAGAACTGCCACCGCTCCCTTCCACAGAGAACTGCCACCGCTCCCTTCCACAGAGAACTGCCACCACTTCCCTCCACAGAGAACTGCCACCACTCCCCTCCACAGAGAACTGCCACCACTCCCCTCCACAGAGAACTGCCACCATTCCCTTCCACAGAGAACTGCCACCCCTCCACAGAGAACTGCCACCACTCCCCTCCACAGAGAACTGCCACCACTCCCCTCCACAGAGAACTGCCACCACTCCCCTCCACAGAGAACTGCCACCACTCTCCTCCACAGAGAACGGACCTCAATCCCCTCCACAGAGAACTGCCACCACTCCCCTCCACAGAGAACTGCCACCACTTCCCTCCACAGAGAACGGACCTCAATCCCCTCCACAGAGAACCGCCACCACTCCCCTCCCCAGAGAACTGCCACCACTCCCCTCCACAGAGAACTGCCACCACTCCCCTTCCCACAGAATTGCCACCACTCCCCTCCCCAGGGAACTGCCACCACTCCCCTCCCCAGAGAACTGCCACTGCTCCCTTCCACAGAGAACTGCCACCGCTCCCCTCCACAGAGAACTGCCACCCCTCCACAGAGAACTGCCACCACTCCCCTCCACAGAGAACTGCCACCACTCCCCTCCACAGAGAACTGCCACCACTCCCCTCCACAGAGAACTGCCACCACTCCACAGAGAACTGCCACCATTCCCTTCCACAGAGAACTGCCACCCCTCAACAGAGAACTGCCACCACTCCCCTCCACAGAGAACTGCCACCACTCCCCTCCACAGAGAACTGCCACCACTCCCCACCCCAGAGAACTGCCACCACTCCCCTCCACAGAGAACTTCCACCACTCCCCTCCACAGAGAACTGCCACCACTCCCCTCCCAGAGAACTGCCACCACTCCCCTCCACAGAGAACTGCCACCACTCCCCTCCACAGAGAACTGCCACCACTCCCCTCCACAGAGGACTGCCACCACTCCCCTCCACAGAGAACTGCCACCATCTCCCCACCCCAGAGAACTGCCACCACTCCCCTCCACAGAGAACTGCCACCACTCCCCTCCACAGAGAACTGCCACCACTCCCCTCCATAGAGAACTGCCACCACTCCCCTCCACAGAGGACTGCCACCACTCCCCTCCACAGAGAACTGCCACCACTCCCCACCCCAGAGAACTGCCACCACTCCCCTCCACAGAGGACTGCCACCACTCCCCTTCCCAGAGAACTGCCACCACTCCCCTCCACAGAGAACTGCCACCACTCCCTCCACAGAGAACTGCCACCACTCCCCTCCACAGAGAACTGCCACCACTCCCCTCCACAGAGAACTGCCACCACTCTCCTCCACAGAGAACGGACCTCAATCCCCTCCACAGAGAACTGCCACCACTCCCCTCCACAGAGAACTGCCACCACTTCCCTCCACAGAGAACGGACCTCAATCCCCTCCACAGAGAACCGCCACCACTCCCCTCCCCAGAGAACTGCCACCACTCCCCTCCACAGAGAACTGCCACCACTCCCCTTCCCACAGAACTGCCACCACTCCCCTCCCCAGGGAACTGCCACCACTCCCCTCCCCAGAGAACTGCCACGCTCCCCTTCCCAGAGAACTGCCACCGCTCCCTTCCACAGAGAACTGCCACCCCTCCACAGAGAACTGCCACCACTTCCCTCCACAGAGAACTGCCACCACTCCCCTCCACAGAGAACTGCCACCACTCCCCTCCACAGAGAACTGCCACCACTCCCCTCCACAGAGAACTGCCACCACTCCCCTCCACAGAGAACTGCCACCACTCCCCTCCACAGAGAACTGCCACCACTCCCCTACACAGAGAACTACCACCACTCCCCTACACAGAGAACTGCCACCACTCCCCTCCACAGAGAACTGCCACCACTCCCATCCCCAGAGAACTGCCACCACTCCCATCCCCAGAGAACTGCCACCACTCCCCTCCCAGGGAACTGCCACCACTCCCCTCCACAGAGAACTGCCACCACTCCCCTCCACAGAGAACTGCCACCACTCCCCTCCACAGAGAACTGCCACCACTCCCCTCCCCAGAGAACTGCCACCACTCCCCTCCCCAGAGAACTGCCACGCTCCCCTTCCCAGAGAACTGCCACCGCTCCCTTCCACAGAGAACTGCCACCCCTCCACAGAGAACTGCCACCACTTCCCTCCACAGAGAACTGCCACCACTCCCCTCCACAGAGAACTGCCACCACTCCCATCCCCAGAGAACTGCCACCACTCCCCTCCCAGAGAACTGCCACCACTCCCCTCCACAGAGAACTGCCACCACTCCCCTCCACAGAGAACTGCCACCACTCCCCTCCACAGAGGACTGCCACCACTCCCCTCCACAGAGAACTGCCACCATCTCCCCACCCCAGAGAACTGCCACCACTCCCCTCCACAGAGAACTGCCACCACTCCCCTCCACAGAGAACTGCCACCACTCCCCTCCATAGAGAACTGCCACCACTCCCCTCCACAGAGGACTGCCACCACTCCCCTCCACAGAGAACTGCCACCACTCCCCACCCCAGAGAACTGCCACCACTCCCCTCCACAGAGGACTGCCACCACTCCCCTTCCCAGAGAACTGCCACCACTCCCCTCCACAGAGAACTGCCACCACTCCCCTCCACAGAGAACTGCCACCACTCCCCTCCACAGAGAACTGCCACCACTCCCCTCCACAGAGAACTGCCACCACTCTCCTCCACAGAGAACGGACCTCAATCCCCTCCACAGAGAACTGCCACCACTCCCCTCCACAGAGAACTGCCACCACTTCCCTCCACAGAGAACGGACCTCAATCCCCTCCACAGAGAACCGCCACCACTCCCCTCCCCAGAGAACTGCCACCACTCCCCTCCACAGAGAACTGCCACCACTCCCCTTCCCACAGAACTGCCACCACTCCCCTCCCCAGGGAACTGCCACCACTCCCCTCCCCAGAGAACTGCCACGCTCCCCTTCCCAGAGAACTGCCACCGCTCCCTTCCACAGAGAACTGCCACCCCTCCACAGAGAACTGCCACCACTTCCCTCCACAGAGAACTGCCACCACTCCCCTCCACAGAGAACTGCCACCACTCCCCTCCACAGAGAACTGCCACCACTCCCCTCCACAGAGAACTGCCACCACTCCCCTCCACAGAGAACTGCCACCACTCCCCTCCACAGAGAACTGCCACCACTCCCCTACACAGAGAACTACCACCACTCCCCTACACAGAGAACTGCCACCACTCCCCTCCACAGAGAACTGCCACCACTCCCATCCCCAGAGAACTGCCACCACTCCCATCCCCAGAGAACTGCCACCACTCCCCTCCCAGGGAACTGCCACCACTCCCCTCCACAGAGAACTGCCACCACTCCCCTCCACAGAGAACTGCCACCACTCCCCTCCACAGAGAACTGCCACCACTCCCCTCCCCAGAGAACTGCCACCACTCCCCTCCCCAGAGAACTGCCACGCTCCCCTTCCCAGAGAACTGCCACCGCTCCCTTCCACAGAGAACTGCCACCCCTCCACAGAGAACTGCCACCACTTCCCTCCACAGAGAACTGCCACCACTCCCCTCCACAGAGAACTGCCACCACTCCCCTCCACAGAGAACTGCCACCACTCCTCTCCACAGAGAACTGCCACCACTCCCCTCCACAGAGAACTGCCACCATTCCCTTCCACAGAGAACTGCCACCCCTCCACAGAGAACTGCCACCACTCCCCTCCACAGAGAACTGCCACCCCTCCACAGAGAACTGCCACCACTCCCCTCCACAGAGAACTGCCACCACTCCCCTCCACAGAGAACTGCCACCACTCCCCTCCACAGAGAACTGCCACCACTCCCCTCCACAGAGAACTGCCACCATTCCCTTCCACAGAGAACTGCCACCCCTCCACAGAGAACTGCCACCCCTCCCCTCCACAGAGAACTGCCACCACTCCCCTCCACAGAGAACTGCCACCACTCCCCACCCCAGAGAACTGCCACCACTCCCCTCCACAGAGAACTGCCACCACTCCCCTCCACAGAGAATGGACCTCAATCCCCTCCACAGAGAACTGCCACCACTCCCCTCCCCAGAGAACTGCCACCACTCCCTTCCACAGAGAACTGCCACCACTCCCCTTCCCACAGAACTGCCACCACTCCCCTCCCCAGGGAACTGCCACCACTCCCCTCCCCAGAGAACTGCCACGCTCCCCTTCCCAGAGAACTGCCACCGCTCCCTTCCACAGAGAACTGCCACCGCTCCCTTCCACAGAGAACTGCCACCACTTCCCTCCACAGAGAACTGCCACCACTCCCCTCCACAGAGAACTGCCACCACTCCCCTCCACAGAGAACTGCCACCATTCCCTTCCACAGAGAACTGCCACCCCTCCACAGAGAACTGCCACCACTCCCCTCCACAGAGAACTGCCACCACTCCCCTCCACAGAGAACTGCCACCACTCCCCTCCACAGAGAACTGCCACCACTCCCCTCCACAGAGAACTGCCACCACTCCCCACCCCAGAGAACTGCCACCACTCCCCTCCACAGAGAACTGCCACCACTCCCCACCCCAGAGAACTGCCACCACTCCCCTCCACAGAGAACTGCCACCACTCCCCTCCACAGAGAACTGCCACCACTCCCCTCCACAGAGAACTGCCACCACTCCCCTACACAGAGAACTACCACCACTCCCCTACACAGAGAACTGCCACCACTCCCCTCCACAGAGAACTGCCACCACTCCCATCCCCAGAGAACTGCCACCACTCCCATCCCCAGAGAACTGCCACCACTCCCCTCCCAGGGAACTGCCACCACTCCCCTCCACAGAGAACTGCCACCACTCCCCTCCACAGAGAACTGCCACCACTCCCCTCCACAGAGAACTGCCACCACTCCCCTCCCCAGAGAACTGCCACCACTCCCCTCCCCAGAGAACTGCCACCACACCCCTCCCCAGAGAACTGCCACCACTCCCCTCCCCAGAGAACTGCCACCACTCCCCTCCCCAGAGAACGACCCTCACTCCCCTCCCCAGAGAAGACCCTCACTCCCCTCCACAGAGAACTGCCACCAATCCCCTCCCCAGAGAGCTGCCCACACTCCCCTCCCCAGAGAAATGCCACCGCTCCCCACCACAGAGAAATGCCACCACTCCCCACCACAGAGAACTGCCACCACTCCCCACCACAGAGAACTGCCACCACTCCCCTCCACAGAGAACTGCCACCACTCCCCTCCACAGAGAACTGCCACCACTCCCCACCACAGAGAACTGCTACCACTCCCCCACCCCAGAGAACTGCCACCACTCCCCACCCCAGAGAACTGCCACCACTCCCCACCCCAGAGAACTGCCACCGCTCCCCACCCCAGAGAACTGCCACCGCTCCCCACCCCAGAGAACTGCCACCGCTCCCCTTCCCAGAGAACTGCCACCGCTCCCCTTCCCAGAGAACTGCCACCGCTCCCCTTCCCAGAGAACTGCCACCGCTCCCCTTCCCAGAGAACTGCCACCGCTCCACTCCCCAGAGAACTGCCACCGCTCCACTCCCCAGAGAACTGCCACCGCTCCCCTTCCCAGAGAACTGCCACCGCTCCCCTACCCAGAGAACTGCCACCGCTCCCCTTCCCAGAGAACTGCCACCGCTCCCCTTCCCAGAGAACTGCCACCGCTCCCCTTCCCAGAGAACTGCCACCGCTCCCCTCCACAGAGAACTGCCACCACTCCCCACCACAGAAAACTGCCACCACTCCCCACCACAGAGAACTGCCACCACTCCCCTCCACAGAGAACTGCCACCACTCCCCACCACAGAGAACTGCCACCACTCCCCTCCACAGAGAACTGCCACCACTCCCCTCCCAGGGAACTGCCACCACTCCCCTCCCAGGGAACTGCCACCACTCCCCTCCAAGAGAACTGCCACCACTCCCCTCCAAGAGACCTGCCACCACTCCCCTCCAAGAGAACTGCCACCACTCCCCTCCAAGTGAACTGCCACCACTCCCCTCCAAGAGAACTGCCACCACTCCCCTCCACAGAGAACTGCCACCACTCCCCTCCAAGAGAACTGCCACCACTCCCCTCCCCATAGAACTGCCACCACTCCCCTTCCCAGAGAACTGCCACCACTCCCATCCCCAGAGAACTGCCACCACTCCCCTTCCCAGAGAACTGCCACCACCCCCCTCCCCAGAGAACTGCCACCACTCCCCTCCCCAGAGAACTGCCACCACTCCCCTCCCCAGAGAACGACCCTCACTCCCCTCCCCAGAGAACTGCCACCACTCCCCTCCACAGAGAACTGCCACCACTCCCCTCCACAGAGAACTGCCACCACTCCCCTCCCAGAGAACTGCCACCACTCCCCTCCACAGAGAATTGCCACCACTCCCCTCCACAGAGAACCGCCACTACTCCCCTCCACAGAGAACCGCCACCACTCCCCTCCACAGAGAACTGCCACCACTCCCCACCCCAGAGAACTGCCACCACTCCCCACCCCAGAGAACTGCCACCACTCCCCACCCCAGAGAACTGCCACCGCTCCCCACCCCAGAGAACTGCCACCGCTCCCCTTCCCAGAGAACTGCCACCGCTCCCCTTCCCAGAGAACTGCCACCGCTCCACTCCCCAGAGAACTGCCACCGCTCCCCTTCCCAGAGAACTGCCACCGCTCCCCTACCCAGAGAACTGCCACCGCTCCCCTTCCCAGAGAACTGCCACCGCTCCCCTTCCCAGAGAACTGCTACCGCTCCCCTCCACAGAGAACTGCCACCACTCCCCACCACAGAAAACTGCCACCACTCCCCACCACAGAGAACTGCCACCACTCCCCACCACAGAGAACTGCCACCACTCCCCACCACAGAGAACTGCCACCACTCCCCTCCACAGAGAACTGCCACCACTCCCCACCACAGAGAACTGCCACCACTCCCCTCCACAGAGAACTGCCACCACTCCCCTCCCATGGAACTGCCACCACTCCCCTCCCAGGGAACAGCCACCACTCCCCTCCAAGAGAACTGCCACCACTCCCCTCCAAGAGACCTGCCACCACTCCCCTCCAAGAGAACTGCCACCACTCCCCTCCACAGAGAACTGCCACCACTCCCCTCCAAGAGAACTGCCACCACTCCCCTCCCCAGAGAACTGCCACCACTCCCCTTCCCAGAGAACTGCCACCACTCCCATCCCCAGAGAACTGCCACCACTCCCCTTCCCAGAGAACTGCCACCACCCCCCTCCCCAGAGAACTGCCACCACTCCCTCCCCAGAGAACTGCCACCACTCATCTCCCCAGAGGACGTTTCTCACTCCCCTCATAGTAGCAGTATTTGTATTCTGTCCCCAGGTGGCAGTGTGACTCGCCTTTCCCATTTTCCTGTCCTTCACTGTAGTCAACATCCAGGGAGGAACCTTCATTACCCCGAGAACCTGTAATAGAGAGAAATCACAGATCAATAACAGTAAATGTACAAAAACGTCCAATCCCAGTCCAGGAAGTAGATGGTGACTCAGAGTGATGCCTGAACAAACATGGTGTCATCCTGGAGAGAAAATTATTATTATACTGAATACAGGGTGTTACCTGTCCCCTATTATACTGGATATGGGGTGTCACCTGTCCCCTATTATACTCTATATGGGGTGCCACCCATCCCCTATTATACTAAATATGGGGTGTCATCCGTCCCCTATTATACTGCATATGGGGTGTCACACGTCCCCTATTATACTGGATATGGGGTGTCACACGTCCCCTATTATACTGGATATGGGGTGTCACACGTCCCTATTTATACTGGATATGGGGTGTCACATGTCCCCTATTATACTGGATATGGGGTGTCACATGTCCCCTATTATACTGGATATGGGGTGTCACCTGTCCCCTATTATACTGGATATGGTGTGCCACCTGTCCCCTATTATACTGGATATGGCGTGCCACCTGTCCTGTATTATACAGGATATGGGGTGTCACCCGTCCCCTATTATACTGGATATGGGGTGCCACCTGTCCTGTATTATACCGGATATGGGATGTCACCTGTCCCCTATTATACTGGATATGGGATGTCACCCGTCCCCTATTAAACTGGATATGGGGTGCCACCTGTCCTGTATTATACTGGATATGGGGTGTCACCTGTCCTGTATTATACTGGATATGGGGTGTCACACCGTCTCCTATTATACTGGATATGGGGTGTCACCTGTCTCCTAATTATACTGGATATGGGGTGTCACCTGTCCTGTATTATACTGGATATGGGGTGTCACCTGTCTCCTATTATACTGGATATGGGGTGTCACCTGTCCCCTATTATACTGGATATGGGGTGTCACCTGTCCCCTATTATACTGGATATGGGGTGCCACCTGTCCTGTATTATACTGGATATGGGGTGTCACCTGTCCTGTATTATACTGGATATGGGGTGTCACCTGTCCTGTATTATACCGGATATGGGGTGTGTCACACGTCTCCTATATATACTGAATATGGGGTGCCACCTGTCCCGTATTATACTAGATATGGGGTGCCACTTGTCCCCTATTATACTGGATATGGGATGCCACTTGTCCCCTATTATACTGGATATGGGATGTCACCTGTCCCCTATTATACTGGATATGGGGTGTCACCCATTCCGTATTATACTGGATATGGGGTGCCACCTGTCCCGTATTATACTGGATATGGGGTGCCACCTGTCCCGTATTATACTGGATATGGGGTGTCACCTGTCCCGTATTATACTGGATATGGGGTGTCACCCGTCCCCTATTATACTGGATATGGGGTGTCACTCGTCCCCTATTATACTGGATATGGGGTGTCACCCGTCCCCTATTATACTGGATATGGGGTGTCACCCGTCCCCTATTATACTGGATATGGGGTGTCACCCGTCCCCTATTATACTGGATATGGGGTGTCACCTGTCCCCTATTATACTGGATATGGGGTGTCACCTGTCCCCTATTATACTGGATATGGGGTGTCACCTGTCCCCTATTATACTGGATATGGGGTGTCACCTGTCCCCTATTATACTGGATATGGGGTGTCACCTGTCCCCTATTATACTGGATATGGGGTGTCACCTGTCCCCTATTATACTGGATATGGGGTAACACGCACCCCCTATTATACTGGATATGGGGTGTCACCTGTCCCCTATTATACTGAATATGGGGTGTCACCCGTCCCCTATTATACTGGATAAGGGGTGCCACCCATTCCGTATTATACTTGATATGGGGTGTCACCTGTCCCCTATTATACTGGATATGGGATGTCACCTGTCCCCTATTATACTGGATATGGGGTGTCAGCTGTCCTCTATTATACTGAATATGGGGTGTCACCCGTCCCCTATTATACTGAATATGGGGTGTCACCTGTCCCCTATTATACTGGATATGGGGTGTCACCTGTCCTCTATTATACTGGATATGGGGTGTCACCTGTCCCCTATTATACTGGATATGGGGTGTCACCTGTCCCCTATTATACTGGATATGGGGTGTCACCTGTCCCCTAATTATACTGGATATGGGGTGTCACCTGTCCCCTATTATACTGGATATGGGGTGTCACCTGTCCCCTATTATACTGGATATGGGGTGTCACCTGTCCCCTATTATACTGGATATGGGGTGTCACCTGTCCCCTATTATACTGGATATGGGGTAACACGCACCCCCTATTATACTGGATATGGGGTGTCACCTGTCCCCTATTATACTGAATATGGGGTGTCACCCGTCCCCTATTATACTGGATATGGGGTGTCACCTGTCCCCTATTATACTGGATATGGGGTGCCACCTGTCCTGTATTATACTGGATAAGGGGTACCACCCACCCCCTATTATACTGGATAAGGGGTGCCACCCATTCCGTATTATACTGGATATGGGGTGTCACCTGTCCCCTATTATACTGGATATGGGGTGTCACCTGTCCCCTATTATACTGGATATGGGGTGTCAGCTGTCCTCTATTATACTGAATATGGGGTGTCACCCGTCCCCTATTATACTGAATATGGGGTGTCACCTGTCCTGTATTATACTGAATATAGGGTGCCACCCATTCCATATTATACTGGATATGGGGTGTCACCTGTCCTCTATTATACTGGATATGGGGTGTCACCTGTCCCCTATTATACTGGATATGGGGTGTCACCTGTCCCCGATTATACTGGATATGGGGTGTCACCTGTCCCCTATTATACTGGATATGGGGTGTCACCTGTCCCCTATTATACTGGATATGGGGTGTCACCTGTCCCCTATTATACTGGATATGGGGTGCCACCTGTCCTGTATTATACTGGATAAGGGGTACCACCCACCCCCTATTATACTGGATAAGGGGTGCCACCCATTCCGTATTATACTGGATATGGGGTGTCACCTGTCCCCTATTATACTGGATATGGGGTGTCACCTGTCCCCTATTATACTGGATATGGGGTGTCAGCTGTCCTCTATTATACTGAATATGGGGTGTCACCCGTCCCCTATTATACTGAATATGGGGTGTCACCTGTCCTGTATTATACTGAATATAGGGTGCCACCCATTCCGTATTATACTGGATATGGGGTGTCACCTGTCCTCTATTATACTGGATATGGGGTGTCACCTGTCCCCTATTATACTGGATATGGGGTGTCACCTGTCCCCTATTATACTGGATAAGGGAGCCATCCATTTCATCTTATACTGGATGTGGGGATATTTTCATAATTGAGGTTTCTGAACTCCAATGTAAGATCTGACTCTGGTGCTTCTGAACCCCCAATATGAGATGTGATCTGACTGGTACATCTGAACCCTAATCTAAGATCTGACTATGGTGAGTCTGAACCCCAAATTAAGATCTGACTGATGTGTGTGACCCCACTTCCTCACCTCGGGCTGGAGGCGGTGACCACAATGTTTATGATGATGAGTCCGGCACAGAAACCGACCAGAAGAAGGATGACACGAGAGGAAACTGGCCGATCAAACCACTGAAGTCCTCTGCTGACTGATAGAGGGAGAGAAACGAGTGCTCAGAACATGGAAGATATATTACTGACACCCCATCACCATCCCAACCCCGATTACCTGAACCCCCTGTCCTCCAATATAGGGGAGATACTACTATCACCACCCCAACCCCCATTTCCTGAACCCCTGTCCTCCAATATAGGGGAGATACTACTATCACCATCCCGACCCCCATTACCTGAACCCCTGTCCTCCAATATAGGGGAGATATTACCATCACTCCATCATCACCCCGACCTCCATTACCTGAACCCCTGTCATCCAATACAGAGGAGATATTACTATCACCCCATCATCACCCCGACCTCCATTACCTGAACCCCTGTCATCCAATACAGAGGAGATATTACTATCACCCCATCATCACCCAGACCTCCATTACCTGAACCCCTGTCCTCCCATACATGGCAGATACTACTATCACCGCCATCACCACCACGACCTCTATTACCTGAACCCCTGACCTCCAATACAGGGGAGATACTACCATCACCACCCCAACCTCCATTACCTGAACCCCTGTCCTCCAATAAAGGGGATATACTACCATCATCCCATCATCACCCCAACCCCCAATACCTGAACCCCTGTCCTCCAATACAGGGGAGATATTACCATCACCCCATCACCATCCAGACCACCAATACCTTGACCTTTAGCTTTCAATATATGGGAGCTTTTACCTCCATCTCCTAACCATCCAGACCACCATTGCTTGGACCCCTTTGCTCCAATACATCCAGGATATTACTACAAACTCATCACCAGATAAACCACCATTACCTGGACCCTTGTCCTCCAGGATATAGACTATATTAATTACTACATCTCCATCACAAGCCAGGCCATATTGCCTGGGCTCCTGGCCCCAATACAGAGGAGATATTACCATCACCCCATCACCACCCAGACTACCATTACCCGGATCCCGCCCTTTAATTCATGGTAGGTATTACTACTACCCCATCACCACCCTGACCACCATTACCTGGACACTTGCCCTTTAATTCATGGGAGACATTATTACAACCCCATCGCCAGTCAGACAACTACCTGGACCCCTGTCCTTCAATGCATGGGAGATATTACCATTACCCCCTGACCTCTATTGCCTGGGCTCCTGTCCTCCCAATACTCTGGAATTATTACTACAACCCCATCACCACCCAGACAACCATTGCCTGGACCCCACCCTTTAATTCATGGGAGGTATTACTACTACCCCATCACCAGACAGATCACCATTACCTGGACCCTTTTCCTCTGATAAGTACAGCCTCTGGAGGTCGCCCTGCTCCATCTTTGTCTTCTAGAAGACCCTGAGCATTGCAAGCAAAACATACATGTATTAGAGCATGCCAAATACAGAGAGATGAATGGATGAGAGACAGGCAGACATGTCAGCCCTCTGTAGAAAAAATTCTGCAGAATTATCGATACCACTGATAGATGGACAGAGGAATAGATGATGGACAGATAGACAGATAGGGCATTACTCTCCATTCTGAGCCTCTGAAAGACATTGGTCCATGCAGGAAAGTCCAGCAGATGATTAGAGATGAGGAATAAATGAAATAAGTGAATAAATTGAAGATGTAGGGTGGAGGTATGAAGGGTGACCTCCACTACATTGTTGGATGGAGAGAGATAAATGGAACATTTCTTTGGAGTTCCAGAGTAACACCAATAAGTTTTCTCATTACAGAAGAGGGACCAACAAGGATTTCCTGTAGCGGAGAGACTGAGAGAACAGCTGGCTCTTCAGACTCTAGTTCCCATTCAGCTTGATTCAGAGGATCGAGCCTTTCCCCAACCCCCATCAGACACTTATTCAGGCAATCTATGAAGAAACCGATGGAGGATTCAGGGTTCAGAAGAGAGAGCAAAAAGGAATTTGTGGTTCAGAAGAGGGACTGAGGAGATATCTGGGGTCCAGAAGAGGGAATGGGGAGATATTTGTGATCCAGGAGAGGGACTGAGAAGGTATTTGTGGTCCAGGAGATGGACCGAGGAGATATTTATCATCCAGAGAGACCAGGGATGGATAAGGAACCAAAAAAAAGGGCAGGGATGAATCTATGGTTCATCCCAGCCTTCTGATCGAAGAATCCCATCTTATATATGGCTCTGATTTTACTCCTGACTGTAATATTCTGCAGATCAATGTTCCTGTAAACAGGGAGAACTCTGGGACCAGAGAAGGTCAGAGTCCATAACTCTGTGTAAATAAACACGGATCATACCAGGTCCCTTTCTAGTTCTTCTGGGTGATTTTCCGCACTGGTGACACCAGCTCAGCTGAATCTGATTTCCAAAAATGACTTTTAATTGTTGAGAGCTGAAATTTGTTACCAAACTTTCTCAATTTTCTCGGCCATGAAGTGTAAAAGGCAGTTTTCAGCAGATGGAAGTTGGGATGAAGAAGGTGGTGGCGCTATTGAGGTTTTTCTCTCATTTTTTTGCTGCCTTTCACCATTTCTGATCATGTGATTCTGAACATGGGAACTTTTCATGTCACACCTATCAGCTGGAGGAAAACGAAATAATAAAAATGACAGAAAAGGTTAAAGTGCCACAACAAAGGAAGCTGTTATATTTCTGAACTTTATAAATAGTTCTTGACAGCACAGAGCCCGTTCCCTCCTTCGCCCATCTTTACTGACAGTCAGCTCCTGTGTGTACTACTACAGGATGGGATATTTACTTCCATCCCTCCGGACCAGACCAAAACCAAGAGCATGACCAGACCAAAACCAAGAGCATGACCAGACCAAAACCAAGAACAAGACCAGACCAAAACCAAGAACAAGACCAGACCAAAACCAAGAGCAAAACCAAGACCAAAGACCAGGCCAGACCAAAACCAAGAGCAAGACCAGACCAAAGCCAAGAACAAGACCAAAGACCAGACCAAAACCAAGAGCAAGACCAGACCAAAACCAAGAACAAGACCAGACCAGACCAAAACCAAGAACAAGACCAGAGACCAGACCAAACCAAGAGCAAGACCAGACCAAAACCAACTCCAAGACCAGACCAAAACCATGATCAAAACCAGGACCAGACCAAAACAAAAACCAAAATCAAGACCAAGACCAGACCAGACCACACCAAGACCAAAAACAAGACCAGACCAGACCAAAACCAAGAGCAAGACCAGACCAAAACCAAGAACAAGACCAGACCAAAACCAAGAACAAGACCAGACCAGACTAAAACCAAGAGCAAGACCAAAGACCAGACCAGACCAAACCAAGACCAGACCAAAACCAACTCCAAGACCAGACCAGACAAAAACCATGATCAAAACCAAGACCAGATCAAAACCAAAAAGACCAGACCAGACCAAAACCAACAGCAAAACCAGACCAAAACAAAAACCAAAATCAAGACCAAAACCAAGACCAGACCACACCAAGACCAAAGACAAGACCAGACCGGACCAAAACCAATAGCAAAACCAGACAAAGTCCAGGCCAAAGACCAGACCAGATCAAAACCAGGGCCAAGACCAGACCAGATCAGACCAAAACAAAAACCAAGACCAGACCCAGACCAAAACCAAGAGCACGACCAGACCAGATGCCAATCAAGATCAAGACCAGATCAGAAAAGATCAGGCCAGATCAAAACCAAGATCAAGAGCAGACCTAGACCAGACAAAGACCAGACCAGACAAAAACTAAAACCAAAGACCAGACCAGACCTAGACCAAAACCAAGACCAGACCCAGTCCAAGATCAGACTAGAGCTAGAATGGACCAGACCGAAACCAGTCCATGACTAGCACCCCCACAGGTCAGACACAGGAAGCTTGTTTAAAGAGTAACCAGGGCTGGGAAGAGGGGTGGGCAGAAGGGGTACTTTAGTAGGAAGGGGGGCCTAAAAAGGGCAGAACCTGCAACCTACACTGATGAAGTAGTTGACGGCTCTAAGGGGAGGGGCATATTTTGGGCATGTTCTTTGTAGGCTCTGGATCACATGATGGACCATACACATGATGATTGTTCTCTATGGAGAAGTGAAATGGGGAAACCTCCAGCTTCTCCTAACCCATCCCTGCTCTTGAAGTATCCTGTGAGGGAATGTTCAGATTGTCTGGGGAACAATGAACACGGGCAGCATTGTGTCTACAATGCCCCCCCCCCAAGCAAGCCAGATGTGACCATGTAGCTGGAGAACTACAAGAGACTCCAAAAATGGACGAAAATACCGTCTGGAAGGTCAGATCAACGGCCACATACTGTCAGATATCACCACCATGGGGGCGGGGTTACCCTTTAATTAGCGGACTTTGGGGGAGGAGCAAGGAGCGTGAATGCATTATGATGACCCCAAATTGTTGATAACGATTGGGTGGGTTCCTCACACAATCTTTGGTGACATCATAGACGGTCTCTGGGGGATATTCAGGAGTTTTGCATCGTCTCAGAGGGTGGGGGGGATTTTAGGGGGTTCATCAAAAACGGAGAAGTAAAGTGGATTGGATATCCCGGAGTTACCCCTTAAATGGCCAAACCCCAATTCCCCCCCCCCCCGCAGATAATGTCACCCCCCCCGCAGATAATGTCACCCCCCCCCGCAGACAATGTCACCCCCCCGCAGACAATGTCACCCCCCCACAGACAATGTCACCCCCCCACAGACAATGTCACCCCCCCCGCAGACAATGTCACCCCCCCTGCAGACAATGTCACCCCCCCTCCCCCCCCGCAGACAATGTCACCCCCCCTGCAGACAATGTCACCCCCCCTCCCCCCCCGGCAGACAATGTCACCCCCCCACAGACATGTCACCCCCCCGCAGACAATGTCACCCCCCCCACAGACAATGTCACCCCCCCCGCAGACAATGTCACCCCCCCACAGACAATGTCACCCCCCCCGCAGACAATGTCACCCCCCCTGCAGACAATGTCACCCCCCCCCGCAGACAATGTCACCCCCCTTCCCCCCCCCCGCAGACAATGTCACCCCCCCTCCCCCCCCCGCAGACAATGTCACCCCCCCGCAGACAATGTCACCCCCCCCGCAGACAATGTCACCCCCCCCCGCAGACAATGTCACCCCCCCGCAGACAATGTCACCCCCCCACAGACAATGTCACCCCCCCACAGACAATGTCACCCCCCCCGCAGACAATGTCACCCCCCCTGCAGACAATGTCACCCCCCCTCCCCCCCCGCAGACAATGTCACCCCCCCTGCAGACAATGTCACCCCCCCTCCCCCCCCGCAGACAATGTCACCCCCCCACAGACATGTCACCCCCCCGCAGACAATGTCACCCCCCCCACAGACAATGTCACCCCCCCCGCAGACAATGTCACCCCCCCACAGACAATGTCACCCCCCCCGCAGACAATGTCACCCCCCCTGCAGACAATGTCACCCCCCCCCGCAGACAATGTCACCCCCCTTCCCCCCCCCCGCAGACAATGTCACCCCCCCTCCCCCCCCCGCAGACAATGTCACCCCCCCGCAGACAATGTCACCCCCCGCAGACAATGTCACCCCCCTTCCCCAAATCTGGATGCCATATAACCAACCAGACCAGCGGCAGCAATAGAGCGCCATCCTCTGATGGGACGGGACGCTGCGTCTTACCTCCCGCGTCAGATCTTCTCCGTCTGATGATCCCGGAGACACTGCGGGGGAGGGTGAGGGGTCTTCCGAGTCACCCCCGAAATCCCGGAAAGGAAAACTGCCGACTCCACAATCTGCCCTCCCATATTTCACAACAATCAAAGTTCTGGAGAATCGAAAACTTCCCTTCCCCTCCCCCCCCCCCCAACCAAATATAGAAATAAGAGGAAATCCGATAAAACAAGGATCGGGGGAGGGGAGGAGATCATCATTAACCCCTTCATGTCCTCCATTCTATCTACTACACCCCTCCCCCCCTACACATGAGATCCAATCAGAGAAAACGAGGGACGGGGGAGGGGGGAGATCATCATTAACCCCTTCATGTCTTCCATTCTATGTACTACACCCCTCCCCCCCTACACATGAGATCCAATCAGAGAAAACGAGGGACGGGGGAGGGGAGGAGATCATCATTAACCCCTTCATGTCCTCCATTCTATCTACTTCACCCCTCCCCCCCTACACATGAGATCCAATCAGAGAAAACGAGGGACGGGGGAGGGGGGGAGATCATCATTAACCCCTTCATGTCTTCCATTCTATGTACTACACCCCTCCCCCCCTACACATGAGATCCAATCAGAGAAAACGAGGGACGGGGGAGGGGGGGAGATCATCATTAACCCCTTCATGTCTTCCATTCTATGTACTACACCCCTCCCCCCCTACACATGAGATCCAATCAGAGAAAACGAGGGACGGGGGAGGGGAGGAGATCATCATTAACCCCTTCATGTCCTCCATTCTATGTACTACACTCCTCCCCCCTACACATGAGATCCAATCAGAGAAAACGAGGGACGGGGGAGGGGAGGAGATCATCATTAACCCCTTCATGTCCTCCATTCTATGTACTACACCCCTCCCCCCTACACATGAGATCCAATCAGAGAAAACGAGGGACGGGGGAGGGGAGGAGATCATCATTGTCACGGGCATGGCCAGAGCGGAGGCTGTTGGAGAGGACTGTGTGCAAGCCTGTTGCCCACCGATTATGGGCCCTAGCATTTGAGGTGAATGAGAAATCCAGTCTGAACTGTATTAATCGGACTCAGTCATGTATATATTGTATGGGGACTCCTTACTGTATATTTGTGTCCCTGAAGAGGGAGGGGGGATTCCTCCAGCAGCCCCCTGCTGATAAGACTGATTCATTCTGCTGGGACACATCCTGTGAGGAGATGCTGGTGTTATCAACATGTGTTTATGTTAATTGAGAGAGCTGATCACATTAGCCACCAGCCCTGGCTAATAGACGAATGGTCTAGGCTGAGGAGGGGGGAGATTGTTGTTTGTATTGTTAATTGTATTAATGTGTGAAGCTCGGTGCCCACAAGACTGTCATCTGGTCTGGGTACATTTTGTAGTAAATTAGGTCATGTTAATTAGGTTAGCTTTGAGTCATCCCTGCTGTATAAAGGTCTGTGAGATCTCAAAATAAAGGTAGTTCTGATGTACTCCAAGACTGGTGTTGTCTAGTTCTTGGGGTTCCTATAGCCAGATCCATTGGACTCGTGTTCCAGAACTTAGGAAGCGGTATATGACGGAAGCACTCAAGCGGAGTGTGGGGCGTTCCGTGACAATCATTAACCCCTTCATGTCCTCCATTCTATCTACTTCACCCCTCCCCCCCTACACATGAGATCCAATCAGAGAAAACGAGGGACGGGGGAGGGGGGGAGATCATCATTAACCCCTTCATGTCTTCCATTCTATGTACTACACCCCTCCCCCCCTACACATGAGATCCAATCAGAGAAAACGAGGGACGGGGGAGGGGGGGAGATCATCATTAACCCCTTCATGTCTTCCATTCTATGTACTACACCCCTCCCCCTACACATGAGATCCAATCAGAGAAAACGAGGGACGGGGGAGGGGAGGAGATCATCATTAACCCCTTCATGTCCTCCATTCTATGTACTACACCCCTCCCCCCTACACATGAGATCCAATCAGAGAAGACGGGGGAGGGGAGGAGATCATCATTAACCCCTTCATGTCCTCCATTCTATCTACTACACCCCTCCCCCCTACACATGAGATCCAATCAGAGAAAACGAGGGACGGGGGAGGGGAGGAGATCATCATTAACCCCTTCATGTCCTCCATTCTATCTACTACACCCCTCCCCCCCTACACATGAGATCCAATCAGAGAAAACGAGGGACGGGGGAGGGGAGGAGATCATCATTAACCCCTTCATGTCCTCCATTCTATGTACTACACCCCTCCCCCCCTACACATGAGATCCAATCAGAGAAAACGAGGGACGGGGGAGGGGAGGAGATCATCATTAACCCCTTCATGTCCTCCATTCTATGTACTACACCCCTCCCCCCTACACATGAGATCCAATCAGAGAAAACGAGGGACGGGGGAGGGGAGGAGATCATCATTAACCCCTTCATGTCCTCCATTCTATGTACTACACCCCTCCCCCCCTACACATGAGATCCAATCAGAGAAAACGAGGGACGGGGGAGGGGAGGAGATCATCATTAACCCCTTCATGTCCTCCATTCTATGTACTACACCCCTCCCCCCCTACACATGAGATCCAATCAGAGAAAACGAGGGACGGGGGAGGGGAGGAGATCATCATTAACCCCTTCATGTCCTCCATTCTATGTACTACACCCCTCCCCCCCTACACATGAGATCCAATCAGAGAAAACGAGGGACGGGGGAGGGGAGGAGATCATCATTAACCCCTTCATGTCCTCCATTCTATGTACTACACTCCTCCCCCCTACACATGAGATCCAATCAGAGAAAACGAGGGACGGGGGAGGGGAGGAGATCATCATTAACCCCTTCATGTCCTCCATTCTATGTACTACACCCCTCCCCCCCTACACATGAGATCCAATCAGAGAAAACGAGGGATGGGGGAGGGGAGGAGATCATCATTAACCCCTTCATGTCCTCCATTCTATGTACTACACCCCTCCCTACACATGAGATCCAATCAGAGAAAACGAGGGACGGGGGAGGGGGGGAGATCATCATTAACCCCTTCATGTCCTCCATTCTATGTACTACACCCCTCCCCCCTACACATGAGATCCAATCAGAGAAAACGGGGGACGGGGGAGGGGAGGAGATCATCATTAACCCCTTCATGTCCTCCATTCTATGTACTACACCCCTCCCCCCCTACACATGAGATCCAATCAGAGAAGACGGGGGAGGGGGGAGGGGAGGAGATCATCATTAACCCCTTCATGTCCTCCATTCTATGTACTACACCCCTCCCCCCTACACATGAGATCCAATCAGAGAAAACGAGGGACGGGGGAGGGGGGGAGATCATCATTAACCCCTTCATGTCCTCCATTCTATGTACTACACCCCTCCCCCCTACACATGAGATCCAATCAGAGAAAACGAGGGACGGGGGAGGGGAGGAGATCATCATTAACCCCTTCATGTCCTCCATTCTATGTACTACACCCCTCCCCCCCTACACATGAGATCCAATCAGAGAAAACGAGGGACGGGGGAGGGGAGGAGATCATCATTAACCCCTTCATGTCCTCCATTCTATGTACTACACCCCTCCCCCCCTACACATGAGATCCAATCAGAGAAGACGGGGGAGGGGGGAGGGGAGGAGATCATCATTAACCCCTTCATGTCCTCCATTCTATGTACTACACCCCTCCCCCCCCTACACATGAGATCCAATCAGAGAAAACGAGGGACGGGGGAGGGGGGGAGATCATCATTAACCCCTTCATGTCCTCCATTCTATGTACTACACCCCCCCCCCTACACATGAGATCCAATCAGAGAAAACGAGGGATGGGGGAGGGGAGGAGATCATCATTAACCCCTTCATGTCCTCCATTCTATGTACTACACCCCTCCCCCCCTACACATGAGATCCAATCAGAGAAAACGAGGGACGGGGGAGGGGAGGAGATCATCATTAACCCCTTCATGTCCTCCATTCTATGTACTATACCCCTCCCCCCCCTACACATGAGATCCAATCAGAGAAAACGAGGGACGGGGGAGGGGAGGAGATCATCATTAACCCCTTCATGTCCTCCATTCTATGTACTACACCCCTCCCCCCTACACATGAGATCCAATCAGAGAAGACGGGGGAGGGGAGGAGATCATCATTAACCCCTTCATGTCCTCCATTCTATCTACTACACCCCTCCCCCCTACACATGAGATCCAATCAGAGAAAACGAGGGACGGGGGAGGGGAGGAGATCATCATTAACCCCTTCATGTCCTCCATTCTATCTACTACACCCCTCCCCCCCTACACATGAGATCCAATCAGAGAAAACGAGGGACGGGGGAGGGGAGGAGATCATCATTAACCCCTTCATGTCCTCCATTCTATGTACTACACCCCCCCCCTACACATGAGATCCAATCAGAGAAAACGGGGGAGGGGGGAGGGGAGGAGATCATCATTAACCCCTTCATGTCCTCCATTCTATGTACTACACCCCTCCCCCCTACACATGAGATCCAATCAGAGAAAACGGGGGAGGGGGGAGGGGAGGAGATCATCATTAACCCCTTCATGTCCTCCATTCTATGTACTACACCCCTCCCCCCTACACATGAGATCCAATCAGAGAAAACGAGGGACGGGGGAGGGGAGGAGATCATCATTAACCCCTTCATGTCCTCCATTCTATGTACTACACCCCTCCCCCCCTACACATGAGATCCAATCAGAGAAAACGAGGGACGGGGGAGGGGAGGAGATCATCATTAACCCCTTCATGTCCTCCATTCTATGTACTACACCCCTCCCCCCCTACACATGAGATCCAATCAGAGAAGACGGGGGAGGGGGGAGGGGAGGAGATCATCATTAACCCCTTCATGTCCTCCATTCTATGTACTACACCCCTCCCCCCTACACATGAGATCCAATCAGAGAAAACGAGGGACGGGGGAGGGGAGATCATCATTAACCCCTTCATGTCCTCCATTCTATGTACTACACCCCTCCCCCCCTACACATGAGATCCAATCAGAGAAAACGAGGGACGGGGGAGGGGGGGAGATCATCATTAACCCCTTCATGTCCTCCATTCTATGTACTACACCCCTCCCCCCCTACACATGAGATCCAATCAGAGAAAACGGGGGACGGGGGAGGGGAGGAGATCATCATTAACCCCTTCATGTCCTCCATTCTATGTACTACACCCCTCCCCCCCTACACATGAGATCCAATCAGAGAAAACGGGGGAGGGGGGAGGGGAGGAGATCATCATTAACCCCTTCATGTCCTCCATTCTATGTACTACACCCCTCCCCCCCTACACATGAGATCCAATCAGAGAAAACGGGGGACGGGGGAGGGGAGGAGATCATCATTAACCCCTTCATGTCCTCCATTCTATGTACTACACCCCTCCCCCCCTACACATGAGATCCAATCAGAGAAAACGGGGGACGGGGGAGGGGAGGAGATCATCATTAACCCCTTCATGTCCTCCATTCTATGTACTACACCCCTCCCCCTACACATGAGATCCAATCAGAGAAAACGAGGGACGGGGGAGGGGAGGAGATCATCATTAACCCCTTCATGTCCTCCATTCTATGTACTACACCCCTCCCCCCTACACATGAGATCCAATCAGAGAAGACGGGGGAGGGGGGAGGGGAGGAGATCATCATTAACCCCTTCATGTCCTCCATTCTATGTACTACACCCCTCCCCCCTACACATGAGATCCAATCAGAGAAAACGAGGGACGGGGGAGGGGAGGAGATCATCATTAACCCCTTCATGTCCTCCATTCTATGTACTACACCCCTCCCCCCTACACATGAGATCCAATCAGAGAAGACGGGGGAGGGGGGAGGGGAGGAGATCATCATTAACCCCTTCATGTCCTCCATTCTATCTACTACACCCCTCCCCCCTACACATGAGATCCAATCAGAGAAAACGAGGGACGGGGGAGGGGAGGAGATCATCATTAACCCCTTCATGTCCTCCATTCTATCTACTACACCCCTCCCCCCCTACACATGAGATCCAATCAGAGAAAACGAGGGACGGGGGAGGGGAGATGATCATTAACCCCTTCATGTCCTCCATTCTATGTACTACACCCCTCCCCCCTACACATGAGATCCAATCAGAGAAAACGAGGGAGGGGGGGAGATCATCATTAACCCCTTCATGTCCTCCATTCTATGTACTACACCCCTCCCCCCCTACACATGAGATCCAATCAGAGAAAACGAGGGACGGGGGAGGGGAGGAGATCATCATTAACCCCTTCATGTCCTCCATTCTATGTACTACACCCCCCCCCCCTACACATGAGATCCAATCAGAGAAGACGGGGGAGGGGGGAGGGGAGGAGATCATCATTAACCCCTTCATGTCCTCCATTCTATGTACTACACCCCTCCCCCCTACACATGAGATCCAATCAGAGAAAACGAGGGACGGGGGAGGGGAGGAGATCATCATTAACCCCTTCATGTCCTCCATTCTATGTACTACACCCCTCCCCCCTACACATGAGATCCAATCAGAGAAAACGAGGATCGGGGAGGGGAGATCATCATTAACCCCTTCATGTCCTCCATTCTATGTACTACACCCCTCCCCCCCTACACATGAGATCCAATCAGAGAAAACGAGGATCGGGGGAGGGGAGGAGATCATCATTAACCCCTTCATGTCCTCCATTCTATGTACTACACCCCTCCCCCCTACACATGAGATCCAATCAGAGAAAACGAGGGACGGGGGAGGGGAGGAGATCATCATTAACCCCTTCATGTCCACCATTCTATGTACTACACCCCTCCCCCCCTACACATGAGATCCAATCAGAGAAAACGAGGGATGGGGGAGGGGAGGAGATCATCATTAACCCCTTCATGTCCTCCATTCTATGTACTACACCCCTCCCCCCCCTACACATGAGATCCAATCAGAGAAAACGAGGGATGGGGGAGGGGAGGAGATTATCATTAACCCCTTCATGTCCTCCATTCTATGTACTACACTCCTCCCCCCTACACATGAGATCCAATCAGAGAAAACGAGGGACGGGGGAGGGGAGGAGATCATCATTAACCCCTTCATGTCCTCCATTCTATGTACTACACCCCTCCCCCTACACATGAGATCCAATCAGAGAAAACGAGGGACGGGGGAGGGGAGGAGATCATCATTAACCCCTTCATGTCCTCCATTCTATGTACTACACCCCTCCCCCCCTACACATGAGATCCAATCAGAGAAAACGAGGGACGGGGGAGGGGAGGAGATCATCATTAACCCCTTCATGTCCTCCATTCTATGTACTACACCCCTCCCCCCTACACATGAGATCCAATCAGAGAAAACGAGGGACGGGGGAGGGGAGATCATCATTAACCCCTTCATGTCCTCCATTCTATGTACTACACCCCTCCCCCTACACATGAGATCCAATCAGAGAAAACGAGGGACGGGGGAGGGGAGATCATCATTAACCCCTTCATGTCCTCCATTCTATGTACTACACCCCTCCCCCCCCTACACATGAGATCCAATCAGAGAAAACGAGGGACGGGGGAGGGGAGGAGATCATCATTAACCCCTTCATGTCCTCCATTCTATGTACTACACCCCTCCCCCCCTACACATGAGATCCAATCAGAGAAAACGAGGGACGGGGGAGGGGAGGAGATCATCATTAACCCCTTCATGTCCTCCATTCTATGTACTACACTCCTCCCCCCCTACACATGAGATCCAATCAGAGAAGACGGGGGAGGGGGGAGGGGAGGAGATCATCATTAACCCCTTCATGTCCTCCATTCTATGTACTACACCCCTCCCCCCCTACACATGAGATCCAATCAGAGAAAACGAGGGACGGGGGAGGGGAGGAGATCATCATTAACCCCTTCATGTCCTCCATTCTATGTACTACACCCCTCCCCCCTACACATGAGATCTAATCAGAGAAAACGAGGGACGGGGGAGGGGGGAGATCATCATTAACCCCTTCATGTCCTCCATTCTATGTACTACACCCCTCCCCCCCCTACACATGAGATCCAATCAGAGAAAACGAGGGACGGGGAGGGGAGGAGATCATCATTAACCCCTTCATGTCCTCCATTCTATGTACTACACCCCTCCCCCCCTACACATGAGATCCAATCAGAGAAAACGAGCGACGGGGGAGGGGAGATCATCATTAACCCCTTCATGTCCTCCATTCTATGTACTACACCCCTCCCCCTACACATGAGATCCAATCAGAGAAGACGGGGGAGGGGGGGAGATCATCATTAACCCCTTCATGTCCTCCATTCTATGTACTACACCCCCCTACACATGTGTTGTATAGTGAATGACCAGTAGACAGGGCTGGACTAGGACATAAATTAGGCCCTGGACTTCCTCATCTTTGACCCACTTTAATTTTGAGAGCCCCCATCAGAAGCCCTTCACATCAGTGTCCTCCCCCTCCCCCTCCCTCTTGTACTCACAGTTTTCAGGCAGCTTCTCCTTCCTCTCTCCAGTCATGTGATAACAAGTGATAAGGGGAGAGAGGAAGGAAAGTCTACCGTTGGTCTATCTCCCCCTGCAGGCTGGAGGGAGAATAACGCCTCATGCTCTCCATCATATGACAGAAGCTCCTCCTGACAGGAGTCAGTGTTGCCAACCGTCAGTATTTTTACTGGCAGCCAGTAAAAAATGGGCACTTTTCTCCAGCCAGTAAATGCCAGTGACAGAAAAAGGTTGGCAGTATAAAACATGGCTGTGACGCTTGGCCCAGCCAAGACCATTTGAGTGCCTTCTATAGTGTGTTTGGGCATCACTGGTGGGTGATGGGTCTGGTGGAATCAGTGCCTGAGCGTTTTGTGTGATGTCATAGTGCAAGGGAGCAGAGCCGAGCATCTAGAACCTTGTGTGAGGTAAGGCAAGCTGGGAGCAGGACTGTCAGTGCTGTTTGGACTGAAGGGACCATCTGGCGTGGAGAGAGACTGTCCCTGTGACTCGGGAGGGGACATGTCGTTGAGGTGTCATCATCATCTGTACTGCTCTCCGTGTCGCAGTGAGAGTCAATTTCACGTGTGTGTGTGTGCCGCCCATTTTCACTTCTTCTCCTCCTGAGTCCTGTCCCTCAGCTACTTACTTACTACTAAATCTATCGTATTTACTATCGTAAATAAAATAAGAACTTTTTTTCCTTAATATCTACCTTAAATCACATTGCTAATTGCATTTTGTACTTGTTTGTAGCCTAAATACAAAAAAGTGTGCTTAAAACTGTAATTTTGTAACTTTTGGAAATGCCAGTAAAAACGTGGCTGTGCCAGTAAATTTTGGGTGTTGTGTCAGTAAATTTCAATCTGGTAGGTTGGCAACACTGACAGGAGTGAAATTGCGATCTCTCACTGTCAGAGAGGAGCGGATCCAGGACCACACCCGACTGGCCCACTGAGCCATCGGCCCACCGGGAATCTCCCGGTACTCCCGATGGCCAGTACATGCCTGCAGTAGAGGATCATATAGAAGTGTGTTGTATAGTGAATGACCAGTAGAGGACAGTAGAGGATCATATAGAAGTGTGTTGTATAGTGAATGACCAGTAGAGGGCAGTAGAGGATCATATAGAAGTGTGTTGTATAGTGAATGACCAGTAGATGACAGTAGAGGATCATATAGAAGTGTGTTGTATAGTGAATGACCAGTAGGTGACAGTAGAGGATCATATAGAAGTGTGTTGTATAGTGAATGACCAGTAGAGGACAGTAGAGGATCATATAGAAGTGTGTTGTATAGTGAATGACCAGTAGATGACAGTAGAGGATCATATAGAAGTGTGTTGTATAGTGAATGACCAGTAGATGGCAGTAGAGGATCATATAGAAGTGTGTTGTATAGTGAATGACCAGTAGAGGACAGTAGAGGATCATATAGAAGTGTGTTGTATAGTGAATGACCAGTAGAGGACAGTAGAGGATCATATAGAAGTGTGTTGTATAGTGAATGACCAGTAGGTGACAGTAGAGGATCATATAGAAGTGTGTTGTATTGTGAATGACCAGTAGAGGGCAGTAGAGGATCAAATAGAAGTGTGTTGTATAGTGAATGACCAGTAAATGGCAGTAGAGGATCATATAGAAGAGTGTTGTATAGTGAATGACCAGTAGAGGGCAGTAGAGGATCATATAGAAGTGTGTTGTATAGTGAATGACCAGTAGAGGACAGTAGAGGATCATATAGAAGTGTGTTGTATAGTGAATGACCAGTAGAGGGCAGTAGAGGATCATATAGAAGTGTGTTGTATAGTGAATGACCAGTAGAGGACAGTAGAGGATCATATAGAAGTGTGTTGTGTAATAAATGACCAGTAGATGACAGTAGAGGATCATATAGAAGTGTGTTTTATAGTGAATGAACAGTAGATGGCAGTAGAGGATCATATAGAAGTGTGTTGTATAGTGAATGACCAGTAGAGGACAGTAGAGGATCATATAGAAGTGTGTTGTATAGTGAATGACCAGTAGAGGACAGTAGAGGATCATATAGAAGTGTGTTGTATAGTGAATGACCAGTAGGTGACAGTAGAGGATCATATAGAAGTGTGTTGTGTAGTGAATGACCAGTAGAGGGCAGTAGAGGATCATATAGAAGTGTGTTGTATAGTGAATGACCAGTAGATGACAGTAGAGGATCATATAGAAGTGTGTTGTATAGTGAATGACCAGTAGATGGCAGTAGAGGATCATATAGAAGTGTGTTGTATAGTGAATGACCAGTAGATGACAGTAGAGGATCATATATAAGTGTGTTGTATAGTGAATGACCAGTAGAGGGCAGTAGAGGATCATATAGAAGTGTGTTGTGTAGTGAATGACCAGTAGATGGCAGTAGAGGATCATATAGAAGTGTGTTGTATAGTGAATGACCAGTAGATGACAGTAGAGGATCATATAGAAGTGTGTTGTATAGTGAATGACCAGTAGATGACAGTAGAGGATCATATAGAAGTGTGTTGTATAGTGAATGACCAGTAGATGGCAGTAGAGGATCATATAGAAGTGTTTTGTATAGTGAATGACCAGTAGAGGACAGTAGAGGATCATATAGAAGTGTGTTGTATAGTGAATGACCAGTAGATGGCAGTAGAGGATCATATAGAAGTGTGTTGTATAGTGAATGACCAGTAGATGACAGTAGAGGATCATATAGAAGTGTGTTGTGTAGTGAATGACCAGTAGAGGGCAGTAGAGGATCATATAGAAGTGTGTTGTGTAGTGAATGACCAGTAGAGGGCAGTAGAGGATCATATAGAAGTGTGTTGTATAGTGAATGACCAGTAGATGGCAGTAGAGGATCATTTAGAAGTGTGTTGTATAGTGAATGACCAGTAGATGGCAGTAGAGGATCATATAGAAGTGTGTTGTATAGTGAATGACCAGTAGAGGGCAGTAGAGGATCATATAGAAGTGTGTTGTATAGTGAATGACCAGTAGAGGGCAGTAGAGGATCATATAGAAGTGTGTTGTATAGTGAATCACCAGCAGAGGGCAGTAGAGGATCATATAGAAGTGTGTTGTATAGTGAATGACCAGTAGAGGGCAGTAGAGGATCATATAGAAGTGTGTTGTATAGTGAATGACCAGTAGAGGGCAGTAGAGGATCATATAGAAGTGTGTTGTATAGTGAATGACCAGTAGGTGGCAGTAGAGGATCATATAGAAGTGTGTTGTATAGTGAATGACCAGTAGAGGGCAGTAGAGGATCATATAGAAGTGTGTTGTATAGTGAATGACCAGTAGAGGGCAGTAGAGGATCATATAGAAGTGTGTTGTATAGTGAATGACCAGTAGAGGACAGTAGAGGATCATATAGAAGTGTGTTGTATAGTGAATGACCAGTAGGTGACAGTAGAGGATCATATAGAAGTGTGTTGTATAGTGAATGACCAGTAGAGGGCAGTAGAGGATCATATAGAAGTGTGTTGTATAGTGAATGACCAGTAGAGGGCAGTAGAGGATCATATAGAAGTATGTTGTATAGTGAATGACCAGTAGAGGACTGTATAGAAGTGTGTTGTATAGTGAATGACCAGTAGATGTCAGTAGAGGATCATATAGAAGTGTGTTGTATAGTGAATGACCAGTAGATGACAGCAGAGGATCATATAGAAGTGTGTTGTATAGTGAATGACCAGTAGATGGCAGAAGAGGATCATATAGAAGTGTGTTGTATAGTGAATGACCAGTAGATGGCAGTAGAGGATCATATAGAAGTGTGTTGTATAGTGAATGACCAGTAGATGACAGTAGAGGATCATATAGAGGTATGTTGTATAGTGAATGACCAGTAGATGACAGTAGAGGATCATATAGAAGTGTGTTGTATAGTGAATGACCAGTAGAGGGCAGTAGAGGATCATATAGAAGTGTGTTGTATAGTGAATGGCCAGTAGAGGGCAGTAGAGGATCATATAGAAGTGTGTTGTATAGTGAATGACCAGTAGATGACAGTAGAGAATCATATAGAAGTGTGTTGTATAGTGAATGACCAGTAGAGGGCAGTAGAGGATCATATAGAAGTGTGTTGTATAGTGAATGACCAGGAGAGGGCAGTAGAAGATCATATAGAAGTATGTTTTGTCGTGAATGACCAGTAGAGGACAGTAGAGGATCATATAGAAGTGTGTTGTATAGTGAATGACCAGTAGAGGGCAGTAGAGGATCATATAGAAGTGTGTTGTATAGTGAATGACCAGTAGAGGACAGTAGAGGATCATATAGAAGTGTGTTGTATAGTGAATGACCAGTAGAGGGCAGTAGAGGATCATATAGAAGTGTGTTGTATAGTGAATGACCAGTAGAGGGCAGTAGAGGATCATATAGAAGTGTGTTGTGTAGTGAATGACCAGTAGATGGCAGTAGAGGATCATATAGAAGTGTGTTGTATAGTGAATGACCAGTAGATGACAGTAGAGGATCATATAGAAGTGTGTTGTATAGTGAATGACCAGTAGATGACAGTAGAGGATCATATAGAAGTGTGTTGTATAGTGAATGACCAGTAGATGGCAGTAGAGGATCATATAGAAGTGTTTTGTATAGTGAATGACCAGTAGAGGACAGTAGAGGATCATATAGAAGTGTGTTGTATAGTGAATGACCAGTAGAGGGCAGTAGAGGATCATATAGAAGTGTGTTGTATAGTGAATGACCAGTAGAGGGCAGTAGAGGATCATATAGAAGTGTGTTGTATAGTGAATGACCAGTAGATGACAGTAGAGGATCATATAGAAGTGTGTTGTATAGAGAATGACCAGTAGAGGGCAGTAGAGGATCATATAGAAGTGTGTTGTATAGTGAATGACCAGTAGATGACAGTAGAGGATCATATAGAAGTGTGTTGTAGAGTGAATGACCAGTAGAGGGCAGTAGAGGATCATATAGAAGTGTGTTGTATAGTGAATGACCAGTAGATGGCAGTAGAGGATCATATAGAAGTGTGTTGTATAGTGAATGACCAGTAGATGGCAGTAGAGGATCATATAGAAGTGTGTTGTATAGTGAATGACCAGTAGATGACAGTAGAGGATCATATAGAAGTGTGTTGTATAGTGAATGACCAGTAGAGGGCAGTAGAGGATCATATAGAAGTGTGTTGTATAGTGAATGACCAGTAGAGGGCAGTAGAGGATCATATAGAAGTGTGTTGTATAGTGAATGACCAGTAGATGACAGTAGAGGATCATATAGAAGTGTGTTGTATAGTGAATAACCAGTAGATGGCAGTAGAGGATCATATAGAAGTGTTTTGTATAGTGAATGACCAGTAGAGGACAGTAGAGGATCATATAGAAGTGTGTTGTATAGTGAATGACCAGTAGATGACAGTAGAGGATCATATAGAAGTGTGTTGTATAGTGAATGACCAGTAGAGGGCAGTAGAGGATCATATAGAAGTGTGTTGTATAGTGAATGACCAGTAGAGGGCAGTAGAGGATCATATAGAAGTGTGTTGTATAGTGAATGACCAGTAGAGGGCAGTAGAGGATCATATAGAAGTGTGTTGTATAGTGAATCACCAGCAGAGGGCAGTAGAGGATCATATAGAAGTGTGTTGTATAGTGAATGACCAGTAGAGGGCAGTAGAGGATCATATAGAAGTGTGTTGTATAGTGAATGACCAGTAGAGGGCAGTAGAGGATCATATAGAAGTGTGTTGTATAGTGAATGACCAGTAGGTGACAGTAGAGGATCATATAGAAGTGTGTTGTATAGTGAATGACCAGTAGAGGGCAGTAGAGGATCATATAGAAGTGTGTTGTATAGTGAATGACCAGTAGAGGGCAGTAGAGGATCATATAGAAGTGTGTTGTATAGTGAATGACCAGTAGAGGACAGTAGAGGATCATATAGAAGTGTGTTGTATAGTGAATGACCAGTAGGTGACAGTAGAGGATCATATAGAAGTGTGTTGTATAGTGAATGACCAGTAGAGGGCAGTAGAGGATCATATAGAAGTGTGTTGTATAGTGAATGACCAGTAGAGGGCAGTAGAGGATCATATAGAAGTATGTTGTATAGTGAATGACCAGTAGAGGACTGTATAGAAGTGTGTTGTATAGTGAATGACCAGTAGATGTCAGTAGAGGATCATTTCGAAGTGTGTTGTATAGTGAATGACCAGTAGATGACAGCAGAGGATCATATAGAAGTGTGTTGTATAGTGAATGACCAGTAGATGGCAGAAGAGGATCATATAGAAGTGTGTTGTATAGTGAATGACCAGTAGATGGCAGTAGAGGATCATATAGAAGTGTGTTGTATAGTGAATGACCAGTAGATGACAGTAGAGGATCATATAGAAGTGTGTTGTATAGTGAATGACCAGTAGATGGCAGTAGAGGATCATATAGAAGTGTTTTGTATAGTGAATGACCAGTAGATGACAGTAGAGGATCATATAGAGGTATGTTGTATAGTGAATGACCAGTAGATGACAGTAGAGGATCATATAGAAGTGTGTTGTATAGTGAATGACCAGTAGAGGGCAGTAGAGGATCATATAGAAGTGTGTTGTATAGTGAATGGCCAGTAGAGGGCAGTAGAGGATCATATAGAAGTGTGTTGTATAGTGAATGACCAGTAGATGACAGTAGAGAATCATATAGAAGTGTGTTGTATAGTGAATGACCAGTAGAGGGCAGTAGAGGATCATATAGAAGTGTGTTGTATAGTGAATGACCAGGAGAGGGCAGTAGAAGATCATATAGAAGTATGTTTTGTCGTGAATGACCAGTAGAGGACAGTAGAGGATCATATAGAAGTGTGTTGTATAGTGAATGACCAGTAGAGGGCAGTAGAGGATCATATAGAAGTGTGTTGTATAGTGAATGACCAGTAGAGGACAGTAGAGGATCATATAGAAGTGTGTTGTATAGTGAATGACCAGTAGAGGGCAGTAGAGGATCATATAGAAGTGTGTTGTATAGTGAATGACCAGTAGAGGGCAGTAGAGGATCATATAGAAGTGTGTTGTATAGTGAATGACCAGTAGAGGACAGTAGAGGATCATATAGAAGTATGTTTTGTCGTGAATGACCAGTAGAGGGCAGTAGAGGATCATATAGAAGTATGTTTTGTCGTGAATGACCAGTAGATGGCAGTAGAGGATCATATATTATTATTATACAGTATTTATATAGCTCCAACAGTTTACGTAGCGCTTTACAACTTGAGGGTAGACAGTACAAATACAATACACTTTAATACAGTAGGAATCAGAGGGCCCTGCTCCTTAGAGCTTACAATCTAAGAGGGAAGGTCAAGAGATACAAGAGGTAATAACTGTGGGTGATGTGCTGATTGAGAAGATAAATGTACAGTTGTTAGGTGGGGGCCAGATAGGCTTCTCTGAAGAGATGAGTTTTCAGGGATCGTCTGAAAGTGGATAAAGTAGGAGAAAATCGGACGGATTGGGGAAGAGCATTCCAGAGGATGGGAGAGGCTCTGGAGAAGTCCTGAAGGCGAGCATGGGATGAGGTGACAAGGGAGTTTGAGAGCAGGAGGTCTTGGGAGGAGCGAAGAGAACGATTAGGTTGGTATTTTGTGACCAGGTTAGAGATGTAGCTGGGGCCAGGTTGTGGACGGCTTTGTAAGTTATAGTTAGTATCTTGAATTTAATTCGGTGACTGAGTGGCAGCCAATGGAGGGATTGGCAGAGGGGTGTAGCAGACGCTGAGCGATTTGTGAGGTGGATGAGCCTGGCAGCAGCGTTCATAATGGACTGAAGTGGGGAGGAGCCTATTTAGAGGTAAACCAATGAGGAGGGAGTTGCAGTAGTCCAGGCGGGAGATGACCAGGGAGTGGATTAGAAGCTTTGTGGTGTCATTAGTTAGGAAGGGGCGTATCTTGGAGATGTTGCGGAGATTGAGGCGGCAAGCTTTGGATAGTGATAGAATGTGGGGTCGAAAGGTTAGTTCAGAGTCCAGGATTACACCTAGGACCTTGGCGTGGGGGGATGGGTTGATAGTTGAGCCGTTGATCTTGACAGGGAGATCAGGGGAAGTGGCACCTGAGGGAGGAAATATCATGAGCTTGGTTTTGGATAGGTTGAGTTTGAGAAAGTGATGTGACATCCAGGCTGATATGTCTGCTAGTAAGTTGGTGATGCGTGAGGAGACAGATGGAGAGAGCTGGGGGGTGGAGAGATAGATTTGGGTGTCATCAGCGTAGAGATGATATTTAAAGCCATGGGAGGCAATCAACTGACCCAAGGAGGTGATGTAGATTGAGAAAAGGAGAGGTCCAAGAACAGAACCTTGGGGGACCCCAACGGAAAAAGGAAGAGGAGAGGAGGAAGTAGAGTTGTAAGTGACACTGAAGGAGCAGTGGGATAGGTAGGATGAGAACCAGCGAAGAGTACAGTCACGGAGACCAAAGGAGTGGAGTTTTTTGAGGAGGAGGGGGTTGTCCACTGTGTCAAAGGCAGCAGAGAGATCCAGGAGAAGTAGTACAGAATAGTGTCCATTGGCTTTAGCCATTAGTAGGTCATTTGAGAGTTTAAGGAGAGCAGTTTCCGTGGAGTGTTGAGTGCGAAAACCGGACTGAAGGGGATCAAGAAGTTTAATCATGGTCAGATGGTCGCTTAGTCGGTTGTAGACCAGTCTTTCAAGAAGTTTGGAGGAGAAGGAGTGTAAGGAGATGGGACGTAAGTTGTTGAGATTGGTGGGGTCCAGTGAGGGCTTTTTTAGTATGGGGGTGACCAGCGCATGTTTTAGAGAGTTTGGGAAGATGCCACAAGAGAGGGAGAGGTTGAAAATGTGAGTTAGAGAGTGTAGAATTGAGTCAGAGGGTGAGCGTAGCATTTGCGAGGGAACAGGATCCAGGGGACAGGTGGTTAGATGAGTATTAGATAAAAGTTTAGCAACCTCATTAATAGTAGCAGGGTTGAATGAGGGAACTAATGATTGTATCTGTGGACATGGGGTGTTGCATGGGGGAGGTTTTTGCGCATTGGTGATCTCCTCATGAATTGTATCAATCTTAGTTTTGAAGTGATTGGCGATCTCCTGGGCAGTGAGTGAGTTGGTTGGTGGGTGGAGGACAGAGTAGAGTGTTGAAGGTAGAGAAGAGATCTCCTGGGCAGTGAGTGAGTTGGTGGGTGGAGGCAGTGGAGGACAGAGTAGAGTGTTGAAGGTAGAGAAGAGTTGACGTGGACTGGATGAGAAGGTGTTAATGAGTGTGATAAAGTAGGTCTGTTTGGCAGTGTGAAGGCAGGAGTAGTATTTTAGGAGGGCAGATTTATATTGTGTGAAGTCTTCCTGGGTCTTAGTCTTATGCCACAGGCGCTCAAGAGCGTGGCTACGTTTTCTGAGACTTCTGGTGTCACCTGTTTGCCAGGGTTGTAGCAGTCGGGGCCTAATTCTGCGTGTAGTGAGGGGGGCAAGCTTGTCTAGGGAGGAAGACAGTGGGCTGTTGTAGATGAAAGTGTCTAGGTTGGGGCAGGACAGGGGTGAGATTTTGTCATAGAGGTGATCAGTAGCAGAGTAGAGAAGAGAAGGGTTGAGGTGGCGAAGGTTTCTACGTGTAATTGTTAGGCGGTTGGAGGGAGAGGAGGTGGAAGACAGGGAGAGATCAAAACTAACAAGGTGGTGATCAGAGAGTGGGAGTGGATTGTTGGAAAGGTTGCACGGAGTGCACAGATAGGAGAAGGCAAGGTCAAGGGTGTTGCCTTGGAGTGGGTAGGAGCCTGTATCCATTGCTTCAGGTCAAGCGATGAGGTGAGACTGAGAAGTTTAGAAGTAATAGTAGTGTTAGTGTTAACAGGGATGTTGAAGTCCCCAAGAATAATTGTGGGGATTTCAGAAGAGAGAAAGTAGGGTAACCAGGCAGAGAAGTCATCAAGAAAGGCTGATACTGGTCCAGGGGGCCGGTAGATGACAGCAATTCTTAGAGAAATGGGAGCGAAAAGACGAATGCAATGTGCCTCAAAAGAGGAGAGTGTCAGAGAGGGAGGTGGGTGAAGAACCTGATAGGTGCTGCATGGGGCTAGAAGGATTCCCACTCCACCTCCCTTCAGTCCACTTGGTCTGGGGGAGTGTGTCCAGAGAAGGCCTCCATGGGAGAGGGAAGCAGGAGAAGCAGTATCTGATTCATGAAGCCAGGTTTCAGTAATGGCAAGTAGGTTAAAGGAATTTGTGATAAAGAGGTCATGAAGGGCGCTGAGTTTGTTGCAGACAGAACGTGCATTCCAAAGGGCACAGGAAAAGGGGGGGCTGGTTTTGGAAAGAGGAATAGAGACCAAGTTCTGTGGGTTGCGGCTCCTGCCAGAGGGTGTAGGGGGATGGGAGCGTTGGGCAAAGACAGATGATGGTGGCCCAGGGTTTGGGGATATGTCACCAGAGATTAGGAGAAGCAGGAGGGTGAGAGAGGTCATGTGGGAATGTGATTTATGTGAAGGGGCATGTCTCAGAGTACTGGAGGTTTTATCAGTGTATGGATGTAGAATGAGCAAGAGTTGGTAGGAGCAGTAGTAGGGAGAAGACAGAAGGCAGGGTGATCTGTATAAGCAGGCGGGTGGAGAGGGGGGGTGAAGGTAAGAGAGTTTGAGGAGAGAGGAGAGGAGTGTCAGAAGAAGTGGTAGAGAGCGCATGTTACAGGAGGGCTTAATAGAGAGGAAGGGTCACCTGCAGTCTGTTAGGTGGTTTCCAGTGCAGTTTGCTGTATTTGTTTGCTTCGTGCAATCGATGAAGTGCAGAGATTGAAGTTCATATCACTTGTAGAAAGAATCACTTAGAGATAGAAGCCATTGCAATGTGCTCCCCCAGCAATATAGTGTTGTATAGTGAATGACCAGTAGAGGACAGTAGAGGATCATATAGAAGTGTGTTGTATAGTGAATGACCAGTAGAGGACAGTAGAGGATCATATAGAGGTATGTTGTATAGTGAATGACCAGTAGAGGACAGTAGAGGATCATATAGAAGTGTGTTGTATAGTGAATGACCAGTAGAGGGCAGTAGAGGATCATATAGAAGTGTGTTGTATAGTGAATGACCAGTAGAGGGCAGTAGAGGATCATATAGAAGTGTGTTGTATAGTGAATGACCAGTAGAGGGCAGTAGAGGATCATATAGAAGTGTGTTGTATAGTGAATGACCAGTAGAGGGCAGTAGAGGATCATATAGAAGTGTGTTGTATAGTGAATGACCAGTAGATGACAGTAGAGGATCATACAGAAGTGTGTTGTATAATGAATGACCAGTAGAGGGCAGTAGAGGATCATATAGAAGTGTGTTGTGTAGAGAATGACCAGTAGATGACAGTAGAGGATCATACAGAAGTGTGTTGTATAGTGAATGACCTGTAGATGACAGTAGAGGATCATATAGAAGTGTGTTGTGTAGTGAATGACCAGTAGAGGACAGTAGAGGATCATATAGAAGTGTGTTGTGTAGAGAATGACCAGTAGATGACAGTAGAGGATCATATAGAAGTGTGTTGTATAGTGAATGACCAGTAGATGACAGTAGAGGATCATATAGAAGTGTGTTGTATAGTGAATGACCAGTAGATGACAGTAGAGGATCATATAGAAGTGTGTTGTGTAGTGAATGACCAGTAGAGGGCAGTAGAGGATCATATAGAAGTGTGTTGTATAGTGAATGACCAGTAGAGGGCAGTAGAGGATCATATAGAAGTGTGTTGTATAGTGAATGACCAGTAGATGACAGTAGAGGATCATATAGAAGTGTGTTGTGTAGTGAATGACCAGTAGATGGCAGTAGAGGATCATATAGAAGTGTGTTGTATAGTGAATGACCAGTAGAGGGCAGTAGAGGATCATATAGAAGTGTGTTGTGTAGTGAATGACCAGTAGATGACAGTAGAGGATCATATAGAAGTGTGTTGTGTAGTGAATGACCAGTAGAGGGCAGTAGAGGATCATATAGAAGTGTGTTGTGTAGTGAATGACCAGTAGAGGGCAGTAGAGGATCATATAGAAGTGTGTTGTGTAGTGAATGACCAGTAGAGGGCAGTAGAGGATCATATAGAAGTGTGTTGTGTAGTGAATGACCAGTAGAGGGCAGTAGAGGATCATATAGAAGTGTGTTGTACAGTGAATGACCAGTAGAGGACAGTAGAAGATCATATAGAAGTGTGTTGTACAATGAATGACCAGTAGATGGCAGTAGAGGATCATATAGAAGTGTGTTGTACAGTGAATGACCAGTAGATGGCAGTAGAGGATCATATAGAAGTGTGTTGTATAGTGAATGACCAGTAGAGGACAGTAGAGGATCATATAGAAGTGTGTTGTATAGTGAATAACCAGTAGATGGCAGTAGAGGATCATATAGAAGTGTGTTGTATAGTGAATGACCAGTAGAGGACAGTAGAGGATCATATAGAAGTGTGTTGTATAGTGAATGACCAGTAGAGGGCAGTAGAGGATCATATAGAAGTGTGTTGTATAGTGAATGACCAGTAGATGACAGTAGAGGATCATATAGAAGTGTGTTGTGTAGTGAATGACCAGTAGAGGACAGTAGAAGATCATATAGAAGTGTGTTGTGTAGAGAATGACCAGTAGATGACAGTAGAGGATCATATAGAAGTGTGTTGTATAGTGAATGACCAGTAGATGACAGTAGAGGATCATATAGAAGTGTGTTGTGTAGTGAATGACCAGTAGATGACAGTAGAGGATCATATAGAAAGTGTGTTGTGTAGTGAATGACCAGTAGAGGGCAGTAGAGGATCATATAGAAGTGTGTTGTATAGTGAATGACCAGTAGAGGGCAGTAGAGGATCATATAGAAGTGTGTTGTATAGTGAATGACCAGTAGAGGACAGTAGAGGATCATATAGAAGTGTGTTGTATAGTGAATGACCTGTAGATGGCAGTAGAGGATCATATAGAAGTGTGTTGTATAGTGAATGACCAGTAGATGACAGTAGAGGATCATATAGAAGTGTGTTGTATAGTGAATGACCAGTAGATGACAGTAGAGGATCATATAGAAGTGTGTTGTATAGTGAATGACCAGTAGATGACAGTAGAGGATCATATAGAAGTGTTTTTGTATAGTGAATGACCAGTAGATGATAGTAGAGGATCATATAGAAGTGTGTTGTATAGTGAATGACCAGTAGAGGGCAGTAGAGGATCATATAGAAGTGTGTTGTATAGTGAATGACCAGTAGATGACAGTAGAGGATCATATAGAAGTGTGTTGTGTAGTGAATGACCAGTAGAGGGGCAGTAGAGGATCATATAGAAGTGTGTTGTGTAGTGAATGACCAGTAGAGGGCAGTAGAGGATCATATAGAAGTGTGTTGTGTAGTGAATGACCAGTAGAGGGCAGTAGAGGATCATATAGAAGTGTGTTGTACAGTGAATGACCAGTAGAGGACAGTAGAAGATCATATAGAAGTGTGTTTGTACAATGAATGACCAGTAGATGACAGTAGAGGATCATATAGAAGTGTGTTGTATAGTGAATGACCAGTAGATGACAGTAGAGGATCATATAGAAGTGTGTTGTATAGTGAATGACCAGTAGATGGCAGTAGAGGATCATATAGAAGTGTGTTGTATAGTGAATGACCAGTAGATGGCAGTAGAGGATCATATAGAAGTGTGTTGTGTAGTGAATGACCTGTAGATGGCAGTAGAGGATCATATAGAAGTGTGTTGTATAGTGAATGGTCAGTACTGTCCTCTACTGGTCATTCACTATACAACACACTTCTATATGATCCTCTACTGTCCTCTACTGGTCATTCACTATACAACACTATATTGCTGGGGGAGCACATTGCAATGGCTTCTATCTCTAAGTGATTCTTTCTACAAGTGATATGAACTTCAATCTCTGCACTTCATCGATTGCACGAAGCAAACCAAATACAGCAAACTGCACTGGAAACCACCTAACAGACTGCAGGTGACCCTTCCTCTCTATTAAGCCCTCCTGTAACATGCGCTCTCTACCACTTCTTCTGACACTCCTCTCCTCTCTCCTCAAACTCTCTTACCTTCACCCCCCCCTCTCCACCCCGCCTGCTTATACAGATCACCCTGCCTTCTGTCTTCTCCCTACTACTGCTCCTACCAACTCTTGCTCATTCTACATCCAGATAAAACCTCCAGTACTCTGAGACATGCCCCTTCACATAAATCACATTCCCACATGACCTCTCTCACCCTCCTGCTTCTCCTAATCTCTGGTGACATATCCCCAAACCCTGGGCCACCATCATCTGTCTTTGCCCAACGCTCCCATCCCCCTACACCCTCTGGCAGGAGCCGCAACCCACAGAACTTGGTCTCTATTCCTCTTTCCAAAACCAGCCCCCCCTTTTCCTGTGCCCTTTGGAATGCACGTTCTGTCTGCAACAAACTCAGCGCCCTTCATGACCTCTTTATCACAAATTCCTTTAACCTACTTGCCATTACTGAAACCTGGCTTCATGAATCAGATACTGCTTCTCCCTGCTTCCCTCTCCCATGGAGGCCTTCTCTGGACACACTCCCCCAGACCAAGTGGACTGAAGGGAGGTGGAGTGGGAATCCTTCTAGCCCATGCAGCACCTATCAGGTTCTTCACCCACCTCCCTCTCTGACACTCTCCTCTTTTGAGGCACATTGCATTCGTCTTTTCGCTCCCATTTCTCTAAGAATTGCTGTCATCTACCGGCCCCCTGGACCAGTATCAGCCTTTCTTGATGACTTCTCTGCCTGGTTACCCTACTTTCTCTCTTCTGAAATCCCCACAATTATTCTTGGGGACTTCAACATCCCTGTTAACACTAACACTACTATTACTTCTAAACTTCTCAGTCTAACCTCATCGCTTGACCTGAAGCAATGGATACAGGCTCCTACCCACACCAACGGCAACACCCTTGACCTTGTCTTCTCCTATCTGTGCACTCCGTGCAACCTTTCCAACAATCCACTCCCACTCTCTGATCACCACCTTATTAGTTTTGATCTCTCCCTGTCTTCCACCTCTTCTCCCTCCAACCGCCTAACAATTACACGTAGGAAACCTTCGCCACCTCAACCCTTCTCTTCTCTACTCTGCTACTGATCACCTCTATGACAAAATCTCACCCCTGTCCTGCCCCAACCTAGACACTTTCATCTACAACAGCCCACTGTCTTCCTCCCTAGACAAGCTTGCCCCCCTCACTACACGCAGAATTAGGCCCCGACTGCTACAACCCTGTAGTCATCTACTAGTAGACCCAGTGTACAGTGTGTCATTGTATGGGGTCCCCCCAGTGTACAGTGTGTCATTGTATGGGGTCCCCCCATTGTAAGGTGTGTCATTGTATGGGGTCCCCCCAGTGTACAGTGTATCATTGTATGGGGTCCTCCCAGTGTACAGTGTATCATTGTATGGGGTCCCCCCAGTGTACAGTGTGTCATTGTATGGGTCCCCCAGTGTACAGTGTGTCATTGTATGGGGTCCCCCCAGTGTACAGTGTATCATTGTATGGGGTCCCCCAGTGTACAGTTTGTCATTGTATGGGGTCCCCCCAGTGTACAGTGTATCATTGTATGGGGTCCCCCAGTGTACAGTGTGTCATTGTATGGGGTCCCCCCAGTGTACAATGTATCATTGTATGGGGTCCCCCCAGTGTACAGTGTGCCATTGTATGGGGTCCCCCCAGTGTACAGTGTGTCATTGTATGGGGGTCCCCCAGTGTACAGTGTGTCATTGTATGGGGGCCCCCCTCCAGTGTACAGTGTGTCATTGTATGGGGGCCCCCTCCAGTGTACAGTGTGTCATTGTATGGGTCCCCCAGTGTACAGTGTGTCATTGTATGGGGTCCCCCAGTGTACAGTGTGTCATTGTATGGGGTCCCCCAGTGTACAGTGTGTCATTGTATGGGGTCCCCCCAGTGTACAGTGTGTCATTGTATGGGGTCCCCCCAGTGTACCATGTGTCATTGTATTGGGCCCCCCCAGTGTACAGTGTGTCGTATGGGGTCCCCCAGTGTACGGTGTGTCATTGTATGGGGTCCCCCCAGTGTACCGTGTGTCATTGTATTGGGCCCCCCCAGTGTACAGTGTGTCGTATGGGGTCCCCCCCAGTGTACAGTGTGTTTTGGGTGGGGTCCCCCCCAGTGTACAATGTGTCATTGTATGGGGTCCTCCCAGTGTACAGTGTGTCATTGTATGGGGTCCCCCCATTGTAAGGTGTGTCATTGTATGGGGTCCCCCCAGTGTACAGTGTGTCATTGTATGGGGTCCCCCAGTGTACAGTGTGTCATTGTATGGGGTCCCCCCAGTGTACAGTGTATCATTGTATGGGGTCCCCCAGTGTACAGTTTGTCATTGTATGGGGTCCCCCCAGTGTACAGTGTATCATTGTATGGGGTCCCCCCAGTGTACAGTGTGTCATTGTATGGGGTCCCCCCAGTGTACAATGTATCATTGTATGGGGTCCCCCCAGTGTACAGTGTGCCATTGTATGGGGTCCCCCCAGTGTACAGTGTGTCATTGTATGGGGTCCCCCAGTGTACGGTGTGTCATTGTATGGGGTCCCCCCAGTGTACAGTGTGTCATTGTATGGGGTCCCCCCAGTGTACAGTGTATCATTGTATGGGGTCCCCCCAGTGTACAGTGTGCCATTGTATGGGGTCCCCCCATACACACCCTGCACCCAGGGGACCTCATAGATTGTTCTCCATGTATAATTGCTGATGACCCCTTTGCAGGTCCCCCCCGGTGCACACAGGACGGGTCCGCCTGGTATTTCTCAGGTCGCTCTTCTCCGTAGGAACCGGTTCTCCCGGATCAGGAATCTCACCGGACTGGTTAGTCCCGGAACATTTCTACATCAATGTGATCCTGTCAGAGCTGAATGCAAATGTTCCCTTTTACCGGTCACACCCAGAGAGGCTCCGCCCCTCACCCATAGCCATTCATTATCCTATGGAATGTTCCGAAGAGAATGCTCTACCCATTTATTATCCTGACTCCGCCCACTGACCACAAAGGCCACAATGTGCCAAAATTAGAAAAAGAGCGCGCTCCGCCCCAAACCGGCTTCGTCCTTTATGTCTGCATTTCACCTCATTCTTCATTCCTGTGCTGCCAGACCACCAAATACCCCTCTACCCTGCCCCCCAACCCCCCAATCCCAGTACCTGCATTACATCTCCCCTCAAAAGTACCCATCCATACTGCACCCCACCCCCTCCATCCTGCCCCCCTATTCCCCTCCATCCCCCTCTATCCTGCCCCTCCATCCCCCTCAATCCTGCCCCTCCATCCCCATCTCCCTCTATCCTGCCCCCCAGGCCCTCTACCCTGCCCCCCAACCCCCCCAATCCTAGTACCTGCATTACATCTCTCCTCAACAGTACCCATCCTTACTGTACCCCACCCCCTCCATCCTGCCCCCCTATTCCCCTCTATCCTGCCCCTCCATCCCCATCTCCTTCTATCCTGCCCCCCACCCCCCTCCAACCTGCCCCCTATCTCCACCCCCTCTCTATCCTGCCCTCCATCCCCCCAATCCCAGTAACTGCATTACATCTCCCCTCAAAAGTACCCATCCATACTGCACCCCACCCCCTCCATCCTGCCCCCCTATTCCCCTCCATCCTGCCCCCCATCCCCCTCTATCCTGCCCCTTCATCCCCCTCTATCCTGCCCCTTCATCCCCTCAATCCTGCCCCTTCATCCCCCTCAATCCTGCTCCTCTATCCCCATCCCCCTCTCTATCTTGCCCCCCCATCCCCTTCTATTTTGCCCCTCCACCACCACCCTCCATCCTGCCCCCCTATCTCCCTCTATTCTCCCCCTCTATCCTGCCCCTCCACCCCTCCATTCTGCCCCCATCTTTCTCCATTCCCTGCATTCTGCCCCCTCCCCCTCTATCCTGCCTCTCTATCCTCTTCCCCACCCCCCTCTATTCCGCCCCCCCATCCCTTCCATCCTCCCCCTTCACTTATATTCATCAATAATATTGACATTTGTGATCAATAGCGGATTCTGTACATAGAAGACTTAGCGGCTCTCCTGATTGGTTGGTCTCTAGTTATTGTGTCACATGAGAGCGCAGTGCATATGACCCCCATAGCTCCGCCCACAACTCTGGGATTTGTCTCTAGGGCCCCTGGATTTGTAGTGGGGCCCCGGGATTTGTAGTGGGGCCCCGGGATCTGTAGTGGGGCCCCAGGATTTGTAGAGGGGCCCCCGGAAATTTTATTAGGGCCCCGGGATCTGTAGTGGGGCCCTGGGATTGTAGTGGGACCCCGGATTTGTGGTGGGGCCCCAGGATTTGTAGTGGGGCCCAGGGATCTGTAGTGGGGCCCCGGGATTTGTAGTGGGACCCCAGGGATCTGTAGTGGGGCCCGGGGATTTGTAGTGGGCCCGGGGATTTGTAGTGGGGCCCCGGGATTTGTAGTGGGCCCCAGGATCTGTAGTGGGGCCCTGGGATTTGTAGAGGGGGCCCCCAGAAATTATACTAGGGCCCCGGGATCTGTAGTGGGGCCCTGGGATCTGTAGTGGGGCCCCGGGATTTGTGGTGGGGCCCCGGAATTTGTAGTGGGGCCCCAAGATTTGTAGTGGGGCCCTGAGATTTGTAGTGGGACCCCGGGATCTGTAGTGGGGCCCCGGGATTTGTAGTGGGGCCCTGGAACTCAGTATACATGGGGGATTTCTCTCCAATCATCAATCATGCAAGCAGAAAATAAATATCAGAGGACGAGCTCTGACCAATCAGACGCCATAATGGCAGAACTGTCATAAGAACTGTCTGGAATGATCCCATTCACCAATCAGAGGCTTCCCATTGGCTGCACTCAGCCTCACAGACAGTCCTTATTACAGAACTTTGCATTCACACCGCCGGGCAGGTGACCGCCATCTCCCCCCCACCCCCATCCCCCCACCCTCATCTCTCCCCCCACCCCCATCTCCCCCCCACCCCATCTCCCCCCCATCCTCATCTCTCCCACCCCCCATCTCCCCCACCCTCATCTCTCCCTCCCACCCCCCATCCCCCCACACCCTCATCTCTCCCTCCCACCCCCCATCCCCCCACACCCTCATCTCTCCCTCCCACCCCCCATCCCCCCATCTCCCCCCCACCTCATCTCCCCCCCACCTCATCTCTCCCACCCCCCATCTCCCCCCACCCTCATCTCCCCCCCACCCTCATCTCTCCCTCCACCCCCCCATCTCCCCCACCCTCATCTCTGCCTCCCACCCCCCATCCCCCCCACCCTCATCTCTCCCACCCCCCATCTCCCCCCCACCCTCATCTCTCCCACCCCCCATCTCCCCCCCACCCTCATCTCTCCCTCCCACCCCCCATCGCCCCCCCACCCTCATCTCTCCCTCCCACCCCCCATCCCCCCCACCCTCATCTCTCCCTCCCACCCCCCATCTCCCCCCACCCTCATCTCTCCCACCCCCCATCTCCCCCCCACCCTCATCTCTCCCACCCCCCATCTCCCCCCACCCCCCATCTCCCCCCCACCCTCATCTCTCCCTCCCACCCCCCATCTCCCCC
>JBBHAA010002127.1:0-257235 GCA_037953035.1 Aquarana catesbeiana | reverse complement strand
GATTCAGAGTCTGTGAATCAGAGAGTCCAGTTAGAGACTAGGAGCTCAAGGAGCTGAAGAGCTACAAGTGGACATTGTAGTGAAGCTGAGAGAACTGTTGAACTTTGTGTTAGGAACTGTTAAACACTGTCGCCATAGGAGACAGCAAACCTGCGCGTGCAGAAGTGGCACCTTGGTAGGGCCTTTCCCTGTATGGTTGTCTTCCTATTAAAGTCTCGGAGTCTGCCTATTGAAATTGCAACTACTTAAGGGTGTCCTGGCCCTAACCCTTTTTCCCTTGCAAAATATAAGAAAAGGACTGTTAAAAGAAATAAAACCTCTTTTGCATCCAAGAAGTGTCTGGCGCCCAATGACTTTCACCATATGAAGGATGTCAGCGGTCTATGGCCTCAAAGGTTCTCAAGAGGTTAGAGATTCTGCTACATCTATTTTTGAGTACTATGTGATGGCCACATGACCACACAAGCAATTTTTACATTGTTTCACTGCCTGATTGATTGTGGTGGGCTACTAAGCATGCTGCTCTGTGTCATACGGAAAATGTTGGTTGATAGAATTTTACATGGAAGTGGGAGGGGGGTGTTAAAAAAAAAGATGCACAGATGTGTCAGAGAATGCAGAGGGTCGGGATTTGGGTCAGTGGAAAGTGTGAAGCGTACGTGTGACAGATGTAGTGGTAAGGAATGCTGTTGGCCCCTTGTCATCCTCCCACGGGCGCTGACCTGAGAAGCCATATTTGACCACCTCGCTGCTTCCCATGCCCAGTGTTGTACATCAGCATGCTAATACTAATTGGAATCTAGATTTTGCAGGACTTTCACGGTGCTTCTGAGCTGCAGCCCCTTGTGTGCAATGATTGCAGAATGCTGGATGCAGGGCTGTGAATGATGTCTTACTGGAAGAACATGGCTTCAAACTGTTGGTGCTTCGGATCAAAATACCCACTTCCCTCTTCTATCCCCCTGTCCCTCTTCTATCCCCCTGTCCCCCTTCTATTCCCTCTATCTCTCTTCCATCCCCCTGTCACCCATCTTTTCCTCTCATACCTCTTCTATCCCCCTGCCCTCCTTTTTTCCCCCTTGTACCTCTTCTATCCCCCTGTCCCCCTTCTATTCCCTCTGTCCCTCTTCCATCTCCCTGCCCCCCTTTCCATCCCCCTGCCCTTCTTCTATTCCACTTTTCTCTCTTCCATCCCGCTGTCCCCCCTTCTTTCCCGCTGTCCCCCCTTCTTTCCCGCTGTCCCCCCTTCTTTCCCGCTGTCCCCCCTTCTATCCCGCTGTCCCCCCTTCTACCCCGCTGTCCCCCTTCCATTCCGCTGTTCCTCTTCCATCCCGCTGTCCCCCCTTCCATACCGTTGTCCCTCTTCCATTCCACTGTTCCTCTTCCATCCCGCTGTTCCTCTTCCATCCCGCTGTCCCTCTTCCATCCCGCTGTCCCCCCTTCCATCCCTCCATTCCTCTACCATCCCGCTGTTCCTCTTCCATCTCGCTGTCTCTCTTCCATCCCACTGTCCCCCTCTTCTTTCCCACTGTCCCTCCTCCATCCCCCTGCCCTCCTTCCACCCCCCTGCCATCCTTCCATCCCCCTTTCCCCCTCTTCTATCCTGCTGCCCCCTTCCATCACTCTGCCCTCCTTCCATCCCACTGCCCCTCCTTCTTTCCTGCCGTCCCTCTTCCATGCCCCGCCCCCCTCTTCCATTTCACCGCCCCCACTCCATCCCGCTGTATCCTTTCCATCCCACTGTCTCTCATCCATTCCTGTCCCCCGTCTTCCAACCATCTGTCCCCCCCTTCCATCCTGATGTCTCCCCCTTCCATCTCCCTGTCCCTCTTCCATACCCCTGTCCCTCTTATATTCCCTCCCCACTACTTTACCCCCCTGTCCCCATTCCATCCCTGCTGTCCCCTTACTGGCCTTGCTGTACTGATCTGTATAAAGAAAAAGAATTTCTAGCCTACAAAAGTGTCTGTATTGCTTTGTCCTTTATTTCGGTACCTGATCTGTAAATTGCTGGTGTTGCCTATTACATTAGAAATTTGGTTGGTCTACAATGACCGACCAAATCTCTCCAATTCATAACTCGCATATCTTGCTCTCTTGTCTGTGCTGACTGTTACTATTTACATTGTTCCCAGGTCTCACTGTGGACTACAAAACACATCCTACTATGTTATAGAGAAGAGGAGAGGGGGAGATGTTCTGTATTCCTAAAATATTAACTATCCTAGGGTGTCAACACTGCTCCTCCATAGATACGGTGAAGTAAGTGAGCGTTGTCACCATGGGATGTCAGTTACATTTGGGTCACCATGTGAAAGTAAAGTGGAGAAAAAGCCAGAAAAAGAAAACGAATGCAGCCAGCATATCTGAGGGCTGGTAAGCTGCAATGTATTACATTCCTGTTCTTGGGTTTAGATACGCTTTTCAGTGCCAAAACTATTTTCCAGTTTGTGGGGAATTTTACAAGGCATTTGTAGACACTTTCTGTCCTGGAGACACAACAGAGGTGCCACCAAATTAAGTGTCCCCTTTGGGAGATTTCCTCTAATTTTCCCTTCGTGGGATAAAGGTCCCATTTTTGATGTTCCTATACTTGACAGCAGTCACTGCAGTGGCGGCTGGTGCTCAAAATTTTTTGGGGGCGCAAACAAACTGAAAAATACTGAAAAAATCAATTGCAGCCACTGTGCCATCAAACAAAGCCACTGTGCCCATCAAATGCTGCCACTGTGCCTATCAATTGCAGCCACTGTGCCCATCGAATGCTGCCACTGTGCCATCCACTGTGCCCATCAAACGCTGCCACTGTGCCCATCAAATGCTGCCACTGTGCCCATCAAATGCTGCCACTGTGCCATCCACTGTGCCCATCAAACGCTGCCACTGTGCCCATCAAATGCTGCCACTCTGCCCATGGAATGCTGCCACTGTGCCATCCAATGACGCCACTGTGACCCCCCTGCCAGCTTGCCATCTGCCTGGCACTTACCCTGTCTCGTGGGGCACCGGGTGACGGCGGTGAGCGGTGTCTTTATGTGTCTCTTCCCATCCTCTCCTCCCATCAGGTGTCCAAGCACAGCGCCTGACGTTTCAGCCAATCAGGTGATGGGTAACAGACCCGAGCATGTGATTGGTGGAGAGGCAGTTCAGTTTTAGGACAGCGAATATTCATTCGCTGTTCTAACACACCTGGGACACCTTTTTTGATGCCTATTAGAGCCTATGGCTCTATTCGAGAGCTTCAAAAACACCCCCCGCCGCTGTAATTCAGGCACCTGGCACCCGAAAAGGGGCCGGGTGCCTGAATAGGGGTGGCAGCGGGGGCCATGGATAGATTTATGCAATGCATGAATCTATCTATTGGTCATAGAGGGGGTGGCAGGAGAGAGGGGGCGGCACCAGTGCTCCCTTATGGACGCAGTACTACTGGGCCCGAAAGCAAGAGTAAGTCTATCCGATGTTTTCTATACCTTCCACACAGGGCTGGGACAAGTGGTGGGCAGGAGGAGCAGCTGCCCCGGGCGCAGTGAAGCAAGTGGGAAAAGAATAGGAGCAGGGTTACAGTATACATGCATTCTACAGCATGTATTAACCGTGGTGGAGTGGGGGTACAATTCTGAATCCTTGTCCTGGGAGCTGGAGGACCCTGTTCCGGTACTGCTTCAACACTTTTATCAAAGCTAGAAAAGACAGTTTTGCCTGGAGTCCATATTCTGAATTTCCCAAAACTCGGGAAGAACTCTGCAGGGGGATGCAGAGCTGTAATAGACACATCAGACACAATGCTGCCAAACACAGTTGGGTTGGAGGAGATGGAGATGAAGTCCATGTTCCGGAAACAGAAAAGTTAGAACTCTTGGTACATGTGTTCTGATAGAAGGTATGAACCTGTTCAGAAACCTGCTGCTCTTCATCCAGGTCAATGCAAGTCAATGGGTTTACTCAGTAAAGAATTCTTTATCTGCACCCTACATTTTCTTGATGGGTTGGAGAAGGGTTAGAGCCATTTTCAGAGTGGTGAAGGGTTGGGGCCAGTTTCAGAGTGGTGAAGGGTTTGGGTCCTTTTTCAGAGTGGTGAAGGGTTTGGGTCCTTTTTCAGAGTGGTAAAGGGTTGGGGCCATTTTCAGAGTGGTGAAGGGTTGGAGCCATTTTCAGAGAGGTGAAGGGTTGGAGCCATTTTCAGAGAGGTAAAGGGTTGGAGCCAGGTTAAGAGTATTCAGGGATTGGAGCCAGTTTCAGAGTGGTGAAGGGTTGGAGCCATTCTCAGAGTGGTGAAGGGCTGGGGCCAGTTTCAGAGTGGTGAAGGGTTGGGGTCAGTTTCAGAGTGGTTAAGGCTTGGGGCCAGATTCAGAGTGGTGAAGGGTTGGGGCCAATTTCAGAGTGTTGAAGGGTTGGGGCCATTTTCAGAGGTGTGAAATGTTTGGGCCATTTTCAGATGGTGAGGAGTTGGGCCATTTTCAGAGTGATGAAGGGTTATAGGCATTTTTAAGAGAGGTGAAGGGTTGGGGCCGGTTTCAGAGTGGTGAAGGGTTGGGGCCAGTTTCAGAGTGGTGAAGGGTCGGAGCCAGTTTCAGAGTGGTGAGGGGTCGGAGCTAGTTTCAGAGTGGTGAGGGGTTGTAGCTAGTTTCAGAGTGGTGAAGGGCTGGGGCCAGTTTCAGAGTGGTGAAGGGTTGGGGTCAGTTTCAGAGTGGTTAAGGGTTGGGGCCAGATTCAGAGTGGTGAAGGGTTGGGGCCAATTTCAGAGTGTTGAAGGGTTGGGGCCATTTTCAGAGGTGTGAAATGTTTGGGCCATTTTCAGATGGTGAGGAGTTGGGCCATTTTCAGAGTGTTGAAGGGTTATAGGCATTTTTAAGAGAGGTGAAGGGTTGGGGCCGGTTTCAGAGTGGTGAAGGGTTGGGGCCAGTTTCAGAGTGTTGAAGGGTTGGAGCCAGTTTCAGAGTGGTGAAGGGTTGGAGCTAGTTTCAGAGTGGTGAGGGGTTGTAGCTAGTTTCAGAGTGGTGAAGGGTCGGGGCCAGTTTCAGAGTGGTGAAGGGTCGGGGCCAGTTTCAAAATGGTGAAGGATCGGGGCCAGTTTCAGAGTGGTGAAGGGTCGGCGCCAGTTTCAGAGTGGTGAAGGGTCGGGGCCAGTTTCAGTGTGGTGAAGGGTCGGGGCCAGTTTCAGAGTGGTGAAGGGTCGGGGCCAGTTTCAGAGTGGTGAAGGGTCAGGGCCAGTTTCAGAGTGGTGAAGGGTCGGAGCTAGTTTTAGAGTGGTGAGGGGTTGTAGCTAGTTTCAGAGTGGTGAAGGGTCGGGGCCAGTTTCAGAGTGGTGAAGGGTCGGGGCCAGTTTCAGAGTGGTGAAGGGTCGGGGCCAGTTTCAGAGTGGTGAAGGGTCGGGGCCAGTTTCAGAGTGGTGAAGGGTCGGGGCCAGTTTCAGAGTGGTGAAGGGTCAGGGCCAGTTTCAGAGTAGGGAAGGGTCGGAGCTAGTTTCAGAGTGGTGAGGGGTTGTAGCTAGTTTCAGAGTGGTGAAGGGTCGGGGCCAGTTTCAGAGTGGTGAAGGGTCGGAGCCAGTTTCAGAGTGGTGAGGGGTCGGAGCCAGTTTCAGAGTGGTGAGGGGTCGTAGCTAGTTTCAGAGTGGTGAAGGGTCGGGGCCAGTTTCAGAGTGGTGAAGGGTCGGGGCCAGTTTCAGAGTGGTGAAGGGTCGGGGCCAGTTTCAGAGTGGTGAAGGGTCGGGGCCAGTTTCAGAGTGGTGAAGGGTCGGGGCCAGTTTCAGAGTGGTGAAGGGTCGGAGCCAGTTTCAGAGTGGTGAAGGGTCGGGGCCAGTTTCAGAGTGGTGAAGGGTCGGAGCTAGTTTCAGAGTGGTGAGGGGTTGTAGCTAGTTTCAGAGTGGTGAAGGGTCGGGGCCAGTTTCAGAGTGGTGAAGGGTCGGGGCCAGTTTCAGAGTGGTGAAGGGTCGGGGCCAGTTTCAGAGTAGGGAAGGGTCGGAGCTAGTTTCAGAGTGGTGAGGGGTTGTAGCTAGTTTCAGAGTGGTGAAGGGTCGGGGCCAGTTTCAGAGTGGTGAAGGGTCGGAGCCAGTTTCAGAGTGGTGAGGGGTCGGAGCCAGTTTCAGAGTGGTGAGGGGTTGTAGCTAGTTTCAGAGTGGTGAAGGGTCGGGGCCAGTTTCAGAGTGGTGAAGGGTCGGGGCCAGTTTCAGAGTGGTGAAGGGTCGGGGCCAGTTTCAGAGTGGTGAAGGGTTGGGGCCAGTTTCAGAGTGGTGAAGGGTCGGGGCCAGTTTCAGAGTGGTGAAGGGTCGGGGCCAGTTTCAGAGTGGTGAAGGGTCGGAGCTAGTTTCAGAGTGGTGAGGGGTCGTAGCTAGTTTCAGAGTGGTGAAGGGTCGGGGCCAGTTTCAGAGTGGTGAAGGGTCGGAGCTAGTTTCAGAGTGGTGAGGGGTCGGAGCTAGTTTCAGAGTGAAGGGTCGGGGCCAGTTTCAGTGTGGTGAAGGGTCGGGGCCAGTTTCAGAGTGGTGAAGGGTCGGGGCCAGTTTCAGAGTGGTGAAGGGTCGGGGCCAGTTTCAGAGTGGTGAAGGGTCGGGGCCAGTTTCAGAGTGGTGAAGGGTCAGGGCCAGTTTCAGAGTGGTGAAGGGTCGGAGCTAGTTTTAGAGTGGTGAGGGGTTGTAGCTAGTTTCAGAGTGGTGAAGGGTCGGGGCCAGTTTCAGAGTGGTGAAGGGTCGGGGCCAGTTTCAGAGTGGTGAAGGGTCGGGGCCAGTTTCAGAGTGGTGAAGGGTCGGGGCCAGTTTCAGAGTGGTGAAGGGTCGGGGCCAGTTTCAGAGTGGTGAAGGGTCGGGGCCAGTTTCAGAGTGGTGAAGGGTCGGGGCCAGTTTCAGAGTAGGGAAGGGTCGGAGCTAGTTTCAGAGTGGTGAGGGGTTGTAGCTAGTTTCAGAGTGGTGAAGGGTCGGGGCCAGTTTCAGAGTGGTGAAGGGTCGGAGCCAGTTTCAGAGTGGTGAGGGGTCGGAGCCAGTTTCAGAGTGGTGAGGGGTCGTAGCTAGTTTCAGAGTGGTGAAGGGTCGGGGCCAGTTTCAGAGTGGTGAAGGGTCGGGGCCAGTTTCAGAGTGGTGAAGGGTCGGGGCCAGTTTCAGAGTGGTGAAGGGTCGGGGCCAGTTTCAGAGTGGTGAAGGGTCGGAGCCAGTTTCAGAGTGGTGAAGGGTCGGGGCCAGTTTCAGAGTGGTGAAGGGTCGGAGCTAGTTTCAGAGTGGTGAGGGGTTGTAGCTAGTTTCAGAGTGGTGAAGGGTCGGGGCCAGTTTCAGAGTGGTGAAGGGTCGGGGCCAGTTTCAGAGTGGTGAAGGGTCGGGGCCAGTTTCAGAGTAGGGAAGGGTCGGAGCTAGTTTCAGAGTGGTGAGGGGTTGTAGCTAGTTTCAGAGTGGTGAAGGGTCGGGGCCAGTTTCAGAGTGGTGAAGGGTCGGAGCCAGTTTCAGAGTGGTGAGGGGTCGGAGCCAGTTTCAGAGTGGTGAGGGGTTGTAGCTAGTTTCAGAGTGGTGAAGGGTCGGGGCCAGTTTCAGAGTGGTGAAGGGTCGGGGCCAGTTTCAGAGTGGTGAAGGGTCGGGGCCAGTTTCAGAGTGGTGAAGGGTCGGGGCCAGTTTCAGAGTGGTGAAGGGTCGGGGCCAGTTTCAGAGTGGTGAAGGGTCGGGGCCAGTTTCAGAGTGGTGAAGGGTCGGAGCTAGTTTCAGAGTGGTGAGGGGTCGTAGCTAGTTTCAGAGTGGTGAAGGGTCGGGGCCAGTTTCAGAGTGGTGAAGGGTCGGAGCTAGTTTCAGAGTGGTGAGGGGTCGGAGCTAGTTTCAGAGTGAAGGGTCGGGGTCAGTTTCAGAGTGGTGAAGGGTCGGAGCTAGTTTTAGAGTGGTGAGGGGTTGTAGCTAGTTTCAGAGTGGTGAAGGGTCGGGGCCAGTTTCAGAGTGGTGAAGGGTCGGGGCCAGTTTCAGAGTGGTGAAGGTTCGGGGCCAGTTTCAGAGTGGTGAAGGGTCGGGGCCAGTTTCAGAGTGGTGAAGGGTCGGGGCCAGTTTCAGAGTGGTGAAGGGTCGGGGCCAGTTTCAGAGTGGTGAAGGGTCGGGGCCAGTTTCAGAGTGGTGAAGGGTCGGGGCCAGTTTCAGAGTGGTGAAGGGTCGGGGCCAGTTTCAGAGTGGTGAAGGGTTAGAGGCATCTTAAGAGTGGTGAAGGGTTGGAGTCTCTATCAGCTGTGCCTCTATTGGCCATCAGTTCCTGACCTGCGGACAATGGATTACCATTTTCCAGGTCTATTTTTCCAGCCAATGCTTCCGAAGGAAGGAGACCAATTCTCAACTTGTTTCCCAGGTTGGACTTCACCCCCCTTAATAAACCGCCATTGCTATTTAAATGTAGGTAGGCAATTAGGTAGATTAACACATAGCGACATGCTTCCTTCTTTATTATCTGGTCACCATTTCCATTGCAAGAGAAGGATGTGAAGTGGCGCACTCCAAAGAAGTTCCACGACTAAGCCCTGTGGGCAGGACGAAACGCGTCGGTGCATGGCCTGAGAAAAGCCGCGCTGAAGCCGTTTTTACCCTTCTGTACACTCGAACTGCTTTTTTGGAGTGCAGCGATTCATTTCCTTCTCTTGCACATGTATATACAGAGCCGAGACCCATTTTCAATGTGAGTTAAAGGAGCTATGTTAGGATGATTGCTGTGAGTGGTGCCCACAAGCTTTTACACGGTTTAAAGTCACCATTCTCATTGGTCCATTTTTCCGGCATAGGAGATCTCTCCCAGAGATCTTGCAAGATTTTGGAAAATCTTGCAAGATCTTGCAGTTTACTCTCAAGAACTCGGTGGAAAGTACTGGTGAACTAGCCTTCCCAGGAGGCATCTGTGAGGCCATTGCTATGTCACCAGTGCCTTCAGAAAAAAGGAAAGGGTATCTCTTAAGAAGTAAATACAAGGTTTTAATATCAGCATGCAGAGCTGCATGTTTGAGGGCATTTTGTGCAGGGGGGCTGGTGGAGGGCCAGTTTTGTGCTTCTTCAGTAGAAAAGGAGTAAGGCGTAGATCTACAAAAAGCAAATTAGAAAATACATGATCAATTCACATCCAATTCTAAAGCCCTAAGTGCAAAAACACAATGGCAAGTGGAAAAACTGCATTAAAATACTAGGATGAGAATGTATGTCATGTACGTATTGGTCATTTGGGTTTGTAGATCTAGGACCTCCTCATTTTCTCCTGGAGAAGCAGGTTTTAATATCTGGGAAACCCGCTGGGAAGTGGTCTCATCCCTTCACAAGTATGGGCTGGATAACCGAATGAATATTTGTTATCGATCAGAAGATACAGTCAATATCACCTAAATAGGAGGTTTTGAGACGGTTGGAGGTTAGTGTGGTCAATGTTACATTTAATTCTGGAGCGACACCCAACCTTGTAATATGAGGGTTTAATATTAACAGTCATTTTTATACAATTTATCTTCTTGAAGCCTAACTCCAGGTTTAGGTCTCATACATACTACATAATGCATGCTTTGGGCATCCAGATTCAGAAAATTCTGACACCTTTACAGCATGTTAATTTTAGGTTTGTGACTCAAAGGTCAGACACAGCCACCCAACTAGCATTTCGAAAGGAGGGCCAGCAATGCTTTTCACCTGACAGGGGAACTTTAACATTTTAGAGGGCCAGCAGCTTGGTCTTTGTGAGCTCGAAGGGAAGAGACTTTCCAGAAGATCTATAGTATTATGGAGTGGTTGTTCTTGTATTTGTTCCAAGTCCTCATTTTGGGCTGGCTGGCGGGCGAGACCATCCTTGCTGGTATTGTTGAATTCATATCCAAAACCATGGAGAAGATAACCCAAGACCTTTTGTGCTGTCAAAATCTATCTTGGAACAAGGAGGAGAAACATCTCAACCAGATCTCGCATCTGCTACACAACAGCCACCGCCATCGCTCAACAGCCAATGTGTTTATCATCCTCTTCTGGAAGTACCCAAATGAATAAAGACACGTGAGTGATAGAATCAGGTCCTTCAAAACCACCACCCTGACCTCTGTTGGTTCCTAATCCCAGCGTAAAAACAAATATAAGGGCAATATAAACAGGGTAAAGTTATTCTGATAAACTCATGTCCTAACTTGGATCAGTTCCTCTTATAAACTCCGTGAGCACAATAAGCTCCTGTTTCGTGTTGTGGAAGTAGAGTTGACTCTATAGAACACCTGAAAAACGGCAAGTTTTTCTACAGTGTCCTGGGTTTAAATCCTGCTATGTCAGGTATTGATCGGAGGTGAATGAGAGCTATCAATTAAACACTAAATATTAGGAGTCAGCGATTACATTTTATCTACTATGTCTGAAGGGCTGCTAAACTCCTGAGTATAAAGACGATAAAAAAAGATTCTAAGTCCTACTTTTCACCTACTTGGGTTTTAAGCCATTTTAATTACTAAGTTTTGAGTTACCAAGGCTGGCTGCTAGGCTTGCTCTGATGCAGGGGTTTAGTAGCCAACCAGCAGTACAGTAAAGTTGTTTTTTTTTTTGAGGTTGCAGGTTCAAATCTAGATGCATCCATTTAAATGTGTAGAAAAGTGTGATCAAATTTGAGATACTAGGGCTTGATGTAGGTCTCTCACTACCTCAGGTCTGGTTGGCTCAGGGGTTTAAGAACCTACCCATATGCTAGCAGAGATGTTGGCATTGCAGGTTCGAATCTAGATTCAGCTTTTTCAATTTGCAGTGACTTTGAACACCTGAAGTAGGAGAACGAACACATCAGCTCTTGAGCAGAGATGAGTAGCTCAGAGGATAAGAGTGTTGACCCAGGGCGCCGTAGACTCAAGTTCAAATCCCTCAAAGTGCTCCAGACCCCAAGGGCGATTGCTGAAGAGCAACTCTTAATCCAGAAAAGCACTGTAGACCACCAAGGGCAAATTTCTGGATGCACAGTAGACCCCCAAGCTCAAACCTCTGAGTGAAAGTCTGGAGGCCATGGACAACCCACCAGTCTGCTCCAGTCCCAGGCCCCCACAGGCTTGTAACATGTGTGGGCATCACATTAGGTTGTGGACACCCTGCCTCTTCGGTCCATAGTCTGTGACTTCACTGCAACATATATAAATAGAATGGGCTGTCTTACCGGGGCAGCCTGTTCAAAAAGTGGGACTTAGGTTTTTACATGGCCTCACCCATCTATATATCTGATCCAGGTACTGCACAGCACCTGAATCCCATGCTGATAGGACAAGGGAGGGGAACATTTCCCACTATCCTACACCATCATCATGGGGTTCAGGTATTGCACAGCACCCAGGACACACATGGCTTTCCCTCAGTGGGATTTGAACTCAGGTCATCAGCAGACCAGTCAGAGCTCTTACCCCCTGAGCTACCACCCATGTTCAAGAATTGATGGGCTAGTTCTTCTATTTCAGGAGTGAGCAAAAAACAAAACAAAAAAAAAACTACTAAATAAAAGTAGAATATCAAAAAAAAAAAAAAAAAAAATAATAATAATAAAAAAATAATCAAACTACTAAAAAAAAAAAAAAAAAACCCATTAACCAAATGAAAAAAAAAAACCTAAAAAAATTAAACAAATAGAAAAAAAATCAAACTAAATAAGAAAAAATAAATAAAAGAAAAAATTAAACATCAATTTAAAAGAAAAAAAAAATACTGTATGAAACAGCTAAAACAAAAGAAAAAAACTCTAACAATTAAATTAAAAATCAAACTAAATAAACAAAAATCAAACAACTAAATAATAGAAAAAAAATCAAACTCAATAAAAACCCTGAAAAAGTACCTGAAATTAATATACAGCATAGCATTACATATAATCAGCTTCGTCCGTTCCTATATGGAAGCCACTGATGCGTTTTTGGGTTCTTTTTGTAGAAACAGGCTACAGTTCATTTAACATGGTTTCCTATAGGACATCAATGCTTTTTTCAGCTGCTGCGTTTTTGGAAAGGGTCAGGAACTTCAATGGAAAAGCTACAGAAAAGCTATAGTGCGTTTTTGCCTTGATTTTACTGTGATCTTCGTTTTGCGTTTTTTTTTTTTAAATCTGCCCAACAACAAACTGGGCAGAAAAAAATAAATAAAAAACTTTAAAAAAAAAACCCTAAAAAAAAGGCAAATCACAGAAAATCGCATGTGCAAAATGCAAAACACACTGTAGAAATGGATTAAAACAAACTGCACCTTAGGCCTGGTTCACATCTATGCAGTTTGCTTTAGATCCGGTTTCTGCGGTGCATTTTGCACACCCTTTGTTAATGTATTTTTCGCACATTTTTTGATGCGTTTTACACTTTTTTATGCTTTTTTTTTTTTTGGACAATTTGTTGTTGGGTGGATTAAATAATGCAAATCGCGGCCAAAACGCACTACATGCTTTTCTGCAGCTTCTCAATTGAAGTCCATTGAACCAAAAACGCAACGTTTTGCTTCTAAAAAAAAAAAAGTCCCTGACCCTTTCCAAAAATACAGCGGCTGGGAAAAAAAGCATAGAAAACCATGTTAAATGGACTGTGGTGCGTTTCTGAAAAAAACATTAAAAAAATACATAGGTGCGAACTGAGCCTTAGAGGAAATCCGTCCAGATAAAGGGGGGAATGCCTGAAACAACTACCGGGGGTGTCCCCAATAGAACACTTCACCTCACTTCCTGGTCTGGTGACAACAAAAAATGTTGTATTTCCCATCACTTTCAGTCCTGGCGACATTGGTCATCGACAATGGACCTGACACCTATGCTGCTGAAGTAGTTCAGGCCCCATTCACACCTCAGCATTTTGTAGAGTAAAGCTCCAAAATGCTGAAGGAGAAAAAAAAAAATCAATTATTCTCTATGGAGACGGTTTACATCTCCACTCTATGTCACCTGAAGCCAAATGCCTGAGCATCAAAAAAGTTTTGAAGCTTTTTTTGTGGCTCGAATTGGGCAGATTTGCGTGTTTTTATTCCTATAGAAATGGAGGGAAACATGTGATTCACGCGTATTTTCTGCTCAAATGAAAAAAATGTAAAAAAATAAAATATATATATATAGTAATAATAAATGAATAAATAAATGTAAAGTAAATACACGAATAACCAAAAATCATCATAAATAAATAAAATTAATTTGTAATAATAAATAAATAATTTAAAAATATTTTTAAAATCAATTATTAATAATAATAATGATACTAATAATAATAAAACACCGAAATAGAAAAAAACATTAATAGTAATAATAATTTATTTTGTGTTAAGGTTAAGGTGTTTAATTATTTTTTATTATTTTATTATTATTATATTTTTTATAAGGGTTAAGGTCAGGGGTTCTTTATTTATTTATTTTATTTATTTATATTCATTTATAGTATTTATTATTTATGATTATATTTATTTATTTGTATATTTATTTTACATTTATTTATTATTTTTATTAGTAGTAGTAATATTAACACCCTAAACCTAACTAAATAAATAAATAACCCTAATCCTAACCTAACCACTCTAACCCCTTACCCTAACAATAAATAAATAAATAAATAAATAATATTAAAGAAAGAGATAAAAACTGATACAAAAGCAAAAAAGCTGAAAAAGTCTAGCAACAAATATTAGTTTTTGTCTAGTGGCTAATTAAAAAATGCCAAAGCTCAAAAAGGCTGGATAAAAAAGTCCAAAATTGTGCATAAAAAACATGCAAAAAAAAAAAAAGTCAGAAAACCGCTCAAAGACGCTCCAGTGTGAATGCAGCCTATAGATGAGAAGGTAAAGTGAAAGGCTGGTTGGGTTTGGCCTTTTAGCTTTGGGTGCTAGAGGACCTTGCCCTGGTGCTGGCTATAGAGCCAGTAAATGGTTAATAATCTGTGTAAGCCAAAGGAAAATTGGAACGCGTTTCAAGCTTCCGCCGCACATTCTTTCCCTGCGATCGGACGGCAGCCACGAGACTGGATGTTGAAAGCGACTTCATACCTGAGATACCTCGGGAAGAGATAACAAGTTGGGCTACGGCTAATTGTATTATTTTAGGCAGTTGCATGCCGGAGCGGAAATGGGACAATTTAATCATCGCTCGCCCTCGGAACCTCAATGCCGGGCGCTCGCTCCATTTAGGCACAGGCCCAGCCAATGCGTTTTAACACCATTTGGTCTCTGGAGACCAGGTGAAAAATGGCTTAAAGTGTAACTCCAACTTTCTACCAAAAAAAAAATTCCATTTGATCAGGTGGACCAGGCCCTCTTCATTACTGGTCAGCTAGACTAGCCATCACAGGGATGGGCCATTAACTAGGCCGACCATCACAAAGATGGGCCAATAACTAGGCCGACTATCCCAAAGATGGGCCAATAACTAGGCCAACCAACACAGGGATGGGCCAATAACTAGGCCGACCATCACAGGGATGGGCCAATAACTAGGCCCGACCATGACAGGGATGGGCCAATAACTAGGCCGACCATGACAGGGAAGGGCCAATAACTAGGCCGACCATGACAGGGATGGGCCAATAACTAGGCCAACCATGACAGGGATGGGCCAATAACTAGGCCGACCATGACAGGGATGGGCCAATAACTAGGCCGACCATCACAGGGATGGGCCAATAACTAGGCCGACCATTACAGGGATGGGCCAATAAGTAGGCCAACCATTACAGGGATGGGCCAATAACTAGGCCGACCATCACAGGGATGGGCCAATAACTAGGCCGACCATCACAGGAATGGGCCAATAACTAGGCCGACTATCACAGGGATGGGCCAATAACTAGCCCGACCATCACAGGGATTTGCCAATAACTAGGCCGACCATCACAGGGATGGGCCAATAACTAGGCTGACCATCACAGAGATGGGCCAATAACTAGGCTGACCATCATAGGGATGGGCCAACAACGAGGCCAACCATCACAGGGATGCGCCAATAAGTAGGCCGACCTTCACAGGGATGGGCCAATAACTAGGCCGACCATCATAGGGATGGGCCAATAACTAGCCCGACCATCACAGGGATGGGCCAGGCCAACCATCATAGGGTTGGGCCAATAGCGAGGCCAACCATCACAGGGATGGGCCAATAACTAGGCCGACCATCACAGGGATGGGCCAATAACTAGGCCGACCATCACAGGGTTGGGCCAATAGCGAGGCCAACCATCACAGGGATGGGCCAATAAGTAGGCCGACCATCACAGGGATGGGCCAATAACTAGGTCGACCATTACAGGGATGGGCCAATAACTAGGCCGACCATCACAGGGATGGGCCAATAACTAGGCCGACGATAACAGGGATGGGCCAATAACTAGGCCGACCATCACAGGGATGGGCCAATAACTAGGCCGACTATCACAAAGATGGGCCAATAACTAGGCCGACCAACACAGGGATGGGCCAATAACTAGGCTGACCATCACAGAGATGGGCCAATAACTAGGCTGACCATCACAGAGATGGGCCAATAACTAGGCCGACCATCACAGGGATGGGCCAATAGCGAGGCTGAAGGCGAAGGGGGCTAAGCTTCTTAACACAGGAACTGGTTGAAATGTTAAGCTGAAGAACAAAAACGTCATATATTGCAGCTTACCAGTCATTGGATATGGTGGCTGCAGTAGTTTTATTTTTTCTCCTATTTTCCTGCCAGTAGTACACTTCCTGTCCTAGGGTGACAATGCTTCCCATAGTATATCTATGGAGAAGAAGCGTTGTCATGCTACTGCAAAGCTTACGGTGCCCGGCTCCTAAGGACCAATCCAGGGATGCCCATTTCCTGCAGGCAGACCTCAACAGGTTTCTTTAGCCACTTGTTGAACAGTCTGTTGTCCACTCTCTCTGGAATACAGAACCTCTATCTGCATAGATCATTAGGAGGAGAGCAGGAGGTGTTGGTAGTTTCAGGTTTCCATATGTCCCCCTTTCCAGAGGACAGACCCCTCACTACGGGGACTTTCCCCAGAAAATGGGTACCAATGGTAACCTTAAACTATGAACATCTTCCACTCTTCTCTTCCCCATTACATATGGGATGGGGGGGGGGGGGGTGTTCTGCAGTCCACAAGGAAAACTGAAACAATGTAACAGATAACAGCACAAGCAGAGAGCTTTGGAAGTTAGTCAACAGGATTTCTGGCAGGATCAACAGGTATATTTCGGCATTTAACAAACAGGTATAGCAAAACACTTACAATGGGATATACAGTGGGGAAAAAAATGATTTGCTCCCCTGCATATTGTGTAAGTTTGCCCACTTACAAAGAAATGAAGGGTCTATAATTTTTATCATAGGTGTATTTTATATGATAGAGGCAGAATATCAACCAAAAATCCAGAAAAAACACGATACAAATGTTATAAATTGAGTTGCAGTTCAGTGAGTGAAATAAGTATTTGATCCCCAAGCAAAACAAAACTTAGTACTTGGTGGAGAAACCCTTGTTGGCAAGCACAGAGGTCAGACGTTTCTTGTAGTTGGTGACCAGGTTTGCACACATCTCAGGAGGGATTTTGGTCCACTCTTCTTTACAGATCTTCTCTAAATCCTTAAGGTTTCTTGGCTGTCTCTTGGCAACTCGAAGTTTCAGCTCCCTCCATAAATTTTCTATAGGATTAAGGTCTGGAGACTGGCTAGGCCATTCCATGACCATAAAGTGCTTCTTCTTGAGCCACTCCTTTGTTGCCTTGGTGGTATGTTTTGGGTCATTGTCATGCTGGAAGATCCATCCATGACCCATCTTCAGTGTTCTGGCTGAGGGAAGAAGGTTCTCATCCAAGATTTTACAATACATGGCCCCGTCCATTGGCCCCTCAATGCGGCAAAGTCGGCCTGTACCTTTAGCAGAGAAACAGCCCCAAAGCATCATGTTTCCACCTCCGTGCTTGACTGTAGGGATGGTGTTCTTAGGGTCATAGTCAGCATTTTTTTCTTCCTCCGAACATGATGAGTTGACTTAATGCCAAGAGCTCAATTTTGGTCTCATCTGACCACAGCACTTTCTCCCGATCCTTCTCTGAATCATTTAGATGTTCATTGGCAAACTTCAGATGGGCTGTACATGTGCCTTCTTGAGGAGGTGGACCTTGCTGCCCTGAAGGATTTCAATCCATGTGTTACCAATGGTTTGTTTGGCGACTGTGGTCCGAACTGCCTCACCAAGCTCCTCCCGTGTAGTTCTGGGCTGATCCCTCACTTTTCGCATGATCATTTTCACCCCATGAGGAGAAATCTTGCATGGAGCTCCAGACCGAGGGCGATTGATGGTTATTTTGTATTTCTTCTATTTCACCAAGCTTTGTACTGATGGTCTTGTAGCCCATTCCACTCTTGTGCAGGTCTACAATCTTGTCCCTGACGTCCTTTGACAGCTCTTTGGTCTTGCCCATGATGGTGAGGTTTGAATGGAGGAAAGAGATTCTGTGGACAGGTGTCTTTTATACACATGAGTTGTCGTTAGGAGCACCTTCTTACATTGACAGGACTAATCCGTGTACCACATGAGCACCTACTATAGCCAGTATTATTGTTGGTTGGTAGGGGCTCAAATACTTATTTTACTCACTGAACTGCAACTCAGTTTATAACATTTGTATTGTGTTTTTTCTGGACATTTGGTTGATATTCTGTCTCCATCATATAAAATACACCTATGATAAAAATTATAGACCCTTCATTTCTTCGTAAGTGGGCAAACTTACCAAACCTGCAGGGGATCAAATTATTATTTTCCCCCCACTGTATTATAGACCGACAGGGAGCCAATAGGAGAAGTTGGCAGTTCGGGTTTACATCCCCTTTAAATGCTTGATAGTTGGTTGTCAGACACATAGATTTTAATGGAGCTTCTCCTGGACAACCGGCTGTTGGGGGGATAAAGAAAATCAAGGCCAGAGCTTTGTCAAGCACATCTTCTACACAAGCTCACCCTGATCCAAAGATCTTGCCCCCCCCCCCCCCCTGGAGTTCTCCTTTAAGAAGATTTTATAATTTTCTGTATGGAATGAAAATGGTCCCGCTGTTGGATTGTTTTGGGTTTAGAGCACGGACCCCCCCTTCCCCCTCCGTCCCCCCAGCTCCCTGTGACCTTCCTTCGTGCAGCCGCTCACATCTCTGGAACTAGTTCAAAGTGACTCTGACCACAGGAGGCTTCCATGAACCACGGAACCCCCCCCCCCCTCATGACTCCAACTTAACCCTTTCCCTGGCCCGTCACAGCGGCTCAGAAAACAGGACGGCTGTGGGAGGGGGTCAAGTAAGGGTTTACAGCGACCAATCACAGTTCAGCTTTATTGCCACCACCTCTGCTTTGGGAAAATAAACATGGACTCCGATTGGCTGCTCAGGAGAACAAAGATGTTTTTCGGCTCAGAATTCCGACTCTGTGTGAAAGTTTCACCAAAAAAAAAAGGCAACAGATGTTAGAATGTGAATGGATATAACCCAGCAGGTCATCGGCTTCCCATTCGAGAGATTTCACTTTACTTCCTGTTCCATAGACACAACAGGAAGTGAGAGAATATCTCCAAAGTACAGGAAATCCAATTTCAAGATAGTAGCCAAAGGCTGTGCTCCTCAGTATGGTAAATGTCAAGTCACCCCTGTCTAAGATGGAGTCCCCCTATCACACCAGAGTTCTCAACCCCCCCTTCACATCAGAGTGTTGAGCCTCCCCCATTCACATCAGAGTCTTCAGCCTCCCTCATCCTTCCTTTTACATCAGAGTGCTCAGCCCCCCCTTTACATCAGAGTGCTCAGTTCCCCCTTTACATCAGTGTGCTCAGCCCCCCCCCCTTTACATCAGTGTGCTCAGTCCCCCCTTTACATCAGTGTGCTCAGCCCCACCTTTACATCAGAGTTCTCAGTTCCCCCTTTACATCAGTGTGCTCAGTTCCCCCTTTACATCAGTGTGCTCAGTTCCCCCTTTACATCAGTGTGCTCAGTTCCCCCTTTACATCAGTGTGCTCAGTTCCCCCTTTACATCAGTGTGCTCAGTTCCCCCTTTACATCAGTGTGCTCAGTTCCCCTTTACATCAGTGTGCTCAGTCCCCACTTTACATCAGTGTGCTCAGTCCCCACTTTACATCAGTGTGCTCAGCCCCCCTTTACATCAGTGTGCTCAGTTCCCCCTTTACATCAGTGTGCTCAGTTCCCCTTTACATCAGTGTGCTCAGTCCCCACTTTACATCAGAGTGCTCAGTCCCCACTTTACATAAGTGTGCTCAGTTCCCCCTTTACATCAGTGTGCTCAGTTCCCCTTTACATCAGTGTGCTCAGTCCCCACTTTACATCAGAGTGCTCAGTCCCCACTTTACATAAGTGTGCTCAGTTCCCCCTTTACATCAGTGTGCTCAGTTCCCCTTTACATCAGTGTGCTCAGTCCCCACTTTACATCAGTGTGCTCAGTCCCCACTTTACATCAGTGTGCTCAGTCCCCACTTTACATCAGTGTGCTCAGTCCCCACTTTACATCAGAGTGCTCAGTCCCCACTTTACATAAGTGTGCTCAGTTCCCCCTTTACATCAGTGTGCTCAGTTGCCCTTTACATCAGAGTGCTCAGTCCCCACTTTACATCAGTGTTCTTCTTCCCCCTTCACACGGGGTCCTTATCCCCCCCTTCACATCTGATTCTTCAGCCCCCCCTTTTCACATTAGAATGCCCAGTCCATCCTGTTTAGATAAGAACCCTCTGACCCCCCCACCCCCTCCACATCAAGTACCCAGTCCTTCCTCTTTCACATAAGATTCCTCTGTGCCCCCCCCCCCCCCCCAGTTAGCTATCAAGCTATCAGTTTAAATGGTACTAGTTCACATCTGTGAATCTTTGACTGTTGACATGCGTTGCTATTTTTCTATTGTTACACGCCTCCCAACTTTCTGAGATGGGAATGAGGGACACCTATCAGCAAAAGTATGCAGGCATAAGACACACCCCTGGCCACGCCCCCTTAAAGGAGAATTGTACAAAAAAAAAAAAAACAAGATTGGTTAAACCCACAAGGGCTTTTTTTTTTTACCACTACTATTCCTTCATATTGGCTTTTGGAATTTACAAATGTAGCAATTTAGAAATCACAATTGCACTAATGCGGCTACAATCAAATCAAGTAAGAAATCAGATGAAAGGTTTAACGCTGGGAAACACTTTCTGATAGAGAAAAAGTGCATTTTATATACATTTATATAGATCAGACCAAAATGAGGGACAAATGGGGAGGAATGAGGGACAGAGGGACATTGCTCCAAATCAGGGACAGTTGGGAGGTATGTTGTTATTCCTACTTGTTACAACAGCAGTGCATAAAAAAAGCCCATGATGGTTGATGTAATGATGACAATACCGAGTACTTCGGGGTATGGAGGAAAATGCGAAAGCACAGGTGCTTCGTGATTGGTCTAGCCCTGTCACATGGGGGGGTCAGTCCTGTGTAAGCTCCATTAAAGTGGAACTTTAGTCAGAAAATAAAGTCCTTCTAGATCATTTCAGGCTTGCAATGTAAAACATTGAAAATAAGTGCCTATACTTTTTAAAATCTAGTAATCTCACCCTGCTGTGCACATGCTCAGTAGTGCTCTATTCTGGGTACTGTGAGGAAGATCAGAGCCACTAGAGGCCAATCTGCTGACAGCCTTAAGATTTACTGCTTCAGTAAACGGCAGCCTCTGGCAAGCAGAGACAGGAACAATGCTGGAGGCAATTTACAGCACACACTCAATTTGGTAGCAGAATCATTCACGTGGAATGGATGTTCCTTGCTAAAGGACAATTTTTTTTTTTTATCAAGTTATTATGGGTGAAGTTCCACTTTACCTTACCCAAGGTAGAATTTTGCTCGCTCATGGCAGCCATGTGGAGGTGGAGTTGGAGGGGGGGGGGGGGGTAGCACACCTCCCAACTTTTTGAGATGGGAATGAGGGACACCCATTAGGAAAAGTATGCAGGCATAGGACAGACCCCTGGCCACGCCCCCTTAAAGGAGAATAGCACAAAAAAAAACAAGATTGGTTAAACCCACGAGTGCTTTTTTTTCCCACTACTATTCCTTTATATTGGCTTTTGAAATTTACAAATGTAGCAATTTACAACATCAGATGAAAGGTTTAGCGCTGGAAAACACTTTTTGATAGATAAAAGGTGCATTTTTATATACATCCATATAGATCAGACCAAAAGGAGAGACAAACGAGGAGGAATGAGGGACATTGCTCCAAATCAGGGACAGTCCCTCGAAATCAGGAACAGTTGGGAACTATGGGGCAGGGTTGCCACCTTTTCTTCAAGCCAAACCTGTACACTTTAGCGGCCTGGGACACCTTTGGGTGCCCCAAGAAGAGGAGTAATGCGGTGCGCGCATAGCGGGGCCGCAGCCAACATTGGGTGTGGCCAAATTGCTCTTGCTGACATCAATCGCCCTGCCCCCCCCCCCCCCAGTTATGCCGAACCTGCCCCCCCCAGTGATGCCGAACCTGCCCCCCCCAGTGATGCCGAACCTGCCCCCCCCCCAGACAGCCGCCTGCAGCTCCCGCACGGCAACAGATTTGTGTGCGACTATCTTGGTTACTTGGGGAGCCACAGCCCGGTCTGAATTAGGTGTCCGGGGTTTCAGTCCGCCTGAAACCCGGGCGCATGATTCAAAACCCGGACTGTGCGGGTGAATCCCGGACAGGTGGCAACCCTATTGGGGGGGAGCGAACAGAAGCTAGGTACGCACCGCTGGTAATGGGGCGAGGGGGAATAAAGTGAAGATGTGTGTTAAGAAACTGGTTAATCTCAAGGAGAGGAACACACTTTTGAAACTATTTTTCTTTTAAATTACAAGAAAAAAAAAATCTATGTAGCTATTAATAAGTTCATAAAAGTCTGGATCGCACGTGTTTCGGCTATTTGTCGGGGGGGGGGGGGTTACTGCACGGCGTCCAGGTGGATTTGCACTGGTAATGACCCTCCGTGTGTGGCCGTGTATCAGGACATTTCCCTGTATAGCCGGTCGCCTTTTATTGCAGTGACTGTATCACAGAAATATTTGTGCAGTAAACAAATCTCATTTATCCCCCCCCCACCCTTCTCTCCAACAGCTGGTGACATCTGTAACTCAGCCTGCGTACGGATAAACACCGCACAGAGCGCGGCCTGTCAGCTCCGAGCTACATCGCCGTCCATTACACCGCACCGGCTCTGGCCAGGAGAAGAGCCCTCCGGGGGGCCACCAGACTGGCCAAAACCTCCCATTGACAGCCTCGTAATCGACGTTTCGTTTGTCTTTTCTAGAGGAGGATTCCGTCAATAACGATGGACTGAAAATGGTCAGCGTGACACCCTGGCATTGTATACAGAGTGCCTTGCAAAAGTATTCATACCCCTTGAAACTGTCCACATTTTTGTCATGTTACAACCAAAAAAATGTAAAATGTATTTTATTGGGATTTTATTTGATAGACCAACACAAAGTGGCACATAATTGCGAAGTGGAAGGAAAATGATAAATGATACAAATAAATATGTGAAAAGTGTGGGGGGTACATTTGTATGGCGCCCCCCGGAGTCAATACTTTGTAGAATCCCCTTTCACTGCAATTACAGCTGCAAGTCTTTTTGGGGATGTCTCTACCAGCTTTGCACATCTAGAGAGGGACATTTTTGCCCATTCTTCTTTGCTAAATATCTCAAGCTCTGTCAGATTGGATGGAGAGCGTCTGTGAACAGCAATTTTCAAGTCTTGCCACAGATTCTCAATGTGATTTAGGTCTGGACTGTGACTTGGCCATTCTAACACATGACTATGCTTTGATCTAAACCATTCCATTGTAGCTCTGGCTGTATGTTTCGGGTCGTTGTCCTGCTGGAAGGTGAACCTCCGTCCCCGTCTCAAGTCTTGCCACAGATTCTCAATGTGATTTAGGTCTGGGCCGTTCTAACACATGAATATGCTTTGATCTAAACCAGGGGTCTCCAGATTTTTTAAACAGAGGGCCAGTTTACTGTCCTTCAGACTTTAACCACTTCCGGACCGCCGCACGCCGATATACGTCCTAAGTTTGAAAAGGAATATCGTTGTTAGGGCAGCAGCTAACTGCCATGACCCCCGGTATCCTCTTTTTTCGTCCGGCGGTCCGGTTTCCGATAATAGTGGTCTCTGCGGCGGATTCGCCGCAAGATCACTTTTATCGCCGTGCTCCGATGCCCTCCGCCACTTACCGGAGCCGTTGGCAGCGGGGGAGGCGATCAGATGTTGTTCCATGCTGGGTATGGAGACAAGTGAGAGGAAGATGGCCCCCACCCGTCTCCATACCATTGCAGGGCGGAAGCGACGTCAAAACGTCACTTCTGCCCATAGCTCCTAAACGGACATTTTTTTTTTTTAAGTGACATTTTTTTTTTTATTGCATTTAAGTGTAAATATGAGATCTAATGTCTTTTTGACCCCAGATCTCATATTTAAGAGGTCCTGTCATGTTTTATTTTTCTATTACAAGGGATGTTTACATTCTTTTGTAATAGGAATAAAAGTGACACTTTTTTTTCTTTAAAAAAGAACAGTGAAAAAATAAAAGGTAAAATAAATAAGAAAAAAAAAATACATTTTTAAACGCGCCCCGTCCCGCCGAGCTCGCGTGCAGAAGCGAACGCACACGTGAGTAGCACCCGCATATGAAAACGGTGTTCAAACCACACGCGATCGTTAGAGCGAGAGCAATAGTTCCAGCCCTAGACCTCCTCTGTAACTCAAAACATGCAACCTGTAGAAACGTCGCCTGAGATTTTTAAATGTAACAGTTTGTCGCCATTCTACGAGCGGGGCGCAATTTTGAAGCGTAACATGTGTATTAATTTACTCGGCGTAACATCTTATCTTTCACAATATAAAAAAAAAAATTGGGCTAATTTTGCTGCGCAAATACAGTGTGACAGAAAGTATTGCAACTACCGCCATTTTATTCTCTAGGGTGGTAGAAAAAAATGTATAATGTTTGGGGGTTCTAAGTAATTTTCTAGAAAAAAAAACAAAACAGTTTTTAACTTGTAAACAACAAATCTCAAAAAGAGGCTCGGTCCTTAAGTGGTTAAAGAGGGCTGGACTGTGGCCAGTGAGGGGGAGAAAAGGTCCTGACATCAGTGGGAAAAAATAATGCCCCATCGTTTGTTTCAGTGAGAGTAATTGCGCCCCATTATTGGTGTAACTGGGAAGAATTGTGCCCCATCACTGATGTTTTGGGCCCCATCATTGATGTCATTGACAGGAATTATGCCCCATCACTGATGTTATTGGGCCCCTTCTTTGGGGTCATTGACAGGTATTGTGCCCCATCACTGATGTTATTGAGCCCCATTGTTGGTGTCAGTGGGGGGAATTATACCCCATTGTTGGTATTAGTCGATGAAATAGTGCCAAGGGCCGGAAAAGAACCAAGCAAAGGGTCGCATCTGGCCCCCGTGCCTCAGTTTGGAGACCACTGATCTAAACCATTCCATTGTAGCTCTGGTTGTACGTTTAGGTTCGTTGTCCTGCCTATCGCATAAAATCCCAATAAAATACATTTACGTTTTTGGTTGCAACATGACAAAATGTGGAAAATTTCAAGGGGTACGTATACTTTTTCAAGGCACTGTATATACTTCATAGCCAATAGGCAAGGCCAAAGCTATAGCATAAAAAGGTAAAAGACCCCCCCCCCCCCCCTCGACGGCTTGAGTTGCAGAGGATTCCTAATGAACTGGCAAAAATTCCAGCCATGTGTGGCCATGCAAACAACACCCAGCTCGGCCAGACAGCGACTGCACTTCCAATCAGATGCAGTCACAGCTCAGCAGCGCCTTTGTATTTAGGCAGCCGCTGGTGCCATGGCTGCCTGGTTAGAATAGTCAAGCAATCCAATGAGCGTGCCAAACAAACGTCTAAGAAGTCCAAGGTAGTTTATTGATAAAATGGATTCATAGCAGAATAAACCCAACGCGTTTCAGGGGCCCAAAACACACTCCCATCTTCATCAGGGCTTAAAGCAGAACTTCACCCAAAAGTGTGCTGTAAATTGCCTCCAGTGCTCCGGTGTCTTCCTGCTGGAGGCCTCGATTTTATTGAAGCCCAGAGCAGTCACTTCCTTATTGGAAACTCTCCCCCTCTCCTTGGTATCAAAAACTATATGTCACTTTCTGTAATTAAAATGTGTACATATTCCAGTCTTTATTGTATGTTTTGGCTCAGTTTGAGAGGAAGGCTGACAGAAGCTTTATAGTTCTGAAGTTCACAGGCTGCCTGCTGAGGGAGAAAGGAGAGAATATCAGGAGGATAAGATAAGACACTATCCTTGTACGTTTAACTCTTTTGTGTCTCCCCAGCAGCAGAGTTTGCCCTGTCACCGTTTCTGCTTTTCTTGGTGTTCCCTCCCCACAGCCTGTGCCATTCCTGTTGCTTTCTTACCCCTTCAGCAGTAAATCTTTAGGCTGTCAGCTGATCTGCCTCTAGTGCCTCTCGTTTTAGGCACAGTGCCAAGAATAGAGAACAACTGAGCATGTGCAGAGTGGGGTCAGACAGCTGATTACTGGATTTCCAAACAGTATAGGCACTTATTTTTAATATTTTACATACACAGCTTTACCTGCAAAAGGGGCCGGCCTGAAGTTATCTAGCAGGCAGTGCCGGGACTAGATCCTCTAGAGCCCAGGGCGACCATGCCAAACTGCCCCCCCCCCCCCCCCCAGATGTATGAGCATTATGTGCCAGCAAAGATCCACCCCCAGAAAAACAGCACTAGTCTGCATGTTTACCCCCTAGGCATAAAGCCATCCTCCTCGCAGTACAAATCTTTGCCCCCCAAATTCTCCCCCCAATCTCCTTGCAGTGCTCCCCCCCACCTGATACCACAGTACCCAGGGCAGCCTCCCCTCCTGCCCACCCCTGCCTCCAATCTCCTCACGGTGCCCTCCCACCTCACATGATACCACAGTGCCCAGGGCAGCCACCCCTCCTGCCCACCCCTTGTCCCGGCCCTGCTAGCAGGACTTAATTTTCTGAATAAATTTCCACTTTCCACAGCCTCCCCTCCTGCCCACCCCTGCCTCCAATCTCCTTACGGTGCCCTCCCACCTCACATGATACCACAGTGCCCAGGGCAGTCTCCCCTCCTCCCCACCCCTTGTTCTGGCCCTGCCTCCAATCTCCTCACGGTGCCCTCCCACCTCACATGATAACACAGTGCCCAGGGAAGCTGCCCCTCCTGCCCACCCCTTGTCCCGGCCCTGCCTCCAATCTCCTCACGGTGCCCTCCCACCTTTGTTGATAACACAGTGCCCAGGGCAGCTTCCCCTCCTGCCCACCCCTTGTCCCCGCCCTGCCTCCAATCTCCTCACGATGCCTTCCCACCTCACATGATACCCCAGTGCCCAGGGCAGCCACCCCTCCTGTCCACCCCTTGTCCCGGCCCTGCTAGCAGGACTTAATTTTCTGAATAAAGTTCCACTTTAACCCTTAAATAAAGAGAACCGGTCACAGTCTTGCAGCAAGACTAGGTATACAGGTATGTACGATGTTCCCTCCGGTTCCCCTCCATCTCCCAACTAATAAGGAAAACCTTCTTAACTGCTAATAGGAGATTCCATGATATACTGTCGATAATGTTAATGTGGAACAGCAAACAAGAAAAATAATACATTGTTACAATGATAAGGGGAAAAAAAAGCACTCAAGCTCTAAAGATCAGGGCCCTCCGATTTCTCCTGTATTGAATTGTATTATAACTGTAATGTCTGCCCCAACGTTGTAAAGCGCTACGCATCCTGTTGGCGCCATATAAATCCTGTATTATAATAATAATACTAATTACAATAAGAACAATCCCCCCCCGTTTAAAGGGCTTTAGGAGGGGCTCTAGGCTGAGCTGAGCAGCTAATACTCCATCATGGGACAGCGCAGGCTAAACACACTTGACGTTCACCCTTCTCCGCCATAGGCTGGTGCTCCGGGGGTCACCCTTCAAATTCCTTTCGCTAGACACTTTAGTAAAACATCTGGTGTGGATTTTGAGAGGTCGTGGGGCGGCTCATATTTTCAGAGTCACCTTCCCCGCGTCATCAATCATTATTAAGCCGGGTCTGGTAGGCCGAGAGATTAGGCCAGAGGTGGGGAAATGGCGTCTGCAGGGACCCGGGGGGGGGGGGGGGGGGGGGGTAGGTCACAAGGTGTCCCTAAATCCCCCCCCATAACTCATTCGACTGGTAGCAAGTGTAAAGAGAGTGTTCACAAGATTCCCCTCTACTCCCCCCCGCTCACAACAGAGAAAAATAGTTTTATGTATATATTTTTCTAATTTTACTTCACCAACTTAGACTTTTGTGTTCTGATCCATCACATATAATTCAGAATAAAAAAAAACATTGAACTAAAGTCTGTAATGTAACAAAATAGGTAAAAAGCCAAGGGGGGTGAATACTTTTGCAAGGCACTGTATGTATCTTTGTAATGAGTTGGATCCATGTGGATCCATAAAGACATGGATGAGCTAGTTTGGGGTGGAGGAACTTGACTGGCCTGCACAGAGTCCTGACCTCAACCAGATAGAACACCTTTGGGATGAATTAGAGTGGAGACTGCGAGCCGGGCCTTCTCGTCCAACATCAGTGCCTGACCTCACAAATGTGCTCTAATTTATCCCAAAGGTGTTCTATCTGGCTGAGGCCAGGACTCTGTGAAGGCCAGTCAAGTTCCTCCACCCCAAACCAGCTCATCCATGTCTTTATGGACCTTGCTTTGTGCACTGGTCCAAATCATTTGGTGGAGGGGGGATTATGGTGTGGGGGGGTTGTTTTTCAGGGGTTGGGCTTGGCCCCTTAGTTCCAGTGAAGGGAACTCTTAAAGCGTCAGCATACCAAGACATTTTGGACAATTTTATGCTCCCAACTTTGTGGGAACAGTTTGGGGATGGCCCCTTCCTGTTCTAACATGACTGCCCACCAGTGCACAAAGCAAGGTCCATAAAGACATGGATGAGCGAGTTTGAGGTGGATGGACTTGATTGGCCTGCACAGAGTCCTGACCTCAACCAGATAGAACATTTTTGGGATGAATTAGAGTGGAGACTGCGAGCCAGGCCTTCTCATCCAACATCAGTGCATGACCTCACAAATGATCTTCTGGAAGAATGGTCAAACATTCCCATAGACACCCTCCTAAACCTTGTGGATGGCCTTCCAAGAAGAGTTGAAGCTGTTATGGCTGCAAAGGGTGGGCCAACCCAATACTGAGCCCTACGGACTAAGACTGGGATGCTCATGTGAGTGTAAAGGCAGGCGTCCCAATACTTGTGATAATAGTGTAGTTGTGGCAGCACACAATGAAGCCCACCGCCGCACTGCCACATAAGCCTTTTTGGGGGACTGGCAAAAAAAGCAAACCTTCTGTGTAAGTGTATATTAAACCAGGTATAAAGAAGCTGGTGGGCTATTCATTTTAACAACATCTATCAATTTGTACTTCCTGTAAAATCTCTTTTTCATCATTGAGGGACAAAGAAATTTAGAAACAGTCAGGTTACACTGCCGTATTCAGGAGGCTGGGACAACGGCCAACAGAAAAAACAAATCCAACCGCTTATAATCTGTCCTCTACTGAGCATGCCTCAATACAACAGACCAGCTATAAAACAGCGGTCGGACTAGGGGCATATCTACCGCTAGGCAAACAAGGCGTTTGCCTTGGGCAGAGCCGCCTCCAGGCAAAAGGGACCAGTGGCGTCACTACGGGGGGGGCAATTGCCCCTCTAGGTTATTCCTTGTTCCCTCGTGTGTAGGGGTGAACTGTATCGGGCGGGCTCGGCTGGGCGGGCCCAAAGTGATGTAATGGCGCTGCTTAGTGCCTTTTATGAATCACAGCCACGCAGCCAGGTCTGCTGGCTGGGGAGACAGGAGTGTTGCCCGCCGGCGCTGGGAGATTCGGGGCGGGGTACTGCACTGTTACATGTGACTTCCATCAAATCATTTACTATACAGAGCGGTGAGCACATGGAAAGCATTAGAGGAGCCTTTTCTATTACCTATGATAACTATAAATGATTATTACTGGGGAGTCATGTCCACAGTCTCTAACCATCTACTATATCCTCTCCGCAGTCTCTAACCATCTCCTGTATCCTCTCCGCAGTCTCTGATCATTTCCTGTATCCTGTCCGCAGTCTCTGATCATCTCCTGTATCCTGTCCGCAGTCTCTGATCATCTCCTGTATCCTGTCCGCAGTCTCTGATCATCTCATGTATCCTGTCCTCAGTCCATGACCATCTCCTGTATCCTCTCCGCAGCCTCTGATCATCTCCTGTACTATGTCTGCAGTCTCTGATCATCTCCTGTATCCTGTCCTCAGTCTCTGACCATCTCCTGTATCCTCTCCACAGTCTCTGACCATCTCCTGTATTCTCTCCGCAGTCTCTGATCATCTCCTGTATCATGTCTGCAGTCTCTGATCATCTCCTGTATCATGTCCTCGGTCTCTGATCATCTCCTGTATGCTGTCCACAGTCTCTGACCATCTCCTGTATCCTCTCCACAGTCTCTGACCATCTCCTGTATTCTCTCCGCAGTCTCTGATCATCTCCTGTATCATGTCTGCAGTCTCTGATCATCTCCTGTATCATGTCTGCAGTCTCTGATCATCTGCTGTATCCTGTCCTCAGTCTCTGACCATATTCTGTATCCTGTCCTCAGTCTCTGACCATCTCCTGTATCCTCCCCACAGTCTCTGACCATCTCCTGTATTCTCTCCGCAGTCTCTGATCATCTCCTGTATCATGTCTGCAGTCTCTGACCATCTCCTGTATCATGTCCTCGGTCTCTGACCATCTCCTATATCCTGTCCGCAGTCTCTGACCATCTCCTGTATCCTCTCCACAGTCTCTGACCATCTCCTGTATCGTGTCTGCAGTCTCTGATCATCTCCTGTATCCTTTCCGCGGTCTCTAACCATCTCCTATATCCTGTCCGCAGTCTGTGATCATCTCCTGTATCCTGTCCTCAGTCTCTGACCATCTCCTGCATCCTCTCCGCAGTCTCTGATCATCTCCTGTATCCTGTCCGCAGTCTCTAACCATCTCCTGTCTGCAGTCTCTAACCATCTCCTGTATCCTGTCTGCAGTCTCTGACCATCTCCTGTATCCTGTCTGCAGTCTCTGATCATCTCCTGTATGCTGCCAACAGTCTCTGACCATCTCCTGTATCCTCTCCGCAGTCTCTGACCATCTCCTGTATCATATCTGCAGTCTCTGACCATCTCCTGGGGTGGATCTCTAATATGAAGAGGTGGAGCATAAAGAGGAAGGGGTGGAGTTTACAGTTGAAGGGGTGGATCTTAAACAGGAAGGGGTGGGAGAGGGTGCGCCCGATTTTAGTCTCGCCTAGGGCAGCACAAAACCAAAATACACCACTAGGTGTGATCCTCCATGTCCCTCAATGGACTAGAAGAAAAAGATTTTAAGGTAAGCACACAAACATTCTGGATGTCTAAAACCAGATGAGCTGAGAGGTACCCCGTTTCCCGAAAATAAGCCCTAGCGTGATTGTCAGTGATGGCTGCAATATAAGCCCTACCCCCCAAATAAGCCCTACTCTGTTTCCCCGGAAATAAGCCCTACCCTGAAAATAAGATCTACAAGGAATTTAACTAGGGCTTACTTGGGGGGTAGGGCTTATATTGAAGCCATCAACGACAATAACGCTAGGTCTTATTTTCGGGGAAACAGTAGGAAGGAACCACTGACAAACCCAAGGTATCAGGACCGCCTAGAGTACAAAGGTACCTGAAGAACCCTATCAGGACAAGGTAATTGCCACGAAGTTGGACTTTTTCAGCAGAGCTAAAAGAAAAAGCATCCAACCTCCTAGGACACTAGAAAAAAAACGGAGGCATACTGGGTAAAGCAGGGGTTATACAGGGGCTGACTGCTGGCTTTACATTCTGTTTGACAGCATCCCAACCTCCTGTAGATGGCAGTATAACAGACTGTTCCTAAATTCCTGTGTCCCTCAATGGACGATAGAGAAACTGGTTTTGGGTGAAGATACCCTTTACCTACCTAACCCCCCCCCCCCAGCCCACCACCACCACCACTTTAGAACCCCTTTTTGCCTCTTACAACCTGTTTTTGGTTATAGATTCTTTGACACAAGAAACTTGGTTATAAAGATTCTTTGATTAAAGAAACTGATTTATTTTGCCAAAGAATTTTGCCAAAAAACATTTTGTGAGTTTTGACAAAAACCCAAAGGAAAAAAAAAAAAAAATAAAAATAAAAACAAAAGAAAACAAAATCAACCTTATAAAAATAATCATCTAGTGCTTTCTCTAGATCGTTCACTCCTCCGCAAGGTCAGCGAGGTGCGGCGAACCAATCGGATGAGACAAAAGGGTGACCACACCATCTACAGCCTGAGAGGGCCAACTGCAATGTTATAAATATAATCCGAGTGACTCCATGTTGTTACACCATACACCCCCCCCCCCCTAGACGTTTTGAAGGCCTCTTCTTCCAGCTGTCAATAAACGGATTTCTAATACGCCACAATGAAAAAAAAAAAAGTGGCTCTATGTTCATTGGTTGAGATTCCTAGAATCCTTTGTTCTAAAGTGTCTCCTCAGTTATGTTAACTGAGCATTTTTCCGAACAGAACTGAACCAACAATAAGGGAGGGGGAAGGACAGCAACATTCCGGTAGGATCTAGAGACGGTAAGTAGAAGAAAAAAAAGAAAAAGCCACTCAGCTCCCATCGAGTTGTGGGACACCAGTCTTCTAAGCAGGTGAAGTTTACCTTTGTGGCCCTTCAATGAAATCCTGGGCAAGACAAGTAGGCAGGGGCCGCCCCCCACCCCGTCTATTAGGTATGTATCAGGAGCCAGGGAGGTGCGGTTGAATGCATTTTGGTTGTGGAATGGTAATAAGTTTATATTCTGACCGCAAAAAAAAAATAAGAGGACTTGTATCCGTGTGATCACAAGTAATGGTGCTGGTTGTGATTGAGGCTTGAAAATGGGCGCCATGATTGCGTGCTTTTAATGACATCCGCAGGTCCTCACTACCATGTTCCTGTATTTCTTGAGGATGACGTTGGAGCTGTCATCGAAGTAAAGGACGGAGATGGCTGTGAGCTGAGTGGGGGCGCAGCAAGGCTTCGGGACCGTGTCCGGGTTGATGAAATGGACCTAAACAGGGAGAAATAATAAAGTTTCACCAAAAATGTTCAGTAAGCATCCCTCGTACTACAAATCGGAAAGCTACACACTGGTGTTCCATTGGGCCTGAAAAAAAACGTTATTGTTCCAGGAATGCTTAGGACACTTCACCTAGGTCATCTCTCTGGTGCCTTCACCTGTACTAGGGCTTAAAGTGATACTAAACACACACCGTGTCGTTTACATCGTCCCTTCTTTTTCTGTACAGTGCAACACAGAAAGTATTCACAGCGCTTCACTTTTTCCAAATTTTGTTGTTACAGCCTTATTCCGAAATGGACAAAATTCTACAAACAATCCCTCATAATGACAACGTGAAAGAAGTTTGTTTGAAATATTTGCAAATTTATAAATAATAAAAAAAAAATCCCATGTACATATGTATCACAGGCTCCTCCCATGTACATAAGTATCACAGGCTCCTCCCATGTACATAAGTATCACAGGCTCCTCCCATGTACATAAGTATCACAGGCTCCTCCCATGTACAAAAGTATCACAGGCTCCTTCCATGTACATAAGCATCACAGGCTCCACCCATGTACAAAAGTATCAAGGCTCCTCCCATGTACATGAGCATCACAGGCTCCTCCCATGTACATGAGCATCACAGGCTCCTCCCATGTACATGAGCATCACAGGCTCCTCCCATGTACATGAGCATCACAGGCTCCTCCCATGTACATAAGTATCACAGGCTCCTCCCATGTACATAAGTATCACAGGCTCCTCCCATGTACATAAGCTTTACAGCAGGTTTGCAGGAACCTCTCAAGCTCCATCAGGTTGGATGGGGAGCGTCGATGCACAGCCATTTTCAGATCTCTCCAGAGAAGTTCAATCGGGTTCAAGTCTGGGCTCTGGCTGGGCCACTCAAGGAGATTCACAGAGTTGTCCTGTAGCCACTCCTTTGTTATCTTGGCTGTGTGCTTCGGGTCGTTGTCCTGTTGGAAGATCAACCTTCGCTCAGGTCTGAGGTCCTGAGTGCTCTAGAGCAGGTTTTCATCAAGGATGTCTCTGTACATTGCTGCATTCAACCTTCTCTCGATCCTGACTAGTCTCCCAGTTCATGCCGCTGAAAAAACATCCCCACAGCATGATGCTGCCACCACCATGCTTCACTGTAGGGATGGTATTGGCCAGGTGATGAGCGGTGCTGGTTTCTTCCAGACATGACGCTTTTCCATTCAGGCCGGAGAGTTCAATCTTTGTTTCATCAGACCAGAGAATTTTGTTTCTCATGGTCTGAAAGTCCTTCAGGTGCTTTTTGGCAAACTCCAGGTGGGCCGTCATGTGCCTTTTACTGAGGAGTGGCTTCTGTCTGACCACTCCACCATACAGGCCTGATTGGTGGAGTGCTGCAGAGATGGTTGTTCTTCTGGAAGATTCTTCTCTCTCCACAGAGAAATGCTGAAGCTCTGTCAGAGTGACCATCGGGGTTCTTGGTCACCTCACTGAATAAGGCCTTTCTACCCCGATTGTTCAGTTTGGCCGGGGCGGCCCGCTCTAGGAAGAGTCCTGATGGTTCCAAACTTCTTCCATTTACGGATGATGGAGGCCACTGTGCTCATTGGGACCTTCAATGCTGCAGAAATGTTTCTGTACCCTTCCCCAGATCTGTGCCTCCATACAATCCTGTTTTGGAGGTCTACAGACAATTCCTTGGACTTCATGGCTTGGTTTGTGCTCTGACATGCCTTTCCAAATCATGTCCAATCAACTGAATTTACCACAGGTGGACTCCAATCAAGTTGTAGAAACATCTCAAGGATGATCAGTGGAAACAGGAGGCACCTGAGCTCGACTGTGAGTGTCATGGCAAAGGCTGTGATACTTATGTACATGGGAGGAGTCTGTGATACTTATGTAAATGGGAGGAGTCTGTGATACTTCTGTACATGGGAGGAGCCTGTGATACTTATGTACATGGGAGGAGCCTGTGATACTCATGTACATGGGAGGAGCCTGTGATACTTGTGTACATGGGAGGGCCTGTGATACTTATGTACATGGGAGGGCCTGTGATACTTATGTACATGGGAGGAGCCTGTGATACTTATGTACATGGGAGGAGCCTGTGATACTTATGTACATGGGAGGAGCCTGTGATACTTATGTACATGGGAGGAGCCTGTGATACTTATGTACATAGGAGGAGCCTGTGATACTTCTGTACATGGGAGGAGCCTGTGATACTTCTGTACATGGGAGGAGCCTGTGATACTTATGTACATGGGAGGAGCCTGTGATACTTATGTACATGGGAGGAGCCTGTGATACTTATGTACATGGGAGGAGCCTGTGATACTTATGTACATGGGAGTTTTTTGTTATTTATTTTTAGTAAATTTGCAAAGATTTCAAACAAACTTCTTTCACGTTGTCATTATGGGGGATTGTTTGTAAAATTTTGAGGAAAATAATGAATTTAATCCATGTAATCATATAAGGCTGTAACATAACAAAATGTGGAAAAAGTGAAGCGCTGTGAATACTTTCCGGGTGCATTATATATGGATGATGGCACTGTAATTATTTTAATCATTTCCCCAATCGATATCCAGCTGTCACATGGCCCGGCTCTCTCCCAGCCTGTCTGCAGCGAAACATAAGCAGGAGGAGCTTTTGGCAGAAAAAGTCAGTAGGGAACCATGTAGTGTGCAATACTATGCACAGCTTGTACAGTAAAGGACCCTTTGCTTAAACAAACAAAATAAATAAAGATCCCCGGTAATGAAGAGGGAAATGCTGACATACCAGCAGCAGCCCAGATGATCTTACCAGTGTCTGAACGATGGCGTGGTTTGTAGCATTCATGTAGGAATTTAGTGGGAAAGCGCATTCACCTTCACAGTAATAAGCAGCGTAACCCTCTGGAGCAATAATCCAATCCTACGGAGGAAGAAAAAAAAAAAAAACACAACAGTATTAATAAACACCGTCACCAAATACAGAGATAAATGTCAGAAATATGGTGGGACAATTTCCTTCAAATCTACCAAAAACTCAGTGTCCCTCCATGAGTGTGTGCGGGTGAAAGTCTACATAAAGCCATAGGATGGGGGAAAGAAGAGGTAAAACCCCTGTCAAGTTACAGAGCCTTGAAAAAGTATTCACACCCCTTGATATTCTCCACATTTTGTTACAGCCAAAAATGTAAATGTATTTTATTGGGATTTTATGTGATAGACCAACACAAAGTGGCACATAATTGTGAAGTGGAAGGAAAATGATAAATGATACAAATAAATATGTGAAAAGTGTGGGGGGGGGGGGGGCATTTGTATGGCGCCCCCCGGAGTCAATACTTTGTAGAACCCCCTTTCTCTGCAATTACAGCTGCAAGTCTTTTTGGGGGTGTCTCTACCAGCTTTGCACATCTAGAGAGGGACATTTTTGCCCATTCTTCTTTGTAAAATATCTCAAGCTCTGTCAGATTGGATGGAGAGCGTCTGTGAACAGCAATTTTCAAGTCTTGCCACAGATTCTCAATGTGATTTAGGTCTGGACTGTGACTGGGCCATTCTAACACATGAATATGCTTTGATCTAAACCATTCCATTGTAGCTCTGGCTGTAAGTTTGGGGTCGTTGTCCTGCTGGAAGGTGAACCTCCGCCCCAGTCTCAAGTCTTTTGCAGACTCTAACAGGTTTTCTTCTAAGATTGTCCTGTATTTGGCTCCATCCATCTTCCCATCAACTCTGACCAGCTTCCCTGTCCCTGCTGAAGAAAAGCATCCCCACCACATGAAGCTGCCACCACCATGTTTCACGGTGGGGATGGTGTGTTCAGGGTGATGTACAGTGTTTAAGATTCCTCCACAATAGCGTTTTGTTTTTAGGCCAAAAAGTTCATTTTTGTTCTCATCTGACCAGATCACCTTCTTCCACGTGTTTGCTGTGTCCTCCACATGGCTTCTCACAAACTGCAAACAGGACTTCTTATGACTTTCTTTCACCAATGTCTTTCTTCTTGTCACTCTTCCATAAAGGGCAGATTTGTGGAGAACACGACTAATAGTTGTCCTGTGGACAGATTCTCCCACCTGAGCTGTGGATCTCTGCAGCTCCTCCAGAGTTACCATGGACCTCTTGGGTGGAGGTCAGAAGAGAGTAAAGGAGGGCGGCGGACAGAGGAGAGCAGAAAAGGGCAGAGAAGCAAGGAAGAGGGCAGGGGAAAGCAGAGAAGAGCAGAGGACAGAGGAGGCCGGAGGTCAGAGGACAGCAGGGGAGGGCAGAGGTCATAAGAGAGCAGAGAGGGGCAGAGGAAAGCAAAGAAGGGTGAAGGAGGGCAGGGGAAGGCACAGGACACAAGAGCAGAGGACGACAGGGGAGAGTGGAGGACAGAAGAGAGGGCAAAGGACAGAAGAGAGCAGAAGAGGGCAGGGGATGGCGGAGGACAGGAGAGAACAGAGGTGGGCAGAGGAGAGCAGAGAAGGGCAGTGGAGGTAGGAGGAGGGCAGAGGAAAGCAGAGGAAAACAGAGATGGGCGGAGGAAAACAGAGATGGGTGGAAGAGGGCGGGGGGAAGGCGGAGGACAGAAGAGTACAGAGGAAACCAGCCAACTTAGCCTAATCCCCCTCACCCCACGCATTTTCAGAACCAGGCATTTGGAAAGGGAAGCAGAGGAGGAAGGAGGAAAGCAGAGGACAAAAGAGAGCAGAGGAGGACAGAAGAGAGCTGAGGAGGGTAGGGGAGGGCAAAAAAGACAGAAGAGAGCAGAGGAGGGCAAAGGACAGAAGAGAGTAGAGTAGGGCAGGGGATGGCGGAGGACAGAGGAGGGCAAAGAAGGGCAGGGGAGGGAGGAGGAGGGCAGAGGAAAGCAGAGATGGATGGAGGAGGAGGACAGAAGAGGGCAGGAGAGGACAGAGGAGGAAGGAGGAAAGCAGAGGAGGGCAGAAGAGGAAGGCAGAGGACAAAGGAGAGCAGAGAAGGGCAGGGGAGGGAGGAGAAGGGCAGGGATGGAGGAGGTGGGCAGGGGAGCAGAGGAAAGCAGAGATGGGCGGAGGAGGGCGGGGTAAAGTGGAGGACAGAAGACAAAAGAGGGCAGGAGAGGGCACAGGAGGAAGGAGGAAAGCAGAGGAGGGCAGAAGAGGAAGGCAGAGGACAAAGGAGAGCAGAGGAGGACAAAAGAGAGCTGAGGAGGGTAGGGGAGGGCAAAGGACAAAAGAGAGCAGAGGAGGGTGAAGGGCAGAGGACAGAGGAGAGCAGAGAAGGCTAGGGGAGGGGCAGAGAAGGGCAGGGGAGGGTGGAGGATAGAAGCGCTCCGTAAGAGCGTGAAACACGTTAGCGGTCAAGCTGTATTGCTCCAACAGTGTCATGTACTAATTTTTATGCTACGTTATTAAAGAAAGAAGATTCTATTCATTTGCCTATTCCGGAGTGCGGCTGTCCAGATTTTCTTCCTGCACATATCCGAATGGAGGACAGAAGAGGACAGAAGAAAGCAGAGGAGGGGGGAGGAAGGCAGAGATGGGCCAAGTGGCTAAAGAAGCATCAGAGGTGCCAGTGCGCATGCGCATAATTTAACATTGCATGAAGGGCAGAGAAGCAACTGCATTCCTGGAACAGAACGGATGCAGGCTTCAGCTGCCCTCAGTTAAAATGTCCACCTTCAGAAATGGGGAGTGCGCTGTAATAGCATAAATTTCAACACGCAAAAAACACACGATTTTTATAAATGAAGTGGCTAAATGTCTTAAATAATCATTTAATACGCTGAAGGTGTTTTTTTTTTTTTTTTCTGAAATGTATACGTTTAGACTGAAGTTCCTCTTTCTGCAGCTTTTGCATCCAATCAGGGAAGCTCTGGAGTTACACAGCGGTTGGTGGATGGAAAGGACATTGTATAAGACGTGTGGTGGAACATCGGGACCCCCCGATTCCCTGAATATGCTGACAAATCTCCCACATAAAGTGAAAGCATCCAATCTGCTGCGGACTGATCTCTTCTGTTCTCTGTAACAGGATACGGGATTTCCTGCATCTATCAATGTTTTCATCTGGTTTTTCAAAGACTAAATCCTGGTGCTTTTTCTGATCAGATGGGACTGAAATTCCCAAACTGATTATCGATCAGATTATCGATAGGGGAAGGAAAAAGGTATAAAAGTGTGACATTTGTGTTTTGTTTTTTTTTACATGGCAAAATAATCTTTATACTTTGTTGAAATAAAAAAGACAAAAAGGTCAGAAAAAAAAAGACATGCGTCTGTGTCAGCTCCGCGCAGGGGGCGGAGTGCTGTGACGCCACCGGGCGTGGTCTCACCTGCCATCCCAGGTCCCGGAAGCTGACGTAGAGTTCGTGTTTCTTGCAGGCTTGCTTCTGGTCTGTGCTGCTGTTTTCTGGGATGACAAAAGGAGGAGATGTTGTTAAAGGGGCGTTCCACTTCACCCAGACACCCTCCTCCTATCATCAGCTCCATGAGAATCAATGCTAAACTCTGGCCAAACAATTCTTATATTAGGAGTTTTTTCTTTTATACCCGACAACAGATTTGTACTTTTATCCTATTTGCAGCCTACCCAGTGAGCTGACTTTTCTCTGCTGCAGGTAAGTACCACAGCTAGGTCACTTCCCCACCCCCAGCCTGTGACTGGACAAACGAAGAAGACTGATGAAATCATCCCTCTTGTCAACATGTTCTTTCCCAGCACACATGAACCCATAAGACCCTCCCCTCTACTATATGGCCTAAAGAAAAATATTTTATATTATATGTGTCTTCCTTTTTTCATATTTCTACTATATGGCCTTCTGATGTATAGACACTATATTACCATAAGTATTGTGACGCCTGCCTTTACACGCACATGAACTTTAATGACATCCCAGTCTTAGTCCGTAGGGTTCAATATTGAGTTGGCCCACCCTTTACCGCTATAACAGCTTCAACTCTTCTGGGAAGGCCGTCCACAAGGTTTAGGAGTGTGTCTATGGGGATGTTTGACTGTTCTTCCAGAAGAGCATTTGTGAGGTCAGGTGCTGATGTTGGATGAGAAGGCCTGGCTCGCAGTCTCCGCTCTAATTCATCCCAAAGGTGTTCTATCGAGTTGATGTCAGGACTCTGTGCAGGCCAGTCAAGTTCCTCCACCCCAAACTCGCTCATCCATGTCTTTATGGACCTTGCTTTGTGCACTGGTCCAAATCATTTGGTGGAGGGGGGATTATGGTGTGGGGGGGGGTTGTTTTTCAGGGGTTGGGTTTGGCCCCTTAGTTCCAGTGAAGGGAACACTTAAGGCGTCAGCATACCAAGACATTTTGGACAATTTCATGCTCCCAACTTTGTGGGAACAGTTTGGGGACGGCCCCTTCCTGTTCCAACATGACTGCTCACCAGTGCACAAAGCAAGGTTTATAAAGACATGGAAGAGCGAGTTTGGGGTGGAGGAACTTGACTGGCCTGCACAGAGTCCTGACCTCAACCCCCATAGAACACCTTTGGGATAAATTAGAGCGGAGACTGCGAGCCAGGCCTTCTCGTCCAACATCAGTGCCTGACCTCACAAATGCTCTTCTGGAAGAATGGTAAAACATTCCCATAGACACACTCCTAAACCTTGCGGACGGCCTTCCCAGAAGAGTTGAAGCTGTTATAGCTGCAAAGGGCGGGCCAACTCAATATTGAACCCTACGGACTAAGACTGGGATGTCATTAAAGTTCACGTGTGTAAAGGCAGGTGTCCCAATACTTTTGGTAATATAGTGTAAGATTATATTGGTCTGTTATCAGAGTGGGTTCAAAAGTAATGTGCATGCAAAGTTGTGATATCCAGGTGGTCTCTGGTGCTCAGTAGAGTTCAATTCATAAATTAGACGTTTGCGATTCATTTAGTTATCGAAATCGAAAATCTGCACAAAATGTTACTTATTTGGATGTATCCGAATGTCTGAATCACAACAGGACCGAATTTCAACCAATCCGAAATTAATTGTAATGAAATACAATTACCTGAATTAGAAATGGAATCATGTTGCAATAAATACAGTAAGGTATACAAATGAAATAAGATGATTATGATTCCAAATTAGGCTGCTTTTTAGAACAGAATAGAATAGAATACAAAGAAATATAATAGTATTAAATAGAAAAGAACAGAACAAAACAAAATAGAACAGAAAATAAAAGAATAGAATGTAGAGAAAGAGAGAAACGAACATAACAGACTAGAGTAGAATGGAAAATAAAGGAATTGAACAGAATACAATATAATAAAATAGAATAGAACATAAAATAAAGTAATAAAGGAATATAATAGTATAGAATAGAAACGAATAGAATAAAAAAGAGAATAGAACATAAAATAAGGAAATATGATTAAAAAAAAAAAAGAATATAATAGTATAGAATAGAAAAGAATAGAATAAAAAACATAATAGAGTATAAAACAGAATAGAATAAAAAAATAGAATAGAATAAAAAAAGGAATATAATATTATAGAATAGAAAAGAATAGAATAAAACAGAATAGGATAAAAAATAATACAAAATAAAAATACAATATAATAGAAAATAAAGGAACAGACTAGAACAGAAAAAAATAGAACAGAATAGAATAAAACAGAATAGAAAATCAAGTAGAATAAAGTAGAAAATAAAAAAAAATAGAATAGAGTAAAAAAAGAATTGAATAAAAACGGACTAAAGTAGAATGAAATATAAAGGAATTGAACATAATAGAATAGAAAATAAGGAAATAGAATAAAAAAATTAAAGGAATTTAAAAATATAGAATAGAAAAGAATAGAACTGAATAGAATAAAAAATAAAATAGATCAAATAAGAAAATAAAAGAATAGAATAGAGTAAAACATAATAGAATATAATAAACTAGAGTAAAATAGAATATAAAGGAATATATAAATGAATAAAACATTAGAAGAGAAAAAAATTAATAGAACAGAAAAATAAAGGAATATAATAATATATAATAGAAAAGAATAAAAATAAAAAAAACAGAATATAACAGAAAAGAAAAAAATATAGGAACAGAGTAGAATATAATTAAACAGAATGGAATAGAAAATAAAAGAATAGAATATAATAAACTAGAGTAGAATAGAATATAAAAGGAATATAATAAACTGGAGAAGAATAGAATATAAATGAATAAAACAATAGAATAGAAAAAAATTAATAGAACAGAAAATAAAGGAATATGTTATTATAGAATAGAAAAGAATACAAATTAAAAAACAGAATACAACAGAAAAGAAAATAATATAGGAACATAGTAAAATATAATTCAACAGAATGGAATAGAAAATATAAGAATAGAATATAATAAACTAGAGTAGAATAGAATATAAAAGGAATATAATAAACTGGAGTAGAGTAGACTATAAAGGAATAAAACAGAATAGAAAAAAAAAGAATAGAACAAAAAATGAAGGACTATAATAGCATAAAATAGAAAATAATAGAATAAAACAGAATATAATAGAAAAGAAAATAATATAAAGGAACAGAATAGAATGAAACAAAATAGAATAAAATAGAGTAGAATGGAAAAGAATAGAATATAATATAAAGAAATAGAACAAAAATGAATAATACAGAATAGAAAATAAAGGAATAGAATAGAACAGAAAATAAAACAGAATAGAAAATAAAAGAATAGAAAAAATAGAATAGAATAAATTAGAATGCTTATATAGTGTCTTCTGAAATTTTAATTTAGAAATTAATATGCAAAATGAATTTCGAAAACGAATCATTGGAACATAATGAATATGAGGAATATAAATTATCAACTTAACGAACAAATCTGAAGAGAAGCGAGTGTTTCCGTTGCGCACATCTCTGGTTCTCGGGGGTTGCCGTTTCCCGTCTATGGCCAGATGAAGGTGCAGCGTCATAAAAGGTGAACACTAGGTGTCAGGTATTCATGCTATCACTCACTGTCACCTCCTTTCCCCTCCTTATGATACATTTCTCCAGGGGTGTTGATGAGCGGGTAGAGGGCCAAGACCCCCAAAAAGATGTAGACACCCCGGAAATACATCACAGAGAGGTAAATGGAGGACCTGTGATCACAGATGTGGTCCCCACCTGGGATGTTGGCCACTCTGAGGGCCTCCTGGTTCTTTGGTGCTTTGGATCGGTTCTGGTTGCGCTGCTTCCCCCCGGCGGACCGTATGCTGCGCAGGTGGATCTCTGTGGCCTTGAAGAACACCACCATGAAGGGTTGCTTGTTGTGCGGTCCATTCGTCCCAATCAGACCCGCCATCTTGGGGTTGATGCTCTGCCCTGTGGGGTAAATGGTACATATTATCAGTGCACAGACACATTCTGAAGGATCTTTATAGCCGGGGTTCCTCAAGTAGGGTTCCTCCACAGAGGTTTCCCGTATTGTAGAAAAATGGCGGACAGCTGGACGCTATGTTCTGGAGCGTTTTTTATAATCTGGGCTGCAGAAAACGCACACTTTTTTTTTTTTGAAAGCCTATGGCGTGCATAACACACCCAAAAAACTTCACCAAAAAAATGTGCACACATAAAGAGTGAACACAAAAAAGTGCAACGGGTACACAGACGTGCCAATTCCCTGATTCCCCCGGGGCGTTAGGCTCCAGACGGGGACAAGGGTACTTTACAATGGTCTGTCTGGCCGAAACCAGACAGACCCCGTTCTCTGGAGGGTCTGCCGAAACAGAACCCTCCCAAGTACTAGGTGAGGCTCCCCCGAAGAGAGACCCCATGAGAGAGGGCGAACTAAGCCAAAAGGCCATGTCCACCCCTTCCCAAGACTTTCAGGGCTGGCCTGAGGACCCGCATCCCTACTCGTCACACAGTGAGACAACCGTGTACAAACATAAAAAGACAAAACGTGACAAACATAGGCATCAATTAAATAAAATAAATAAAAGAAAGTAGGGAAGGGATAGTGAAGAGGAGAGTGAAAAAGGTGGCCATTGTGTAAAACAATGACCAGGCCCTCCGGCCAGGAATAAAAAATTCCTCTGGTCCCAGCCAAAAGGCCCGGCCCAAGAGGCAGGTGCTTAAAAAAAGCGTGCTTTATGGTGCAGTGACCGTGGTGCCTCAAATCAAAGTGACTTTGGTACCCCTGGACTGCCACTCCAGGGGCACATACTCCATAGGCTTTCAAACCCAACCCTGACCAACAACCCAGACCACAGCAGCCCCCACTCCAGGCAGGAAGGCATGAAGTTCAGGGAGCTTGGTGAGAGCCCTTTACCATCAGGCTCCACCGTCGTTCCCATCACTCCTTCCTAATTACATTCGGGTAGATACTAACCACCCCCCCCCCCTCCCAGAGGAGGAGTAAGCATTCTCTCCCGAATAACTGTCCGTAGCTAGAGCTACCCCAATCTAGGCCAGAAGGCCAGGGACCCGACCCTCCGGCCAGACCCATGTGCAGCACCCATCCTCACCAGGAGGTCCTTTCTAGACAGGTTGGGTAGGCCCCCTGGAGCCCCCATGGGCATGCAGGTGATGGCTTTCCCGCATCTGTCTCTCCAGGTCCAAGTACACCATTGGATTTGCATGTGCCCTTCCCTCTATGGTCGGTACAACATCGCCTCCTCTGGCAACTGATAAGAACAGATACTACACTTGATCTTAGCCAAAAGGCCGAGAAGCGATGCAGAAAACACACACAGCCAACCAGTGTGTCCCATGAATGGCTGTGAGGGAACTGTCATTGGTCAACTCAGATCAGAGTCCCAATGTACGATGCAGAAAACACACACAGCCAACCAGTGTGTCCCATGAATGGCTGTGAGGGAACTGTCATTGGTCAACTCAGATCAGAGTCCCAATGTACAGAGCCAATCAGAATGATCGCTGTGAGCCAATCACAGTCATCACAAGTGTAAACACTGCCAGCGTTTATAAACCTTCAGCCCATTCTCTCCAGAGGAAAGGGAGGAAAGGGAGGAAAGGTAGCGCTGAATTTTTGTCAACACTGCAGGGAGGAGGATCACAGAAGATTGCAGGTGAAGGTGGGAAATCCCCCTGAGCAACAAGGATTGTGGGATCGTCTTCTAACAAGGGGGGGTAAAGTTTCTGCTGACCACCAATGACTGTGGAAATGTTTGTATGTTGTTGGTGGCAGTGGTATTGGTGTGGTAGTAGTGGTTTTAGTGGTAGTCGTGATAGTGGTGGTAGTTGTGGTACTAGTGGTGGTAGTAGCGGTAGTTGTGGTTTTAGTGAAAGTGTGGTAGTGGTTTTAGTGGTAGTCATTATAGTAGTGGTGGTAGTAGTGGTACTGGCATTGGTATTAGTGCTTTAAGTGGTAGTCGTAGTGGTAGCGTTAGTGGTGTTGGTGATAGTGGTAGTAGTGGTGATGGTGGTATTAGTGGTAGTGGTGGTGGTAGTAGTGGTAGCATTGGTAGTCGTGGAGGTGGTAATGATAGTAGTGGTAGTGGTTTTAGTGATAGTGGTGGTGGTAGTAGTAACAGTAGTTTTAGTGGTGGTAGTACTGGTAGTGGTTTTAGTGGTAGTTGTGGTGGTGGTAATTATGGCAGTGGTTATAGAGGTAATGGTGGTAGCGGTAGTATTAGTGGTGGTGATGGTGGTAGTTGTAGTGGTAGTAGTAGTGATAGCAGGGGTTTTAGTGGTAGTAGTAGCAGTAGTGGAGATGGTTTTAGCGGTAGCAGTAGTGATGATGGTATTAGTGGTGGTGGTGATGGTAGTAGTGGTGGTGATGGTAGTGGTGGTAGTGGTAGTGGCGGTGATGGTAGTGGTAGTAGTGGCGGTGATGGTAATGGTGGTGGTGATGGTAGTAGTAGCGGTGGTGATGGTAGTAGTGGTGGTGTTGGTGGTAGTGGTTTTAGTGGTGGTGATGGTAGTAGTGGTCGTGGCGGTGATGGTAGTAGTAGTAGTGGTGGTGGTAGTGGATGTGGAGATGATAGTGGTGGTGATGGTAGTAGTGGTGGTGATGGTAGTAGTGGTGGTGATGGTGGTGGTAGTTATAGTGGTGGTGGTCTTAGTGGTAGTAGTGGCGGTGATGGTAGTAGTGGTGGTGGTGGTAGTAGTAGCGGTGGTGATGGTAGTAGTGGTGGTGATGGTGGTGGTAGAAGTGGTAGTAGTGGTGATGATGGTAGTAGTGGTGGTGATGGTGGTGGTTTTAGTGGCAGTGATGTGGTAGTAGTGATGGTAGTAGTAGTGGTGGTGATGGTGGTGATGGTAGTAGTAGTGGTGGTGGTGATGGTAGTAGAAGTGGTGGTGGTGATGGTAGTAGAAGTGGTGGTGATGGTAGTGGCGGTAGTAGTAGTGGTGGTGATGGTAGTGGTAGTGGCGGTAGTAGTAGTGGTGGTGGTGGTGATGGTAGTAGTGGTGGTGATGGTGGTGGTAGTGGTGGTTTTAGTGGTAGTGGTTTTAGTGGTAGTAGCGGTGGTGATGGTAGTAATGGTGGTGGTGATGGTAGTAGTGGTGGTGGTGATGGTAGTAGTAGTGGAGATGGTGGTGATGGTAGTAGTGGTGGTGGTGATGGTAGTAGTAGTGGTGATGGTAGTAGTGGTGGTGGTGATGGTAGTAGTAGTGGAGATGGTGGTGGTAGTTTTAGTGGTAGTGATGGTAGTAGTAGTGGTGGTGATGGTAGTAGTAGTGGCGGTGATGGTAGCAGTAGTTGTGGTGGTGATGGTAGTAGTGGTGGTGGTGATGGTAGTAGTAGTTGTGGTGGTAATGGTAGTAGTGGTGGTGGTGATGGTAGTAGTCGTGGTGATGGTAGCAGTGGTGGTGGTGATGGTAGTAGTAGTGGCGGTGATGGTAGCAGTAGTTGTGGTGGTAATGGTAGTAGTGGTGGTGGTGATGGTAGTAGTCGTGGTGATGGTAGCAGTGGTGGTGGTGATGGTAGTAGTAGTGGCGGTGATGGTAGCAGTAGTTGTGGTGGTAATGGTAGTAGTGGTGGTGGTGATGGTAGTAGTAGTGGAGATGGTGGTGGTAGTTTTAGTGGTAGTGATGGTAGTAGTAGTGGTGGTGATGGTAGTAGTGGTGGTAGTGATGGTAGCAGTAGTTGTGGTGGTGATGGTAGTAGTAGTGGTGGTGATGGTGGTGGTAGTGGTGGTTGTGGTGGTGATGGTAGTAGTAGTGGCAGTGATGGTAGCAGTAGTTGTGTTGGTGATGGTAGTGGTAGTAGTGGTGGTGATGGTGGTGGTAGTGGTGGTTGTGGTGGTGATGGTAGTAGTAGTGGCAGTGATGGTAGCAGTAGTTGTGTTGGTGATGGTAGTGGTAGTAGTGGTGGTGATGGTAGTAGTAGTGGTGGTGATGGTAGTGGTAGTAGTGGTGGTGATGGTAGTAGTAGTGGTGGTGATGGTAGCAGTAGTTGTGGTGGTGATGATGGTGGTAGTAGTAGTGGTTGTAGTTTTAGTGGTGGGGGTCATCACCTTCCCTGGAGAAAATGCTGTTTTAGGCTCCCTTCAGCACCAATGCAATGACCCAAAGCCCAGTAAGTGTCAAGTACTCTGCTGAAAAGGGGGGAGGAGCAGATTTCATAAATCATGTGACTAAATGCCTAGGCTTTTGGTCATGTGGCCAGCCTTAGATTAAACCTAGGGGGGAAAAAAATGTATTTCACACGTTTTTGTTTTTCTTTATGTGGAAATGGCCGTCTGTAGTCTCCACCAGGGATACACCCGACAAGGTGACACTGCAGCCTCACAATTAGGAGAAAGTTGTCTCCTCATAAGAGCAGGGTGCCTAAACAAAGGCTTTTATGGCAGGATCACGAGGGATTATTTCAATAAAAGCTGCAGATTCTAAAATAATGAAAACTTTTTGAAACCATATTAAACATATCACCTAATATAAATCCTCCATCCTTTCCCATATTGTGGGGTTGAAGGGAGTTCACGAGAACAAGACCTCTGCATAAAGAACTATAAAGAAAGAAAAGTACGCACGTAGACTGTGAATTTATTTCTCAGGAGGAACATAAAACGCCAAGCCTCAGGTGATTCAGGCCTGGCGGCACACAAACCCTGCCCGTAAAACACGTGGCGAGATTGCAGCAGATAGGTGGATGAGGAATGCGGAGAACGCGCCTGTGCAGAGCGGCTGCAATCAATATATCAGATTGGACACGGACGTCATTTTTATAATTGAATGTTCTCAGTAGAAGAGATATTTTAGGTCAGATCCCAACCACAAGAGCGTTCTTGCAAACAAACACAAAAGCTCCTCCAAATGTTGTTGTGTTCTTCTGAAACTTTCCTTCTTCAGGAGTCGATCTCCGTTCCAAATAAAAAATAAAAAAACTGACCCATGCCACCCCCTTTACTTAATCTAAGGGTCTATTCATACTTGTGCATTGTGGTAATGTTGGCATAACTCATGGCAACACACCTCGTCCACACTATATTGTCAAAAGTATTGGGACACCGGCCTTTACACACACATGAACTTTAATGACATCCCAGTCTTAGTCCGTAGGGTTCAATATTGAGTTGGCCCACCCTTTGCAGCTATAACAGCTTCAACTCTTCTGGGAAGGCCGTCCACAAGGTTTAGGAGTGTGTCTATGGGAATGTTTGACCATTCTTCCAGAAAAGAGTTTGTGAGGTCAGGCACTGGTGTTGGATGAGAAGGCCTGGCTCACAGTCTCCGCTCTAAATCATCCCAAAGGTGTTCTGTTGGGTTGAGGTCAGGACTCTGTGCAGGCCCAGTCAAGTTCCTCCACCCCAAACTCGCTCATCCATGTCTTTATGGACCTTGCTTTGTGTAAAAAAACAGAGAGAAATGATTAGAACATGCTAACTATCTAGTGGAGGAAGGTATGGAAGAGAACAAGACCTAAGTAGAAGCACTGGGCTCATGAAAAGGTCTAGAAAGACCTAAGTACTCCCCTAAAGTAAGTCCCCTATGGAGACCTAAGTAGAAGCACTGGGCTCATGAAAAGGTCTAGAAAGTATTAGTATTAGACTTTAATAGGGCCACGTGTAGCATCTGAGCTCCAGTTTTGGGCCCAACGGAGTAGAGCAGAGGTCTCCAAACTGCGGCCTCTTGCTTGCTTTTATCCGGCCCCTGGGGCACTATTTCATCCATAATTTCCCCCACTGAAACCACTGAAGGGGCACAATTCCTCCCAATGACACCAACGATGGGACACAATTCCTCCCAGTGATACCAATGATGGATCACAATATCCTCCAATGACAACAACAATGGGGCCCAATGACACCAATGATGGAGCACAATTCCTCCCATTGCCACCAATGAGGGGGCACAATTACGCCTGCTGAAACAACAATGGGACTTTTTTTTTTCCTTCCACTGATGTTGGGACCTTTACTACTCCCAATAGCTACAGTCTGGCCCCATTAAAGTCTGTAGGACAGTAAACTGGGCCCTTTGTTCAGAAAGTTTGGAGACCCCTGGTGTAGAGGGTTGAGTATCAAGTCAGATATTAGGTCATTACTCTGTCTGAGGTATAGAAGGTTCCTACATAACCGTCTGGAGATGTAACAGCACATGGGGCTGACATCTGCTCAGCAGAGGATTGGAGAAGTCTCGCCGTGTCTTGCATGCCTAGGTAATTATCACAGCCTCTCAAGTGGTTTTCTCTTCTTCTTTTTTTTTTTGTTCCTTTCCGGACATTTTTTCCTTTTTCTTTTTTCTTTTATGAGTAAACAAAAACTTTTAACTGCTTTCCGGACGCCATTTACTGATCCTTATCTGCTGCGGTTAGCACAGAACACATGTGATGGTAAATGCGTCCTGCTTACGTCTGACGATGGCAAGCTTCAATCCTTAAATAAGGCCGCAGCTGTCCCCTACGGAGAGTGGAGAGGAGGTGGCGATAGCTCACTCCTTACTGGGTTGTGCAGGATCTCTCACGGGAGTATTAAATGGAGCTTATAATGTGACCATTACTGCTGAGTGGAGCTCTTTATTAAAGCTGAACTCCGGGATAGGTGAATATTGTGTAAATACAAGAATCATGAGTATTTCTCCTTGAATCTCGGTGTGCTTTATGTATTTCTTCCAGATCTGTGCATTAATCCAGTGTGAGACTTCCCTATACTAAAGACCGCTTGCTGCTGCCCTCTTTCGTTGTGCATGGTGACTGGTCTTGTCTCCGCCCCCTCCTGTAATAAAGACCGCTCGTTGCTGCTCTCTCTCTTTGTACAGGGTGACTGGTCTTGTCTCCGCCCCCCTCCTGTAATAAAGACCGCTCACTGCTGCTCTCTCTCTTTGTACAGGGAGACTGGTCTTGTCTCCGCCCCCCTCCTGTAATAAGGACCGCTCACTGCTGCTCTCTCTCCTTGTGCAGGGTGATTGGTCTTGTCTCCGTCCCCTCCTGTAATAAAGACCGCTCGCTGCTGCTCTCTCTCCTTGTGCAGGGCGACTGGTCTTGTCTCTGCCCCCCTCCTGTAATAAAGACCGCTCACGGCTGCCCTCTCTTCTTGTGCAGGGTGACTGGTCTTGTCTCCGCCCCCTCCTGAAATAAAGATCGTTCGCTGCTGCTCTCTCTCTCCTTGTGCAGGGCGACTGGTCTCGTCTCCGCCCCCTCCTGAAATAAAGATCGTTCGCTGCTGCTCTCTCTCTCCTTGTGCAGGGTGACTAGTCTTGTTTCCGCCCCCTCCTGTAATAAAGACCGCTCGCTGCTGCTCTCTCTCCTTGGGCAGGGCGACTGGTCTTGTCTCCGCCCCCTCCTGAAATAAAGATCGTTCGCTGCTGCTCTCTCTCTCCTTGTGCAGGGTGACTGATCTTGTTTCCGCCCCCTCCTGTAATAAAGACCGCTCGCTGCTGCTCTCTCTCCTTGTGCAGGGCGACTGGTCTTGTCTCCGCCCCCTCCTGAAATAAAGATCATTCGCAGCTGCTCTCTCTCTCCTTGTGCAGGGTGTTCTGGTCTCGTCTCCGCCCCCTCCTGTAATAAAGACCGCTCGCTGCTGCTCTCTCTCCTTGTGCAGGGCGACTGGTCTCGTCTCCGCCCCCTCCTGTAATAAAGACCGCTCACAGCTGCTCTCTCTCCTTGTGCAGGGCGACTGGTCTTGTCTCTGCCCCCCTCCTGTAATAAAGACCGCTCACAGCTGCCCTCTCTTCTTGTGCGGGGTGACTGGTCTTGTCTTCGCCCCCTCCGGAAATAAAGATCGTTCACTGCTCTCTCTCCTTGTGCAGGGTGACTGGTCTTGTCTCCGCCCCCTCCTGCAATAAAGATCGTTCACTGCTGCTCTCTCCTTGTGCAGGGTGACTGGTCTTGTCTCCGCCCCCTCCTGCAATAAAGCTCGTTCGCTGCTGCTCTCTCTCCTTGTGCAGGGTGACTGATCTTGTTTCGGCCCCCTCCTGTAATAAAGACCACTCGCTGCTGCTTTCTCTCCTTGGGCAGGGTGACTGGTCTTGTTTCCGCCCCCCCCTGTAATAAAGGCCACTCGCTGCTCTCTCTCGCCTTGTGCAGGGTGAATGGTCTGGTCTTCGCCCCCCTCAAGTTTTCTGCAGGCAGCCTGTAGTGGGTGGAGCCTGCTGGGCCCCTCCCACAGCTCCACTCTATACACAGGCCATGTGCAGCACAACAACAATGATGTCACTGCTACTTTTACAAGTAGGATCTGGGTTTTCAAAGGCCTTTGGTGCAAACATGGTGGATTTATATCCTTTGTGACTATTGAGAAATATATTTAAATGAAATGTTTTGTGTCTAGAGTTCAGCTTTAGAGAATATACAGTAAGGCCCCTTTCACACGGGACGGATCCGTGTTGATCCGCCCCGTGTTTATCCGCTGCTCAGCGGGGATCGCTCCGCTTTCCCCAGCTGAGCTGGCAGATGACAGGGCGGGACCCGCACACTGTGCAGGGACCGCCCTGTCAGATCTCCGCTCTCCCCTATGGGGGATCGGAGGAACACGGACCGTCTGTCCGTGTTCTTCCGATCCGCTCTGCAGACGGATAGAAAAATAGGATTTTCTTCCGTCCGCAGAATCGGATGAGAGCGGAGCCGGACAACATCGGGTGTCAGCGGATGTACATCCGCTGACACCCGCTATCCCATAGGGATGCATGTATGTCCGTATTTCATCCGAAAACGGATGGATGAAATACGGACATACGGTCCGCATGTGTGAAAGGGGCCTAACAGAGTTATTTTGAGGGGACAGCAAATTTACACTGTTATACAAGCTGTACACCCACTACTTTACATTGTAGCAAAGTGTCATTTCTTCAGTGTTGTCACATGAAAAGATAGAAGAAAAATTTATAAAAATGCGAGGGGTGTACTCACTTTTGTGAGATACTGTATATGGCCATTTTTGATTTTGGAAAACATAGGGAGGGGCTAGAACCCCAGGCAGAGTTTTTTTTTATGCTATCCATGTCCCTGTTGAGTAGATTACCCTTCAATTCTTGTCCTAGAGACACAACAGGAAGTGAAAAATAACCTCCTAAAAGAAAGGGGGAATCACCTTTTGGATAGGTGTCCCCACTGGAAGGTTTCCCTCACCTCCTGTTGTGGAGACATCTGTAGAATTTTGGATTTCCCATCATTACAGTCACAAGGGCTCTGCCCACCTTGATTCACTAGAGCGCTGGGCTGTGGAGAGGATGGGAGTGGCTGGCTCAGGCCCTCAGCGACTTGCTGAGCCGAGTGTCGGTCCAGGGTTGTGGGCGGATCCCAATTTGATTGCCGCGATTGCCCGAGCCTGGACCGGCTCTGTGTTGTCAGCTGAGGAATGGACGTGTGTTATTCCTGTAAGAAGCTGGCATTTCAAAGGAACCGAGTGATTAAACACCGCCGATTGCTCGGTTCACAGAGCTCCATGAGCAGAGAGCTGGTGACTGTCAGTCACCGCTCTCTGCTCTGCCCCCCCCATTCACTGGAATGCTGGGCTGTGGAGAGGACAGGAGCGGCCAGCTCTAAGAACCGAGCAATCAAACACCACCAATCTCTCGGTTCTCAGAGCTCCATGAGCAGAGAGCTGGTGACTCTCAGTCACCGTTCTCTGCTCTGCGCCCCACCCCCCCGAATTCACTGGAGCGCTGGGCTGTGGAGAGAACAGGAGCGGCCTGCTCAGGCCCTCAGCCAGCGGCTTGCTGAGCTGAGTGCCGGTCCAGGGTTGTGGGCCGATCCCAATTTGATTGCCGCGATTGGCCGAGCCTGGACCGGCTCTGTGTTGTCAGCTGACAGCAGGCTTCCCCCTTGCCATTTGCTGAAAATGGGTCAAAGGAGTGCAGAACAAACTGCACTGCTCTGATCCACAGGAATTACAGCCAAATGAGCTTTCCCCGTACTTCTCCTTTAAGGAATGGACGTGTGTTATTCCTGTAAGAAGCTGGCATTTCAAAGAAGCTCCTTCGGCTCCTCAAAGGGTGAGGCGTCCTCCTCAGCGAGCGGGGATTAAGCAGAAAATCACATTCTGGTTGAATGACGATCTGACTGTCCGTCTCTAATAGCGTAGGAGGTGACCTAGATTAATTAGGTGACATTTTACAGGGTGGAGGCTTCTGGTTTCCTGGCTCCACCTAGAACCAACTAAACTGGCCTGAAAACGTTCCTTCCTTCACACAGCACACGTCCAGAGAGGTAAAACGCCTTCAGACTTAAAGTGTATGTCTGGGCACAACTACAAAAAAAAAAAAATGTTTTCAATACACCTCTGCCACATATGCACATTCCCCCAAGTTTTAGCCTTAAAAAATGATGTGAATACAGAAAAATACCTGCTGATCTGCCAGAAATCCAGTGAGCTCCTAACTTCCTGCAATGACAATGCGGCCCCTGCTGCACTCAGAGACCAGGAGAAGTGGAGGGGAGCACTGAATGCAGATTTTTAACCCATGATTAGTTGGCGGCTTTCCGTGAAGCAAGGAACCCCCAATCAGTGGACTGGATTGGACCCGGAGGTGATCGGGACCACAAGTCCATGTACACCAGCCTGTCTATAGGAATGCATGGGCCTTTCCTAACAGGTCCACCATAAAAACTGAAAGGCAGACCTGATCAGACCCGCTGTGCGAAAGGGCCCTAAGAATTATTTATACCTTAATCCTCTGCCTCCAGACTAGACAACCATTTAACCCTCACAGTGTGGGGTTGGCAACACTGCAAGAGTGGATTTTAATATTCCTACAGAGTGCAGGGTTCAGGGGTGCATTATGTACAAAGTGCAGTGTTCAGGGGTGTGCTGTGTACAGAGTGCAGGATTCAGTATTGCGCTACGTACAGAGTTCTGGGATGTGCTATGTACAGAATGGAGGGCTCAGGAGTGCATTACGTACAGAGTGCAGAATTCAGGAGTACACTACATACAGAGTTCAGGGGTGTGCTGTGTACAAAGTGCAGGGCTCAGGAGTGCGTTATGTACACAGTGCAGAGTTCTGGAGTGCATTACATACAGAGTGCAGAGTTCAGGGGTGTATGTGTACAGAGTGCAGGGTTCAGGAGTGCGTTACCTACAGAATGCAGAGATCAAGAGTACGTTATGTACAGAGTGCAGGTGTGCATTATGCACAGAGTGCAGAGTTCAGCGGTGTGCTGTGTACAGAGTGCAGGGTTCAGGTGTGCATTATGTACAGAGTGCAGAGTTCAGGGGTGTGCTGTGTACAGAGTGCAGGGTTCAGGGGTGCAGTATGTACAGAGTTCAGAGTTCAGGGGTGTGCTGTGTACAAAGTGCAGGGTTCAGGGGTGCAGTATGTACAGAGTGCAGAGTTCAGGGGTGTGCTGTGTACAGAGTACAGGGTTCAGGTGTGCATTATGTACATAGTTCAGTGTTTAGGGGTGTGCTATGCACAGTGTGCAACTCCAACCTCCCAAAGCTCCCTCACATCTCATTCTCCTACCTGGCTCGACTCTTGTACCTCCTTGTGTAGGCGACTCTGCCTGCCTTGCAGGGATATCATTCCCTCTCAGGGTCACAGGTTAACAGTGACAACCATCAAATCATAGTTCACTAAGCATCCCATATTTCATTGCCTTTAACAAGCCAACCACTTACCATCACTGCTCTCCACAGACAGCTGCAGGCCCATGTTCTGCTGCGGGATGAGGACCCAGTGATTGCTGGTCGCTGTGATGTCGAATACCAGCCAGCCTTCCTCTGAAGCCCAGATCGTCCGGGAATCCAGCAGGAATAGGTCCGAATCCCTGCAAAGACAAGAATGCTTAGTGATAATGTGACACAATACTGAAAAGCCTTAAAGCACAACTCCTGCTGTTGGTCAAATTTCTGTGAGGAGGAAGCAGGGGCATGGCTTACCAGTACTGTGTGTGTCTATGGACGTACACAGCCTGGCTCAGGAGCTCGTGCACACGGGTGCCTCCTTAATCACCCAGCTTGCTGAGGCGGCACCCCAAGGAGGGAGAAACAGACAGCTCCGGAAGGGGACTGCCAAAAGAGGAGGTACAGTGGGGAAAATAATTATTTAATCCCCTGCAGATTTTGTAGGTTTGCCCACTTACAAAGAAATGAAGGGTCTATAATTTTTATCATAGGTGTATTTTAAATGATAGAGACAGAATATCAACCAAAAATCCAGAAAAAACACATGCTACAAATGTTATAAATTGAGTAAAATAAGTATTTGATCCCCCACCAACCAACAATAAATCTGGCTCCCACAGACTGGCTACAGTAGGTGCTCATGTGGTACACAGCATAGTCCCGTCAATGTAAGAAGGTGCTTCTAACGACAACTCGTTATGTGTATAAAAGACACCTGTCCACCCTAAGAACACCATCCCTACAGTCAATCACGGAGGTGGAAACATGATGCTTTTGGGCGGTTTCTCTGCTAAAGGTACCGGCCGACTTTGCCACATTGAGGGGCCAATGGTCAGGGCCATGTATTGTAAAATCTTGGATGAGAACCTACTTCCCTCAGCCAGAACACTGAAGATGGGTCGTGGATGGGTCTTCCAGCATGACAATGTTGTCTGGAGACATGCTTGGCCAGTCCATCACCTTTACCCTCAGCTTCTTTAGCAAGGCAGTGGTCACCTTGGAGGTGTGTTTGGGGTCGTTATCATGTTGGAATACTGCCTTGTGGCCCAGTCTCTGAAGGGAGGGTATCATGCTCTGCTTCAGTATGTCACAGTACATGTTGGCATTCATGGTCTCCAGACCTAAACCCTATTGAGCATCTGTGGGGCATCCTCAAAACGGAAGGTGGAAGAGCTCAAGGTCTCTAACATCCACCAGCTCCGTGATGTCGTCATGGAGGAGTGGAAGAGGACTCCAGTGACAACCTGTGAAGCTCTGGTGACCTCCATGCCCAAGAGGGTTAAGGCAGTGCTGGAAAATAATGGTGGCCACACAAAATATTGACACTTTGAGCCCAATTTGGACATTTTCACTTAGGGGTGTATTCACTATTGTTGCCGGCGGTTTAGACATTAATGGCTGTGTGTTGAGTTATTTTGAGGGGACAGCAAATTTACACTGTTATACAAGCTGTACACTCACTACTTTACATTGTAGCAAAGTGTCATTTCTTCAGTGTTGTCACATGAAAAGATAGAGAAAATATTTACAAAAATGCGAGGGGTGTACTCACTTTTGTGAAATACTGTACATTATTAGTTGTCATCCAATTGCTAAAAAAAGTGAAGATGCTGGACACAGATACCCAGCAAGGATATTGGAAGTACACTAGAAATTCCCTGTAAATACTTTAAAAAAATAGTTTTTTTTTTTTTCCCCAGGAAAAGAAAAAAAAAATCAAATACTTGCCATGAAAGTCCCACAGCAGTAAGATATAAACTTTTAAGCACTCATTTATTGAATAAAATTTTGTGCAAGAGGTCACAGAAAATGCTTCAGCTTGTGCATTGTAATTTCTGGCCTTTAAAACACAGTGGAGGAAAGGGGGGATTATTACTGGTCTGCTGTATTACGACCTCGCCCGCCCCCAACCCCCCCCAGAGAGGCCGGTAAATTTAGCTCGTAAAAAGGTGGGTCCGGCACTATGGAGAATGTCAAGATATTTATTGAAATTCTTTACGTAGAAATCGCCCCTCTGAGGGAGCCATAAAACATGGCCGCTGGAAATAGAGAGCCATGTTTAAACATCTCGACACTCGCAGTATAATTGATGAAGTGCTCTGGGAAGGTTTTGCGAGTCTGTTGACTCCCCCCCCCACCCCCCCCACCCCCTTCCAAAATACCATTTGTGTTGTTTATTATAGAATGTCAACTAAAGGGGGGCGGAGGTTTTCAGTTTTGGGTGGAATGAATCACCTCCTAAAAGGCTTTTCCTATAGCCAGGGGAGTCTGGCCGTGAGGTCTCTGCAACCTTTAAAAAAAGCTGAACTACAAATAGATAAATACCGGAGATAAAATGCAAATATAGGATTTGTGTTTTCTGTCCACCCGCTCTTGAAATTTAACACCCTGAGACACCTTACAGGTAAGGAATACAATGGTGTACTCTCTCCACCCCCCAGCCAGCTCACTGGACAATGAGAGAGCAGCAGTAGACTGATGAGGTCATCCTCTGGATTACTCTATTCTCTCCCCCCAACCCAATGTTCTTTCTTCCATACAACTGCATGCAGAAGGCCTAACTGCCTCCCAGTCCCGTCCCTCCCTCTCTTAGTTTTCAATTTTGCTGTACAGCGATTGCAAGAGGACTAAATACCAAGTCAAATTCAGGTACTTGCACTGCTTGCATTTAATAAAACAAATACATTTATGGATTTATCAATAAATAGCTAGGTGTCTTCTACCTCCCTTTTGGAGAATAGCTAGGTGTCGTCTACCTCCCTTTTGGAGAATAGCTAGGTGTCTTCTACCTCCCTTTTGGAGAAAAGCTAGGTGTCTTCTACCTCCCTTTTAGAGAATAGCTAGGTGTCTTCTACCTCCCTTTTGGAGAATAGCTAGGTGTCTTCTACCTCCCTTTTGGAGAATAGCTAGGTGTCTTCTACCTCCCTTTTGGAGAATAGCTAGGTGTCTTCTACCTCCCTTTTGGAGAATAGCTAGGCGTCTTCTACCTCCCTTTTGGAGAATAGCTAGGCGTCTTCTACCTCCCTTTTGGAGAATAGCTAGGCGTCTTCTACCTCCCTTTTGGAGAAAAGCTAGGCGTCTTCTACCTCCCTTTTGGAGAATAGCTAGGTGTCTTCTACCTCCCTTTTGGAGAATAGCTAGGCGTCTTCTACCTCCCTTTTGGACAATAGCTAGGTGTCTTCTACCTCCCTTTTGGACAATAGCTAGGTGTCTTCTACCTCCCTTTTGGAGAATAGCTAGGTGTCTTCTACCTCCCTTTTGGAGTTTGGCTTCGGCTTTGGGATCTTCTCTTATACAGTGAGGGGGGAAAAAAGTATTTGATCCCCTTCTGATTTTGTACGTTTGCCCGCTGACAAAGAAACAATCAGTCTATAATTTTGATGGTCAGTTTATTATAACAGTGAGAGACAGAATAACCACAAAAATATCCAGAAGAAACGCATTTCAAAAAAAGTTATAAATTGATTTGCATTTCAATGAGTGAAATAAGTATTTGATCTCCTATCAATCGGCAAGATTTCTGGCTCCCGGGTGTCTTCTATACAGGTAATGAGCTGGGATTAGGAGCATTCTCTTAAAGGGAGTGCTCCTAATCTCAGCTTGTTACCTGTATAAAAGACACCTGTCCACAGAAGCAATCAGATTCCAATCTCTCCACCATGGCCAAGACCAAAGAGCTGTCCAAAGATGTCAGGGACACGACTGTAGACCTACACAAAGCTGGAATGGGCTACAAGACCATCGCCAAGCAGCTAGGTTAGAGGGTGACAACATTTGGTGTGATTATTCCCAAATGGAAAAAACACAAAATAACGGTCAGTCTCCCTCGGTCTGGGGCTCCATGCAAGATCTCACCTCGTGGAGTTTCAATGATCATGAGAACGGTGAGGAATCAGCCCAGAGCTACACAGGAGAATCTTGTCAATGATCTCAAGGCAGCTGGGACCATAGTCACCAAGACAACAATTGGTAACACAATTGCAGCGCCCACAAGATGCCCCTGCTCAAGAAAGCTCATGTACAGGTCCGTCTGAAGTTTGCTAATGAACATCTGAATGATTCAGAGGAGAACTGGGTGAAAGTGCTGTGGTCAGATGAGACCAAAATCAAGCTCTTTGGCATCAACTCAACTCCCTGTGTTTGGAGGAGGCAAACGTACAAAATCAGCAGGGGATCAAATACTTTTTTCCCTCACTGTGGGAGGGCCCTGCGTAAACGCTTAACACTATATATATCCTGTATAATAATAATAAACTTCTCTTATAGATATAAGGGAAAGTTTAGGTCTGATTGCCACGGTCAGGCCAACCCCACCTCTACCCACCATAGCAAACTTATCTCAGAGAGACGAGATTGGCTAAGAAAATCCACCCTAGATCATATGTGTCAAACACAAGGCTAAATCCGCCCCCCCCCCCCCCAGGCCATTTTATGTGGCCCTCGCACCTCTGCAGCTTCAGCACCCTCCTCGTCTCCGTCCCCACCTTGTCTCGGTAGCCAGCAGCAGAAAGGAGGACAGAATTCCTACGCCAGATCCTGTACTTCTCCATGCAGCTGTGGAGAGCGGCTCGTCTTTGCCCAGCCCCCCAACCCCCCACCACCCCCAGTATCAGCAGTTGGCAGCAGAGAGGACAGAACTCCCCTTGCCAGAACCAGCACTTCTCTATGCAGCTGCAGAGAGACTCGTCTCCCCCCCTCCCCCTAGTCTCACTCAGCAGCAGAGAGGACGACAGAATTCCTCCTACAGACCCTGCACCTCTCTGTGCAAACGCAGCCAATCCCTCGTCTCCACCCCCCCTCATCTCAGCATTCAGCAGACTCCAGCAGCTGACTCCAGCCCTCCTTTGGTTCTCCTCAAGCCCTGCACTTTCTGTTTCCCAACTCCACCCCCATCTTCTTCCCGGAAGCAGCACAAGGTAAGGGGGGTGCACTGTTATGTAAGGAAGGGTGGGGGACTCTTGACTTCTGATGATGGGGGAGCTCTTGACATTCTAGGTAAGGGGGTGCCTTGAGGGCAATCATAAAGCTGATGCAGCCTGCTATGAAACTGAATTTGATACCCCTGCCCTAAATAATGGATTCTACTCCTAAGATTGGTCAGCCTAGGGGTGTCTGTACAGGCATACAATTATTTCCCACCTCACTGTTCTGAGAAGACAAATGACTGACGCCTATCAATATCTTTTATCTAGTGTCACCACCCTGGACCTTCCTTCCTTCTAAATGCCATTAGGGACTCACCATTCCTCTAAAGGATGCTTAGGGCATTTTCAGAAAGCCGTGTAACCTTCAAGTATTATTACCAAGCATGTACCTTCTATGGCCAGATTGAGAGAAGATAAAAACAAACTCCAGCCAGATGTAAGACAATCAATACATCTAGGTCAGGGTTTCTCAAGCAGGGTTCCTCCAGGAGGTGTTGCTAGGGGTTCCTTGAGCAATTTCTGCCTCCCAGATAAAGATAAAAAGGGTCTTCTCAATGAATAGATGGTCAAGGCCAGGCAGCGTTTACACCTTGCAGCTCCTCACACTGCTAAGAGCCAATATTTTTTAATTGCTTGCCTATGTAGGTGTTGGTCATATACAATAAAACACCAGGCTTAGAAAGGACTGGCTGGTAATCTGATGGTCTACCATTCACAATGCTGGGAGAAATATGTGCTGATAAGTAGATTCTGTCAGCTACTGAGGTGTTGCACACTCAGAAAAGGAACAAGGTTAACTTTGGAGTAAGGCTTGAGGTCTCCCTGTCCCTCTACGTTCTTCTAACCTCATCTATGGTTGCGTTCCATGCCAAGTATCAAGCTCAAGCCAAGAAAATAAAAGTGCTCTGGGGCAGCTATTTTTTTTACCAGGGCTCTGAGGGATCCTAGAGTTCCTCCAGAGGTTTCTAGGTTTTCCCTGAGCTGTAGTTGACTGGCTTCTCATTTCCTGAAGACCATGTAGCTGCAGGACCAATGCCACTTAGCAGAGCCGGTAGCAAGACACCAGTTATCTTTTTTAGCTATCTGTAGGGGTAGCATTCTGACCACCACTGTAAACTGGTTTTAGTAAGGGTTCCACGAGACCTGAAAATTATTTTAGGGGTTCCTCTGGCGCAGGGTTCCAAGTTTTACTTGGATTATATGTCCTATGGTCCACGGAACCTCTTTACATGGCTGTTATCTCCCACAGGTCAGGGAACTCCTTTACCGCTGAACCCTAGGCAGATATACAGTAAAAGACACAAATAAGGCAACTCTGTATTTAACCAAATCCTAAGCAGTGTAAGTACCTGAAGGTGATCTGGTATCAGCCTATTGCCGTCCCTGTACAGCAGGGATGGAGTGTGAGAGAAAGAAGCAGCACAAGGAGCCAATCAGTTTATCTGCTGACACGAAGCATGTTGATCACTGTGCTACCTCTCCTTTCACTGTCCAATCACAGGCTGGGGAGCGTCCGGGAGGAAGTAGATTAAATGAAGCTGGACTTGTGTACAACCAGCCTGTAGGGTTTCTCCCTGAATGATCAGTGTTGCCGGATATAGCTGGCAACTCTGATTATTGTATTCTGATGACGGGGTATTGTAGTCTGTCAGAATACAACACCACAGAGGGAAGGATTCCCCCCAACCACCTTGAATATGTGGATGGCGGAAATTATTTTCTTTAAATGCTGCTTTACATCTCCTAATAGGCCATGGAAACCCTTCAAATGGCTTACACCTGTAACGGAATTGATTCCCACACTGCGCTTGAGTGCTTCCGTCATATACCACTTCCTCCAGTCTGAATATAGATTTAGATACTATAGCTGTATATTACAACCAAGAACTAGGCAGGACTCCTTTGGCTGCAAAGCTGGAACTGTTTATTTGACCAAGAATATAGGCTTTTATACACTTGAGAAGGAGGTTCCCCCCTCCTGATCATATTACCCTAACAATACAAACTGTTACCAGAAACATAAATTAACATGAGCTAAGTAACTAGTAATTTAACCAGCCTAGGCAACTCAGAGGTTTGACCTTTCAGGTCAGACTTGTCGTCTCCTAGCTTACAAACTACAATACACATTTTATCATAAGTATAAACACAGAACTCCTTCACACAATAGCAGACCTTATTACAATAAACACATTATGGCAGGGGGCCCCAGACAGGTGGCTTGCGGATGACATCAGCATCTGCTATGAGTCCCACACTGGCAGAGACCATCATGGCCTTTTTAATGATGTCCTTTTGTATTACATAACATCTTCCCAAATGCTTGTAGCTCCCTCAAATGCCAGGGCCCAAAGTCAGTAGGCAAGAGGCTAGCATTCAGTCCCCTCCAAAAGCCTTTGTCCCAGGTGAGCCTATCACAACACCTTTCCACAGAGCAGGTAACCCTTTTAAAAGGTTTAGATGTTGCCATGGGGTCTGGGAACCCCTTGACATGGCCCAGTAAAAGAAGGATTTTGCGGTCAGGCAAAGGAAACCGGCCTACTTAGCCTAACCCCCCCACCCCCCTTCACCCCACGCCTGTTTGGAACCAGGCATCTGGAAAAGGAAGATGATAAATATATGGGAGCAGCAGCCTCCACAATGAGTCAGACATTTTGTCTCAGGTCAGCCATATTTATGCCAGACGCGCCCTGCACTGTGACAGCGATCGAGTCTATTCTCTCCACAGGCAGAGTGTCCTCACCTAAACCCTATTTTATAGCGCTGAGTACATTTTCCCATCTGTCTGTGCCATTGATGTGCTTCAAAACACAGATTGGAAATAAGTTAAAGGTTTATTCGGCTTGGCTGCAAATGACAGCACGATCGCCTCTCTTTTCCGTTTTACTAGAATCCAGGGAGACGGCAGCAGATGTACGGTTGCATACAGCACAGCGCTCACCAACAGCCTCTGATCGATTCACAGCGATGAGCTTAAAAGGAAAGGACTGTGTACTCTGCTACTACCCATGGTGAGCTACACTATATTACCAAAAGTATTGGGACGCCTGCCTTTTACACACACATATGACTGTTAATGACATCCCAGTCTTAGTCCGTAGGGTTCAATATTGAGTTGGCCCACCCTTTGTAGCTATAACAGCTTCAACTCTTCTGGGAAGGCTGTCCACAAGGTTTAGGAGTGTGTCTATGGGATTGTTTGACCATTCTTCCAGAAGCGCATTTGTGAGGTCAGGCACTGATGTTGGATGAGAAGGCCTTGCTCTAAATCATCCCAAAGGTGTTCTATCGGGTTGAGGTCAGGACTCTGTGCAGGCCAGTCAAGTTCATACACCCCAAACTCACTCATCCATGTCTTTATGAACCTTGCTTTGTGCACTGGTCCAAATCATTTGGTGGAGAGGGTATTATAGTGTGGGGTTGTTTTTCAGGGGTTGGGCTTGGCCCCTTCAGGCATCAGCATACCAAGACATCTTGGACAATTTCATGCTCCCAACTTTGTGGGAACAGTTTGGGGATGGCCCCTTCCTGTTCCAACATGACTGCGCACCAGTGCACAAAGCAAGTTCCATAAAGACATGGATGAGCGAATTTGGGGTGGGGGAACCCTTGTCAGGTTTTTTTGTTTACCATGAGTGTCCCATTGGAAAGTTTTCTCTTCACTTCCTGTCTCACAGCCAAAACAGGAAGTGAGAAGAAATCCCTCCAAAGAGAGGGAATCCCTGGCTGTGTCCACTGGAAGATTTCTCTTCTATTCCTCTTCTGGTGACAACCCAAAATTTGGACATCTCCTGGTGAGAGGTAAATAGGACAAATAGAGAGGGTGACACAGACAACAATAAGCCTGACAGGGGTTCTAATCCCTCTCCACAAAAAAAACGTTTTACCTTTAGTTACACTTTATTCTTTGTTTATGAAGAGCACACATTTTGTACACCAATTAATGTCTATAGGTGCTTTAAACATGGTCACACTTAGGCGCCTAGGCATGAATAGCCTCTATTTTTTTTTCATCATATCATAGTGACAGTTAGTCAGGTTGAAAAAAAAAAAAAACACAAGTCAATCCAGTTCAACCAAAAAATAAAAAAACAAATCATACAATCCCATATACACAATCCTTCACCCACAGTTGATCCAGAGAAAGGCAAAAAACCCCAGCAAAGCATGATCCAATTTGCTACACCAGAGGGGGAAAAATTCTTTCCTGATCCCCCGAGAGGAAATCGGATTTTCCCTGGATCAACTTTACCTACAAATGTCAGTACCCAGTTATATTATGTACATTTAGGAAAGAATCCAGACCTTTTTTTAAAGCAATCTACTCAGCTGGACAGAACCACCTCTGGAGGGAGTCTATTCTACATTTTCACAGCTCTTACTGTGAAGAAACCTTTCCGTATTTGGAGATGAAATCTTTTTTCCTCTAGACGTAAAGAGTGCCCCCTTGTCCTCAGTGATGGCCTTAAAGTGAATAACTCAACACCAAGTTCACTATATAGACCACTTATTTATTTGTACATGGTGATAATACCCCCCTTATGTATTTATACATGTTGATCGTATCCCCCCCCTTAATCTTCTCTTCTCAAGAGTGAATAAATTCAGTTCCTCTACTCTTTCCTCATAGCTGAGCTCCTCCATGCCTTTTATCAGATAAAAAAAAAACTCTTAGGACACTGAGGAAGGTTGGTTTCGGGATCATCATGAGCAATGCTGAAATATGTAGCATGCCCAGCCCTCCACTAGGCCATGAGTAGCCTCTAAAAGGTTTCAAGTATGAAGTTTACGAGTACAGTTTATTTCCCTCCTGGTAACCAATAAACGTCTCTGTTTTGCATTCTGCCCTGCTAAAAGGAAAAGCAGCAGCTGATTGGTTGGTATGAAGGTAACAAGGAACGCTCCAGTCACACATCCCGGACGAGCCCCCAAGCTCCCTCTAAACAAAATTGTTGCACCTCCCCCGTTACTCACTTTCCTTGATGTTCCTGCAGGACCTGGTAGATGCTAATCTGGAAGGTCTCATTGTCAAATCTCTCCCGAATATAATCTTTATATATCCTGAATTCGGCTGCCGTTACCGCGTCTCCTTCGGGAATTTTGGACAGGTTAAACAGGAACTCTCGGTGGTGGCGTCGTCGGTGAAAGAATTCCTTGTCGTGTTCCACTGAAAGAGCAAACACACGAGATTGGACTCTTATTACCCCCACCTTGTGTCAACCAGCAAGCTTACAAAAATAGATGTGGGAAATAGACTCATGTGCCCAAAACATACCCACACACACTACAATCTGAAAATACAAAATCAACAATTATTTTTTTCTTCTGACAAAAAGTTTCACAATTTGTTGATACTTAGAAAGCAACTGCAGGTTTGTATATGCCGGAGAGTTCTCCATTCAATCCCACTAGACTGTAACACGTACTTAGTAGGCTAGAAAGTTAAAATGCATCTGCAGCAAAACGTTTTCTTTTAGTTTTGAATGGAATGTGGAAGGGGTTAGGAACCATGTCATGCTTTTATTGCTGTCTGTGTCCTTCCTAGGGGAGATTTATCCTCTCTGTTTGTCCTGGTAACCATTATCGATAAAGTGATGGAAAATTCTAAATGTTACATCGGTCACCAGAACAGGAAGCCAGGGGAAATCTTTCATTGGTGACTTCGGGACAGGAAGTGAAGGTAAATGTTCCCAATGAGACATAGGCAGCAACCCTTCCACGCTCCATCTAAAAATAAAAGAATAATAAATACAAATCAGCTGGAGATGCACTTTAACTTATTCCCGTCTGTCCCGGCATTCTTTAAGAAGTTTAAACTGCCTAGCGGGGATGGGAAGGATCGGCGGTCATGTGACCGCTGTCAAATTGGTCACATGGTCGGAAGCTGGTCCCGCCAGCTACCGCTCTTTAGCCTGGACCAAAAAGCTGTCTTCGACACCTCGCTCTTTGTGCATCGGCCACCCAGTGATGCATATGTGCAGTACCTGAAAATGAACACGAGACATATCATATGTGCGTACGTTAATGCAAAAGCACCAAAGCAGACAGGTGTGAATGGGCTCTTATCTGATGGCATCTCTTGTCTATGAGGAACCTGCAGACACCGCTTACCAAAGCTTTTAGAGGAAAAAAAAAAATAGACAACCTAAATAACATTGTCTGATCACTGCTGTCTAACCCCAGACAAAGATAGTTTGGTGTCATATAGGCTTAACAGCAATAGTGAAGACCATACGTGTTTATACCCTGCTATCAGATCCAGATTCCTAATCATGCTGCACACCTGCCAACCCTTTAGCATCTACAGGCTCATTGTGGTGCAGTTCAAGGCCCTCTCCGGGTGTTTTGCCTTGCCAGTACTCACAGGAACCCTGCCTTCCAGGATTTTCAGCATTCGTAGGACCTTTAGAATCCTTGCATGGTCTTCCTAGATTTCCAGGACTCCTAGGATCTCCAGTACTTACAGGATCCCTGTGGGGTCTTCCAAGATTTTTCAGGATTCCTGCTAAGTCTTCCCATATTTTCAGAATTCTTAGGCCCTCCAGTACTCACCAGACTCTTTGCGGGGTCTTCCAGGATTTTCAAGAATCCTAGGACTTCCACTACTCACAGGATCCCGGGGTCTTTCTGGATTTCCAGAATTCCTAAGACCTTCATTAGCTGCAGGACTGCCAGAGTTACCACCAGGACTTCCAGAGTTCCCAGAATTTATGCTGGATGTGTCGTCTTTCCAGAAGGGAATCCAAGTTCCAACCTACCTGTGACTTAAGCCAATCACTGAAGGATTAAAACTTGGCTGGTTTAGCAGGAACTGGACAAATTTCTATTTATCTATGGGCAGGCTGGCTGTACTGAAGTTGAAGTTGACTGACCAATCTTTTGTGTGATCACTGCTGGTGGCTATAGGGATCATTGTATTCTGACGGCAGGGAGACCTCCCACTGTCAGAATACAATATCGCAGCAGAAGGGATTACCCCATCAAAACGGACTGTGTTGATGGAGTAATCCATCAATTTTCTTTGCTTCAACCCATGGATGAAGGAAAGGAAAATGCATAATCTATGGCAAGCCTAGAAGTGCTACCTGCCAGATGCTTGTCTGTTGTCAATCCGGACTGACCCAACTACTCTTTTGCTTGCCACCTGTCAAGACCTCTGTTTGGACCTGACTACTCTCTTGATGCAGACTGCCTAGACTTGTGCTCAGACCTGACAACTCTTCTGCCCTGACTCCTTGTGAACAGTTTCCACATTAAAGCCTTCCCTTGGTAGGATGATCCTGAGGGACGCAACATGGTGTCACTTTAAAGTGAAGAAACCCACTGGAGTCTCTGGCCTATCATTCTTTGAGGGGTGCTATGGTAAGGACCAACTGTCACCTAAACCGCAGAGCTCAGTTCAGCCTCTGATCCCATGGAGAGAGTCCATTCTCATTGTGGTCCATTCATTCTCTAATGGACCACAACGTGATGAACGCTGAGAGCAAGGCTTGGATTAATTCTCTGAATAAGGACAATAAAGCTTCCCTTCTGGAGTGGATGGAAAGGTGTAATATTAAGCTTGTATGAGTGAATGGTCAGAGGAAATATAGTGGCCCTCCTACAGACCGAGTTGGAGAAGCTTCTCCACTTAGGACAGAAATATTTATCAACAATATCCCATAAGAAATCGATGAAGATAAATTAATTCTACTTTTTCAGACTGCTGGAATGTATGAGCTTGGTCCGATGATGACCTTTGGAGTGGAAAGATTACACCAGTAAAAGTCAAACACCTGACAGGCAGCACGCTTAATGTACAGCCATGGCCAAAGGTTTTGAGAATGACACAAATATTAATTTTCATAAAGTCTGCTGCTTCGGTCTGGTATGGATTTTAAAGGGAACCCCCACGCTGAAAAAACGGCGTGGGGTCCCCCCAAAATCCATACTAGACCTTTATCCGAACATGCAGCCCGCCAGGGCAGGAAAGGGGGTGGGGATGAGCAAGCGGATTCCAGATTTCGATAAGCCCCCGACAACCACCGGCCAGTGTTGATGGGAGAAGGCCCTTGTCTCCATCAACATGGGGACAAGGTGCTTTGGGGTGGGGGGGGGCGCAAGGCCCCCCCTGCCCCAAAGCACCCACCCCTATGTTGAGGGCATGCGGCCTGGTACGGTTCAGGGGATCAGACGGCTCGCTCGTCCCCACCCCCTTTCCTGACCTGCCAGGCTGCATGCTCAGATAAGGGTCTGGTATGGTTTTTTCCAGTGTGGGGGTTCTCCTTAAAATCCAAAACCAGACAGAAGGGCCTGGGATGCTCTTGGAGAGGGAACCCATGCCATTTTTTTTTTTTTTTTCATTTGGCATGGAGTTCCCCATAAAGATTCATACCAGACACAAAGTGCCTGCATTGTCGGGATCAAAGTCGGATCCTCGTTCATTGAAGGTCGGACGGATGCCGCAGGGCAAAGTCGGATCCACAGTCGTACGACTGTCGTGTTGTACCAGTGTGAACCCGGCCTAATAAGTATGAAACTAAGGACTTCTGACTTTCCTGCTCAGCACCCTTCTCCTTCAATGCAACCAGCATTTTCATAAAGCAGCAAAGACATCGAATTTCTCTTAGGAGACGTTTATCATAAAACTTTGACGGCTGACCTTTAAACAGGGCCTGCTAATGGCCGGCGTAAATTTAAATGGAACGGGTTAATTAAGCAATCTCCTTTCAAGTGGCCCTATTAACCCCCTCCGCCTGTCCCATGTATCCCCTTCATGCCATGACTCAAGTTCCCCCCCCCCTATAATGACCAGATGTCAAAAGAAAAACTTCTGTAATCGAGGAGCTTTCAATGTAAATTAAACACTTAAACCTCAGCACATGTGTGTTTCTTAAGCAAACAATCAAATCTTTGTAAACGTAGAGAAAACACAGGATGGATTCAATTAAGCCCCTCGAGCCGTATGCGTGGGGGGGGGGAGGTTAGCGGTTGGGAACCTTTTCTTTTTTTCCAAGATTAATCGCTACCCATTAAACCTAGTAAGTAACGAGACATCTTCCGAAAGTACAAAAACTTCAGGTCGATGCTAAAGAAAGAAAAAAAAAAATGTTGAACTTTTTTTTTTATTTTAGAAAGAGGGCCACAGCTGGTTTTGAGCAGCTCGGTCGCAAATGAAATCAAAATGAGAAGTTCTAATCCTTCCCGGGGTCTGGATTCCACCATCCTGAATTCATTACACATTAAGGGGCAGGTGCAAGTCTTGTATAAAAAAAAAAAAAAAAAAAAAGGTTTGTTCTGTTTGACATAATCCCCCAAGATTCGTATCTACAACACAGAAAATCAAAGCTGCCTGGCTACAGATGAGCACGCTCGAGCTCACGGACGAAGAGAACACGGTCAGGAGTTTTAAAAGCATTGGCAATGCGTTCTGATGTTTGTTCTGCTGCCTGTATTTAAAAAAAAAAGAACTGTATTAAAAATTGGCCTTCTGCTGCAATCTCCATCTGTAGCCAATGTCAGCATTTCCCAGGGAGGCGGGAAACAGACACCCCAGACACGTAGGTGAGGCCGGCACGTAATATCTGGACAGTGCAGAGGTTGGGCGCAGGTCCCGGGGGGGGGCAACAACTGGGGGATCAAGACCAGGAAAGGTGAGCAGTATGTACACTATCTACTACCCGATCAATTACCGTACATCACAGAGAATATCTGCTAACCTGGGTACAAAAGAAGAGTTTTGGAATAAAAGCCAGACATATTGAATGATCCCCCGCGGACATGAGAGAAATACAAATCTTGATCTTCGCTTCTAATATGGCACCTACTAATATTTTTCATGATTAGCTTATTATCCTTCAGAGACCATAGTTTATCAGCTTTTCCAGGTACTAGAGACCTTCAACATCCCCGATAATGCAGCCTATCCATTCACTAGAGAGCGGTGACATCACTGAGAATGCAGCCTATCCATTCACTAGAGAGCGGTGACATCACTGAGAATGCAGCCTATCCAATCACTAGAGAGCGGTGACATCACTGAGAATGCAGCCTATCCATTCACTAGAGAGCGGTGACATCACTGAGAATGTAGCCTATCCATTCACTAGAGACAGTGACATCACTGAGAATGCAGCCTATCCAATCACTAGAGACAGTGACATCACTGAGAATGCAGCCTATCCAATCACTAGAGAGCGGTGACATCACTGAGAATGCAGCCTATCCAATCACTAGAGAGCGGTGACATCACTGAGAATGCTGCCTATCCATTCACTAGAGAGCGGTGACATCACTGAGAATGCAGCCTATCCAATCACTAGAGAGCGGTGACATCACTGAGAATGCAGCCTATCCAATCACTAGAGAGCGGTGACATCTCTGAGAATGCAGCCTATCCTATCACTAGAGAGCGGTGACATCACTGAGAATGCAGCCTATCCAATCACTAGAGAGAGATGACATCACTGAGGATGCAGCCTATCCAATCACTAGAGAGCGGTGACATCACTGAGAATGCAGTCAGGGCTATTTTTTAGCGGGAATGCAGTTCCGGCACCTCCAGCACTGAATGTCTGTAATAGCATGGGGTGTGGGGTGTGCTGGAGGGTCTATTGATATTGGCTGCTGGGGATCTATTGTCACTGGTGGGGATCTTATTTTGTGTGAGGGTCTATTGTTGCTGATGGGGAATCTATTGTTGCTTGGGGGGGGGTCTTATGTTGCTGGAAGGGATCTACTGTTGAGGGAGAGGTCTATTTTTATTGGCTGCTGGAGGATCTATTGATGCTGGCTACTGGGAGATCTGTTGTTGCTGCTGGAGAGAAGGTCTAATGTTGCTTGGGTGGATATTTTGTTACTGGGTGTGATATTTTGTTGGGGTGGTTCACTGTTGCTGCAGGGAATTTATTGTTGTTGGGGTGGAGTCCATTGTTGTGTGGGGGATCTATTGCTGGGATTCTATTGTTGCTGACTGCAGGGGATCTATTTTACTGCTTTTCTTTTTATCATTAACATGTTCCATGCAAATGATTTAGCACCACAAAATGATACTTGTTTCTGGATTCTCTAAAAGGTGCAGTACTGGTAGGTGGATAGGGGATGGAATCAAGGGATGGTGGTCAGAGATGGGTAGGGGGCAGGGACAAGGGGTGACTCAGACGGGGGGAAGTTCCTGCACCTATTCTCTGAGAGAAAAAAAAATCCCTGAGCCTATCCATTCACTAGAGAGCGGTAACATCACTGAGAATGCAGCCTATCCATTCACTAGAGAGCGGTAACATCACTGAGAATGCAGCCTATCCATTCACTAGAGAGCGGTGACATCACTGAGAATGCAGCCTATCCAATCACTAGAGACTGATGACATCACTGAGAATGCAGCCTATCCATTCACTAGAGAGTGGTAACATCACTGAGAATGCAGCCTATCCAATCACTAGAGACTGATGACATCACTGAGAATGCAGCCTATCCATTCACTAGAGAGCGGTGACATCACTGAGAATGCAGCCTATCCAATCACTAGAGAGCGGTGACATCACTGAGAATGCAACCTATCCATTCACTAGAGAGCGGTGACATCACTGAGAATGCAGCCTATCCATTCACTAGAGAGCGGTGACATCACTGAGAATGCAGCCTATCCATTCACTAGAGAGCGGTGACATCACTGAGAATGCAGCCTATCCAATCACTAGAGACTGATGACATCACTGAGAATGCAGCCTATCCATTCACTAGAGAGTGGTAACATCACTGAGAATGCAGCCTATCCAATCACTAGAGACTGATGACATCACTGAGAATGCAGCCTATCCATTCACTAGAGAGCGGTGACATCACTGAGAATGCAGCCTATCCAATCACTAGAGAGCGGTGACATCACTGAGAATGCAACCTATCCATTCACTAGAGAGCGGTGACATCACTGAGAATGCAGCCTATCCATTCACTAGAGAGCGGTGACATCACTGAGAATGCAACCTATCCATTCACTAGAGAGCGGTGACATCACTGAGAATGCAGCCTATCCATTCACTAGAGAGCGGTGACATCACTGAGAATGCAGCCTATCCCTTCACTAGAGAGCGGTGACATCACTGAGAATACAGCCTATCCATTCACTAGAGAGAGGTGACATCACTGAGAATGCAGCCTATCCAATCACTAGAGAGAGGTGACATCACTGAGAATGCAGCCTATCCAATCACTAGAGAGAGGTGACATCACTGAGAATGCAGCCTATCCAATCACTAGAGAGAGGTGACATCACTGAGAATGCAGCCTATCCATTCACTAGAGAGCGGTGACATCACTGAGAATGCAGCCTATCCAGTCACTAGAGAGCGGTGACATCACTGAGAATGCAGCCTATCCAATCACTAGAGAGAGGTGACATCACTGAGAATGCAGCCTATCCAGTCACTAGAGAGCGGTGACATCACTGAGAATGCAGCCTATCCAATCACTAGAGAGCGGTGACATCACTGAGAATGCAGCCTATCCAATCACTAGAGAGTGGTGACATCACTGAGAATGCAGCCTATCCAATCACTAGAGACTGATGACATCACTGAGAATGCAGCCTATCCATTCACTAGAGAGCGATGATGAGACATCAGTAACCATAGTTATTGTATTCTTCGTTAACATAAAGTTTATTCTAAATAAATCTGTAGCCGCCGTGTTCTTTGCCGTCAACTAAACATACCTCTGCCATGCATAATATTTACTTTACACAGAAGCGGCGTTTGGAAAAACAAAAAATGTTTTCACAATAAATTCTTTCCAATAACATTCCGGTCTAAATACAGATTTGCCGAAGCGTGTCACCCCCACTCCGCCTGCCGTATTCCCGCTGCGTGTCGGGACGAGTACAGGAGGACACGCCCTCTTTACACTCCTGACCTCGGCAGCGCAAGACCCGCGTTACGTAACACTTCTCTGCAGCAGGTTCCTCTAGGCCCACATACCAGAGACCTGACGTACCTGCTGCTAATTACGGGTACGCGCCAGGCTCCTTCCACTCTTTGAAGTCACAATGAAAATAATTTTCGAAGAAAGAGTTGCACAATCAAGCAATAAACAGTTTTGCACGATTATATAGCAACAAAGTCCTCAAATTTCAAAACGTTAGAATGATAAAAGTAGACCGACGTCTGCGTGAATAAATCCTCCAGCAGGATAGATTTAATTTAGATTATTATATTTTAATTTTTATATTTTATTATTTGCTTACGGGGTCTTATCCCTGTGTAAGCTCGGTGCTGTTCATTGTCAGAGCTTACACCGGGTCTCCACCCACAAATACAACATTCAGGCCTAGAGAGTGGCCCGCTAGTGCCTGAGTACTGCACCCTAGGAAGAAACGGGAGGGGAGGTCACGAGTTTCCCCATAATCAGAAATACCGGCTATTTCTCTTAACGGAGTCGCTGGGGAGCACGACAAAGGTGAATATCAGTTGGGTGGAGGTTCATCAAGAGTACCTACCACTTTAACTTAAATTGGCAAAGTGATAAAAACTCATTAAACCCAACCTAACCCAAAAGTTTATACACCAAGTCTATACTATTATGGTGATAAAATACTAAAGGTGGTGATGCTGGCATTGATAAACACTTTAAAAAAAAAGGTCACCCCTATAAACCAGGCATGTCCAAAATCTGGCCTGTGGGCTAATCGCGGCCGGGGGGGGGGGGGGGAATCTCCTGTTTACTTGGCGGCCTCTGTAATAGGAAGTCCCGTCTTCTGGGCTGGCATTGGACGACTGTTCTGTCTATCATAGGAGGCGGGACTTTGTATTAAAGAGGCCGCTGAGTAAACAGGAGATTTTCCCTCTCTGCCCCCTCTAAAAGGCTGCAGATGGGCATGGATCAGGCTGCACTGATGGCAATGGTGGGGCTGCATTCATGGCACTGGTGAGGCTGAATTCATGGCACTGGTGAGGCTGAATTCATGGCACTGGTGAGGCTGAATTCATGGCACTGGTGAGGCTGAATTCATGGCACTGGTGAGGCTGAATTCATGGCACTGGTGAGGCTGAATTCATGGCACTGGTGAGGCTGCATTCATGGCAATGGCGAAGCTGCATTCATGGCAATGGCGAAGCTGCATTCATGGCAACGGCGAGGCTGCATTCATGGCAACGGCGAGGCTGCATTCAAGGCAATGGCGAGGCTGCATTCATGGCAACGGCGAGGCTGCATTCATGGCAACGGCAAGGCTGCATTCATGGCAACGGCGAGGCTGCATTCATGGCAACGGCGAGGCTGCATTCATGGCAACGGCGAGGCTGCATTCAGGCACTGGCGAGGCTGCATTCATGGCACTGGCGAGGCTGCATTCATGCCAATGGTGAGGCTGCATTCGTGGCACTGGTTAGGCTGCATTCGTGGCACTGGTGAGGCTGCATTCGTGGCAATGGTGAGGCTGCATTCATGGCAATGGCGAGGCTGCATTCATGGCAATGATGAAGCTGCATTCATGGCAATGATGAGGTTGCAGATGGGCACTGATTAGCAATGATCCTTATTTTGCTTCACAGTTCTTTATTTTAAATTTAATTTTTTTGCTGAAACTTCCCTCTTAAAGTGAAACTGCGTGTCATACGCCAATAATTACGGTATATCCAACTAACATGCCCGAGCTCATCCTTAGACTCTTCACCACACACAGCCACACAGGCAAGAGAATAGTGTATTAGTTATTTGCATTTCATTTTAATGGTTCAAAGAATGCCAGGCAAAATGGTCGGCCCTCGCGCATGTTCACTTCATCAAATCTGGCCCTCTTTGAAAAAAGTTTGGACACCCCTGCTATAAATGCATTTCTACCTACAGTGGGTAAAATAAGTATTAAACCCATCACCGTTTTTCTACACCAAACCTAATAAGTTCAGAAATGAAGGTATGTGTAATAAAATGGAATGACAGAGAAAAAAAAAAAAGTATTAAACACATGAAGAAAGGGAGGTGCAAAAAGGCATGAAAAGCCAAAACACCAGGTGAAATCTATCAGTAATTAGAAAGCAATCCTGCCCCTTGTCAGTGCAAATTAATATCAGCTGGTTCAGTCTCAACTATAAAAAAGGTGTCTCATTACCAAGGTGTCACACAAGAAACCTCTCGTGATGGGTAAAAGTAAAGAGCTCTCGTGAGAGCTTTGCAACCTTATTGTTGCAAAACATACCGATGGCATTGGTTACAGAAGGATTTCTAAACTTTTGAATGTTCCAGTGAGCACTGTTGGGGCCATAATCCATAAGTGCAAAGAACATCATTTCACCATAAACCGGACGAGACCAGATGCTCCTCACAAGGTTCCTGAAAAGAATTATCAGGAGAGTTGTCCAAGAGTCAAGGACCACTTGAGGAGAGCGTCAAAAATACCTTGAATTAGCAGATACAATTGTGTAAAAGAAAACAATAAGTAATGCACTCAGCCGCCATGGCCTGTATGCACGCTCACCATGCAAGAGTCCACTGATGAAGAAAAAGCATGGTGAAGCTCGCTTAAAGTTTGCTGCACAAAAATTTAGACAGGCCTATGAAATACGGGGAGAATATAGTCTGGTCAGGTGAGACCAAAATGCAACTCTTTGGATGCCATAATACACACCATGCTTGGGGGCCAAATGACACATCACCCCCAAAAACACCCCTCATACCAACAGTGAGGTTTGGAGGTGAGAACATCATGGTGGGGGCGGGGCTGTTTTTCAGCACACAGTACTGGCAAAAAGGAAGGATGAACTGGAAAATGTACCAAGACATCCTTGATAAAAATCTGCCGCCATCTACCAGGATGATGAAGATGAAACGAAGGCGGACATTTCAGAAGGACAATGATCCCAACACACAAAGCCAAGGAAACTCTCCACTGGTTTCAAAGAATAAAAAAAAGTGGCTAGAATGGCCCAGCCAATCACCTGACTTGAATCCAATAGATAGGATTTTGTACCAAGTGTTCAGTCATCGTGTTCAATACTTTTTCTCTGTATCCTTCCATTTTATTACACATAACTTTATTTCTGACCTTATTGGTTTTGGTGTCATTGCATGTCTAGATTGCATGGGTTGTTATTGGCATGTGGCGAAAATTTCATGCCAATAGCACCTTTAGAAATAGACTTACCTAGAAAAATGGTGACGTGTTCATAACTTATTTTGCCCGCTGTATTTACAATGTGAATTTATATTAGACTTGCACTAAAGTCCATCATAAAGAGATGGAACCCTTATCTGCGACCCCAGGAAGCCCAGACAGGTTCCCTTTAAATAAGAACTACCAAAAACCAAATCTCTCGTGCTCCAACCTGAGAGAATCCTAGCTCGCCACCCAGGAGACCTCTCCGTCAGCCAAAAAGAAGATTCAGTTTAATCACGAGCAGATAGCGCCGCTCAGTAGAACATTCCGCAAGCCGGAGAGAGCTAAAAAGGCGGTCATCTCTCCATAAAATCCCGGCTTGGCAGGCTTCGGCCCTCCATGGGAACAAATTAAAATTGGCATTCCCAAGACAGGAAAGTCGGGGGAAATGAAAAACACGACTTGGGCTTGGCCAAGCCTTTGAAATCCTGTACTGTGCTACTGATGTCAATTAATGAGAAGCAGCATTGTGCCGTGAGGGTCTGCTCGGAAAAATACATTAACACACGTTAAACACGTTTGCACGAGGAGCAGATTAGAGGTCTTTCGGGTTCCAAAACAATAAAGCCATTAGGCCGAGGCTTTCAGGTTTTTCATTTAACCCACTGGCTTAGACCAAAAAAGGGGGATTTTCACCGTGGGCCTGCCCGCAGGAGTTAAAGGTTGCCCAGGCAGCTAGGTTGCTTAACCTTTTTACTGCTGGGGAGGGTCTTGAAAAACATGGACCTTAAAAGGAAAGCCAAACAAGATGGCTGACTTTGGAGGGCGAACACGCAATACTCACTATATTACCACTAGTATTGGGATGCCTGCCTTTACACGCACATGAACTTTAATGGCATCCCACTCTTATTCCGTAGGGTTCAAAATTGAGTTGGCGCACCCTTTGCAGCTATAACAGCTTCAACTCTTCTAAGAAGGACGTCCACAAGGTTTAGGAGTGTGTCTATGGGAATGTTTGACCATTCTTCCAGAAGCACATTTGTGAGGTCAGGCACTGATGTTGGATGAGAAGGCCTGGCTTGCAGTATCCGCTCTAATTCATCCCAACAAGATGAGGTCAAGACTCTGTGAAGGCCAGTCAAGTTCCTCCACCACAAACTCGCTCATCCATGTCTTTATGGACCTTGCTTTGTGCACTGGTGCGCAGTCATGTCAGAACAGGAAGGGGCCATCCCCAAACTGTTCCCACAAAGTTGGGAGCATGAAATTGTCCAAAATATCTTGGTATGCTGACGCCTTAAGAGTTCCCTTCACTGGAACTAAGGGAGCATGAAATTGTCCAAAATGTCTTGGTATGCTGACGCCTTAAGAATTCCCTTCACTGGAACTAAGGGGCCAAGCCCAACCCCTGAAAAACAACCCCACACCATAATCCCCCCTCCACCAAATGATTAGGACCAGTGCACAAAGCACCCAACAGGAGAATAACCAAGTCTGGACTGGACTCTTTCTCTGGAGGGTTTTGCAGCTGGCATCGCCGATTGAGAGCCTCCATATCTCCTACCCAGGTCTCATGAAGAACAGGAACGGTGGGGGACATCAAAGAAATTTAAGACCGGTTTAATTCCTTCTCCATTCTACATTTTCACTAGCATTGGGATTTAATGTCCCCTATAGCAACAGGAAAGCCACAAATGATGACCATGAGTGGTCTGAAATACTTGGTATGATACTAACTACAATAGGTTTTTCAGGTGGATCACAATGAATCGTAGGCTTACTGGAAGGTTTTAAAGAGGAGTATGGCCAAATCTTTATTGCCCACTTTTCTCCTATGGATCACAGAAGTGCAGTTCGTTCTGCACTCCTGTGACCCGTTTCCAGCCGACAGCAGGCTAAGGCCGGCCCAGGCTCAGGAAAGATCCAGACCATATGGCCAGAATCTGCGCAAAAGCTTGGACCGCCACCTGGCTCAGCCTCCTGCTCCCTCCACAGCCCAGTGCGTGCTGGAAGAGAGATCAGAGAGACGCTGACTGACAGTCGCGGCTCTCTGCTCAGAGCGAAGCAGAGAAACGAGCGAACAGTGGTGTTTGATCGCTCAGTTCTCACTGAAGAGCTGGTGGGGGACAGATGAAGCGTCGGATCGATGCTGCATCCACCTAGGCAAGTATAAATGTGTTTGTTTTTTTTATTTAAATCCCGAACTTCTCTTTTAGCCGCTGTTCACACTGGTGCGACTTGTCATGCGTGTTGACAGATCGAAAATTGCACGACAAGTGGCACCCTATGTGCCTACGGAACCGTACATATCGGTGCGACTCCGGCTTGCACCAATTTGAAAAAAGGTTCCTGCACTATTTTTGGCAATTGTGCGACTTCAGCTGAAGTAGGCGATTTCAAAGCCGCATTCGGTGTAAACCGGGGCTTAACCACTTCCGGACCGCCGCACATTGATATACGTCATAAGTTTGAAGAGGAATATCGTTGTTATGGCATTTTAGTGTAAATTTGACCCCAAATCTCAAATTTAAGAGGTCCTGTCATGCTTTTTTTTCTATTACAAGGGATGTTTACATTCCTTGTAATAGGAATAAAAGTGACACAATTTTTTTTTTTTAAAAGAAGTGTAAAAATAAAAAATAAAAAAGGTAAAATAAATAAGAAAAAAAAACAAATTTTAAAACGCGCCCCGTCCCACCATGTTTAGTTGTATCCTGGAAGGTTAAGCTCCATAGTCCCTGGAGTCATCATAATCACTATTGGTGTGATAGAGCAAGGTTTCAAAATTAGCTTCTCAGGCCATTTTTAAGTTCCTAAAGGGAGGTGTATTTGATCACACAGGACAACAGGGCCTGGTCCTTCAACATAGAAGAAGAAGAGTGTATAAAGTACCTTAGATTGTAAGCTCCTTGAGGGTAGGGACTGATGTGAATGTACAATGTATATGTAAAGCGCTGCGTAAATTGACGGCGCTATATAAGTACCTGAAATAAATAAAAAAATAAATAAATAAAGCAGAGAAGAGAAGAAGCAAAGACATAAGTGTGCTGCTATCAAAGACGCACAATTACAGCAAGTCGTGGCAGGAGACAGGTAGATTCCTTGCCCATCTCTCATCTTAGGGGAGATATCTGCGTAGAATTGTTCACCTAAGCTTGGTTTGTGTGCAGTACAAATATCTTCTTTAAATGGAAGGTGCCCGCATGGAGCCTAAATCTGGTAAAACCTAGAATGCAACCTTAGAAGATCTGATGCACATCGCTGATGGCTAACAGAATACAAGACCACTACAATCTGAAAGATATTGGTTACCATTCTGAGGGTAAATCAGAAAACAATAAACTATAAAATGGTAGGAGTTGCATACTTCCAATACAAAATAACGGTTTTGGTTACTCTTTCATGGAATGTCCATCATAACCTGTTAGAGTATGGTCATCTTCGTAGTAAAATTTCCCTTGCAGTTCAGTGATCCTAGGCTGGTTTATGATCAGCCTTCATATTAATCAGTTTTCCCATGAAGTTCGGTGGTCCGAAGCTAGTTTATAATCAACCTTCCTAGTGTTCATTATTTCCTTGCAGTTCAATGGTGCTAGGCTGGTTTATTGTCAACCTTCCTTTGCAGTTCAGTGACCCTAGGCTGGTTTATGGCCCACCTTCATAGTGATCAGAACTCCCATGCAGTTTGGTGGTTTTAGGCGGGTTTATGGACCACCATTGTTGTGGTCGGTATTCCCATGCAGTTTGGTGGTTCTAGCCGGGATTATGGTTCACCTTCACAGTGGTCAGTATTCCTAGGCAGTTCAGTGGTTCTAGGCTGGTTTAGGATCCACCTTCATAGTGATCAGAATTACTATGCAGTTTGATGGTTCTACGCTGGTTCAGGGTCCACCTTTGAAGTGGTCAGTATTCCTATGCAGTTCGGTGGTTCTAGGCGGGATTATGGTTCACCTTCACAGTGGTCGGTATTCCCACGCAGTTCGGTGGTTCTACGCTGGTTTAGGGTCCACCTTCGGAGTGGTCAGTATTCCTATGCAGTTCATGGTTCTAGGCTGGTTTAGGGTCCACCTTCATAGTGATCAGTATTACCATGCAGTTTGGTGGTTCAACGCTGGTTTAGGGTCCACTTTTGAAGTGGTCAGTATTCCCATGCAGTTCAGTGGTTCTACGCTGGTTTAGGGTCCACCTTCGTAGCGGTCAGTATTCCCATGCAGTTCGGTGGTTCTACGCTGGTTTAGGGTCCACCTTCGGAGTGGTCAGTATTTCTATGCAGTTCATGGTTCTAGACTGGTTTAGGGTCCACCTTCGTAGTGGTCAGTATTCCCATGCAGTTCAGTGGTTCTAGGCTGGTTTATGGTCCATCTTCATAATGGTCTGTATTCCCAAGCAGTTCGTTGGTGCTAGGCTGGTTTATGGTCCACCTTCATAGAGGTCAGTAGCTGGCCGAGGTGGTGAGTCGGCAGTGGATGAGTTTTACATTTTATGCCGTGAATGATTAATTGATCCAGTAAGTGTTATTAGCACTATTGGGGCAAATAAAGGTACATTGCAGAGTACACCATGGGGGTTATTTACAAAAACTGAAGTGTGCAAAATCTGGTGCAGCTTTGCTTAGAAACCAATCAGCTTCCGGGTTTTATTGCCAAAGCTTAATTGAACAAGCTTAAGTTGGAAGCTGATTGGCTACCATGCACAGCTGCACCAGATTCTGGGTGCAACAGTTTTAGTAAATCTCCCCCCAATTCTGTGTTTTTTATCTTTACATGACCCTGTATGTGAGTGGGAGCCCGGTAGAAAGAGTAAGGAGGCAGCCTCTCTGTACTGACCAGAGGGATCGAGGAGCGGGTTCAGGAGGACACATAGCGGAGATGATCATTGAGACAAGCCTGTTATCTATCTCTGGGAGGTGAGCTTGCGTTTCACCTGGTGACGGGAGAAATCACAGAAGCACAGATTGTTGAATGAACTAAGTCACAGAGTCGGAATTTCAATAGGCGGACAAGTAAACATGGGCATTGGATGGAGATAATGGCCTTGGATAAGGGAAAAGAGAGAAAGCAGATGGAGCCCAAGAGGGAACTCAGGAGTGAGAAAAGAGAAGAGAAAGAATAGGAAGCCTCTACCTGAAGGCCTCAGAGAGCAGTAAAGAAAAAAAAAAGGGGGAGGGGGGGTAAATGAGAGAAAGGGTTTGCCAGGAGATGAAGTGAGCAGTCCAGGTTAATATGGTTATTGTAGGATATCAGTGGGTCCCAATTTTAAAAAAAAAATTAGCATGGAAATCAGTCAGTATAGAAGTGAGTTTTTCGTGGATCATGGTTCCCATAAGCTGTTGACGTTTGGGGATTCTTTGTAATTTTCAGGCCCAAAATGATTTTATTAAATATGTGTGCAAAAAAAAAATGCAAAACACTCTGGCAGGTAAAGGGTTAAAACAAAAAAAGACAAAAAAAAAAAATGATGAGGATACTCAGTGCTTCAACAAGCTAAATGTCCTTCATTGAAGGTTTACAGCTACTACCCTTCTATTTGTGGTAAAGGGTGGCTGTTTGTAGGAGACGGCACTTCAGCTCCGTCCAGTTCTGAGCACAGCGGAGTTCCTCCTTAGGAATTCTTTCAGGAAACAATTCCCATCATCAGGATCCCCCGTGAGACAGTCTGGAAAAGGCTTTTAATTGGTAACAATGTGAGAGCCTCTGACAGAGCTGTACTGTCTCCAGAAGAGACGTGTCTAATGTGACAGCGCCTGCTCTATGTCAGTGTGATGGAGTCCAGGAGTGGGAACAATCTGTTACAGGCTCTTTCCACCCTATCCCAGATAACGTGTCATTTAGGGAGCTTTATCAGGCAATTACAGGGGAAAAAAAAAAAAGGCTCCAAGATATTCTTACACATCAAACGGCTCCGGAGCAGACGGACTGTCAGATCTTTTATAGAACTCCACATGGCTGAATACACGGCTGAATCGCATGGAGCTGAAAGGCGTTGTGTTCTGCCGGGTCTGGAGTGCACATACAGTACTTGCAGACTCACGCTGCTATTAACTGGAGAGCTCTGGCTCTGACTTAGCGGAAGGGGGTGCTGGACCTCTGCAGAGAGACCACTGTTTCCACAGCATGCTGAGAGGGGACAGGCTTTCTACTCCGGATGTGTAGAGAGAAAAAAAAAGGAATTGTTTTTATGTACCTGGAATGTATTTACTTGTTTTACCTCTCAAGGACTCTGTTGGTGAGACCTCTGTATGGCTCTGTACACCTGCTGTGCTCATTATGAGGGGTTTCCACCATCCCTGTGCTGAGTTCCCAGGTTTGTACACCTGCTGTACCCATTATGAGGGGTTCCCACCATCCCTGTGCTGAGTTCCCAGGTCTGTGCACCTGCTGTACCCATTATGAGGGGTTCCCACCATCCCTGTGCTGAGTTCCTGGGTCTGTACACCTGCTATGCCCATTATGAGGGGTTCCCACCATCCCTGTGCTGAGTTCCCAGGTCTGTGCACCTGCTGTACCCATTATGAGGGGTTCCCACCATCCCTGTGCTGAGTTCCTGGGTCTGTACACCTGCTGTACCCATTATGAGGGGTTCCCACCATCCCTGTGCTGAGTTCCCAGGTCTGTGCACCTGCTGTACCCATTATGAGGGGTTCCCACCATCCCTGTGCTGAGTTCCCGGGTCTATACACCCGCTTTACCCATTATGAGGGGTTCCCACCATTCCTGTGCTGAGTTCCTGGGTCTGTACACCTGCTGTACCCATTATGAGGGGTTCCCACCATCCCTGTGCTGAGTTCCTGGGTCTGTACACCTGCTATGCCCATTATGAGGGGTTCCCACCATCCCTGTGCTGAGTTCCCAGGTCTGTGCACCTGCTGTACCCATTATGAGGGGTTCCCACCATCCCTGTGCTGAGTTCCTGGGTCTGTACACCTGCTGTACCCATTATGAGGGGTTCCCATCATCCCTGTGCTGAGTTCCCAGGTCTGTGCACCTGCTGTACCCATTATGAGGGGTTCCCACCATCCCTATGCTGAGTTCTTGGGTCTGTACACCTGCTATGCCCATTATGAGGGGTTCCCACCATCCCTGTGCTGAGTTCCCAGGTCTGTACACCCGCTGTGCCCATTATGAGGGGTTCCCACCATCCCTGTGCTGAGTTTCCGGGTCTGTACACCCGCTGTGCCCATTATGAGGGGTTAATTTTGTTTATTGAAAAATCTTACAAACAACAACTTATATACAATAAAACCATAATAAATAAATAAAACATATTTACAAAATAATTGAGTACGACTATACAAAACAAAAAAAACAAGAACATAATAAACGGTGCAAACCAAATTGCGCACAACGTAATCCCAACGGGAGAGCCAGACTAAGGAACATCACCGTCACCATGCATGTAGCCTTTTATCAAAAATAGATTTGATCTTGAAAATCTAGGGGAGTGAAACAAGAATACAAAGAAAAGCCGCACACCCCGAGATCAACAGGCAGCAGCTACAGAGTCCTGATATTCCTCCACGCCCTTATCTAGGCCTCCTGCTGCCACCTGCCTTTCGGAAGACCCCGAATCTTCCCAACCTCACCGAGAATGTCCTGCACCACCACTTCAACAGGGAGGATTTTACGTCGTAAGGATACCTGACACCGCGCACTCCATGCGAAATAACGGATTACTAGACTAACTAAAGAAAGTGTTTCCAATTCATAATCCCGACGAGTCTGGAATGCCCCATACACCCACTCTGCATATAACTCATATGGGGGAGGGAGGGTATACTCAGAGCCCTCCCAACCCTCTTGTACACCTCTATATTAAAAGGGCATTGAAGTAGAAAGTGATCCATGGACTCCACCACTCCTCCACACTCCACTCTCGGGCAGCCCCAATCACTCATAGAAAGAAACTTCAAGTTGCCCTTCTCATATAGTTTTCCATGAAAGGCAAACCAAGCCTGATCCCTAAACTTCATTGGGATTCTCTACAAATTGATCAATCGCAAACCCACCCCCAAAACCAGGCTTGGGCAATCCCTCAAGGCCAGTGGCTCGCAAAAAGCAAAGCTCATGATCCGCTTCTCAAGAAATTTCCTTGGAAGAGTTCTGACTTTTCCTGCTGTTACTTGCCACTGCCAAAGCATTTTCAAACACGGGGCAGCATAAGCTGGGAGCTGTTCATGCTTGACCCTCAGGCTTTTCACTGGCCCACCATTTTCCCAGTCTCACAGAAAGGGCCTAAACCAGGACTGGAAAATACCAACCCACCCAGGCGGTCTCTCTGCCAACATGTTACCAAGATTGTACTTCACAAACATCAGAGAGAAAAAAAGACTACAGGGTTGATCATCCCTAGACCACCCTCCCGCCTAGGAAGGTAAGTCACATTCCTTTTGACAAGGTTTATTCTGTTCCCCATAACAGCTGGAAGAAACAACTATAGATCCTGGTATAGAGAGAAACTGGCAAAACGCAAACAAAACTGACATACAGAAAAATCGGAATCAGGTACGTCTTGATCAGATCAACCTTCTCCCTCAAAGAAAGCCACCAACATTTCCAGCTTGCCACCTTGGCATCGGCATTCTCCAGCCTGTTCACCCAATTTACATGGACATAGTCACCTGGGCCAAATTCAATGCCTAGAACTCTAATTTTTTGTTGGGGCTCCGGGAAGTCATCTGGGAGAACAAAGCTCTCACCTTCCACGCCCATCCAGAAAGCTTCACACTTGTCCTGGTTGACCTTTGAACCTGATGCCTCTGCATACTGCCTTATCACTGAGACCACCTCCTGCGCCTCCCCAGTCCCAGAGACAAAAACAGAAACATTATCAGCATAGGCCACAACCTTCAAAAGAGGCTCACCAGCGATGCCCAAATGTACACCACAAAATGGTCCACTCTCTAGCCTTCTAATGAAGGGGTCGATTGCAAACTCATATAGCAGAGGATTCAATGGACACCCCTGACGCACACCTGAGCCGACCACAAAGGGCTGCCCGACCCAAACCATTAACCTAAGGAAAGCTTTCAGCCCCTTTGTACAAAATCTTGAGCCAATCAACGAAACCCCCCTCCAGGTCATATTTGTCAAGAAGGAGCCACAAGTACTTATGATTAACCCGATCAAAGGCCTTAGCCTGATCCAATGTCAGCAAAAATTTACCCCAACCAGCAGCCCTACAATGCTCCAAGGCCTCCCGGACAGCTAACACTGCTGAGAAAGTGCTTCTAGCTTGGACCGAGCAGTGCTGGTGGTGGGATAACAAACTGCCTACCACTGGTGATAATCGCCAGAAAAAAATCTTTGCCAGTATCTTTCTATCAACATTAAGAAGGCTAATGGGGCACCAATTCCCAATAATCAAAGGATCTTTACCCTTTCACAGAAGGCTCACTAGGGAGCCAGGATCGTCTTAAAACATTTATAAAATTCGGCTATCAAACCATCTGGCCCTGGCGTTTTCTTGATGGCTAGTTTATCAATAGCCTGGATTACCTCATCTTCAGTGATTTCATCTGTCAAATTCATCAAAGGAACATTACTTTCCAGACCTGGTGTAGAGTCCAAAAAACCCAACATCCTTGTGCGATCAAGGTTTCTTCCTCACAGGAGATCGGCATAGTATGACCTGACAACCTCCAGGATCCCTGACCTAGACTTCGTCAGAGAGCCTGTACTGTACTGGCCATTGACCGTCTTAACTGCTACGCTCTGTTTACAGTTCTGGTAATGGTCAGGCGAATGGTATTTCCCGTAATCCCTCTCCTGAACCAAAGAGGCGTGCCGGTCATATTGAAGTCTCCTAAGGCAGAGCTTCACCTGAGAGATCTCCTCCATTCGAAACAAGGTGGTCAAGTTTCCTCCGCAAACGCTGGTAGGTGATATACTTATCTTGCTGCTTCCTTCTTTCAATGGCCTTGGAACAGTCCGCTGTTTTACAAGCTCCCACCATTCTGACTTGCTGCTGCAAAAGTCTAGTATTGTTACCTGTGCTTGAAAAATTCCTCAAAGGGTTGTCTTACTCTCTCGTCTTCCAGGAGGGCCGAATTCAATCTACAGATACCCCTCCCCCTAGGTGGCATTTCTAAGGCATTCAGAGTCACAGATAGAATACAATGATCAGAAAACTCCACTGCCTGACACACAGGTGCCGAAAAAGCAGAGTCTGCCTTTAAAAAAAAATAACCTATCTATCCTACTCTGACTACTACCTCGCTGAAATGTGAACCCCGTGCTGTCTGGGCAGCGCATAATGTGTGCATCTACCAGACCTGCTTCCCTAACTATCGCATTGAGAAAAAGGGTGTCATAGCTGAGCTTATCTCTGAAACCTCTCCTGTCTTTAGACCTAGTAATGGTGTTGAAATCACCTCCAAAGATAACCTGCTGGGCCATAAAAAGAAAAGGCTTAATCTTTGTAAAGAGGCACTTCCTGTCCCACTTCGTCTGGGGGACCATAGATGTTAATCAGGCGCAAGTCCTGCCCCTTCACAGAGACATCTAAGACCATGCATCTCCCTATCTCTACCTCAATTACCCGCCGGCACGTTTCCATAACGAAAAAAGGACTGCAAGCCCGCTGTAAGGCTCGGCCGCAAGAGACCTAAATGAGGGACCACGTCTCCACTCCTTCTTTGCCAGATGTATATCGGCCAGACTACTCAGATGGGTCCCTTGCAAAAACAAAATGTCAGCATCAAACTCGCTGAGCAAAAATAAGGCCATATAACGAGCACTTACTGATCTTAAGCTGGCAACATTAATTATTGCCACTTTTAACGGAGTGGGAACTGCCATTAAGGTAATTGAGGCAGCCATTTCTTAGCCTGACTCTTAGCCCTCTCCTTGGAGAACCAGCGCGCTTCGTTGCACCCTGGCACTCATCCTCCATGGAGGATGCCGTACTCAATGACTCCCATTCATCATCATCATCATCATCATCTGACAGGACCTTCAACTTATTTTCCAAAGGCAAAACATCCATATCCATCCGTCCATATTCCCCGATCATCCAAAATCTTTTTTAGGGGGCTCAGGACATCTCCATACCTCCTCAACCATACAGATAAATCCCCTTGTGGTATGGACTCATTGCAGACCAAAATTGTGAACATTTTAATGAGTGGCTGGCGTGATATAAGCTTGGGGATGAGCTCTTTCCAGTCCGGCAGCCCCCTATACACGTGTTCATATTTCTCCCAAAATATGTCCAAAGACTCCGGACGGATAAAGGACAAATCATACTCTTAGGAACCTGCTGGACTGATCAGGGCGAAGTTATCTGCAGGCCTAAACCCCATCTGCAAAATCTTATCCACCACTGTCCTCCTATGTGGTGGGATTCCTCCTACCTCCCATTTTAATTGAATGACATTACTCCTTTTAAACAGGGAGGAAGATAAAACATTTCCATATTCCTTCCCTGCTTGCTCTCCCATCCCAGATCCTGTAGCAGCAACACCAGCATAAGTTTTTCTTACACCACCAGCATTTGCAGTCTTGTCCTTAAACACATTCAAACCTGCTGGCAGAGAGTCTGAATCAGCTGGGACAGCAGTCTTCTGATTAGCAGAGGCAGGACCCGCCCTCTCCCCCTGCTCTGAACACTCAGCTTCTTTCCTGGGTTCAATCACAGTCTTGGTTACTGCAGACTCCAGGAGAGTTGTAGCACTACTGCACCCAGCATCTCTTCCACCATTCTCAGGAACAGCCGTTGTGTCTGGTCCAGGCAAAGTCTCTGTATTGTCCATGGAGCTCCTCACACCAGACTCTTCCCCCAGAAGCTGACAGTTACTCTCACCAGTAACATTTAAATCTGAGGTTTTGTTTCCAACAGGTAAATCAGACTGCGCATTGTTTATGGGTCTGGGCTGACTGCCTGTAGGACTACAACCCTCAGCAAGCCCATTGTCACTAATAAAGTTCACACCACCATCCTGCACACACACTGTACCTGCTTGCTGTGTTGTCACCTCTTTCATGGTGGGATCAGACTTCCCCTCAGCTGATGCAGACTTCATGGTGGATCTCTCCACAGTTCTCTCTTCCACAGGGTGAGGAACAGTGTCCATCTCCCCGTCACCATCCGGGGAAGCCGTATCTGGAGGGGATTCCAGCTTAGTGATAAACTCCAGCATGCCAGTACCCTCAACCTCCTCAGATGTTCCATATTGCTGGGGAGTGAGGGGGACAGAGGCCTCCACCATTGAGGGCTCAGCAGATTCTTGAGGTGTTGAAGAGCTGGGCTCATCCTCCGCGCCCACTTTCTCACTCTCTGCTGACTCCGTCGGTACCTGCATCTCCTCACTGGTTGGGTCACTTTCCATGCAGGAAGCGGCTCCTCTCCTCAAGCGATTAAATCGCTCCTCATTCCTATATTTTTCTTTAAATATTCCGCTATTCTCCTTCAGAGAACTCACCGATTCCTTCTGCTTCCTCACAGCTTGTTCCAAGTCATTTAACTCATTTAAATCTGTTTTTTTCTTTCTGAATTCAGCCATCAAAACCAACATTTTCTCTCTTCCTTCTCAATCCGCTTCAGCTTGCTGACAGACCTCTGTCTAAAGGCAGACAGGGACTCCTCACTCCTTTGGCCAGGCCCAGAATCTTCCACAGGCCTATCCATGGGGCCCCCGACAGGATCCAGCATTCCTCCTGGGGCAGAGAATCAACTCTAGCCCCTGGTCTCTGGAAGCACAGGAGCTTAAGGAACCAGCAACCTCACACCTCATTGTCAAGGATCAGAATGGCAGTTTCCCACCATCCCTGTGCCGAGTTCCTGGGTCTGTACACCCGCTGTGCCCATTATGAGGGGTTCCCACCATCCCTGTGCCGAGTTCCCGGGTCTGTACTCCTGCCGTGCTCATTATTAGGGGTTCCCACTATGCCTGCTGGATTTGTATTGTATTTCATTTAATGAGAAAAGAGTAAAAACACCCAAAGTTGGGTGAAATTATGTCAATTTCCAAGCTGAATAGGCAGAGATTCATGAACTGTGGAAGAGAATTCTCCACTCAGATATCACTTATTTATATTCTGTGCTATATTTTATTACCAAAATACATGTCCGCACCTCATTTTTTTAAACGTTTGCTGCTGATCTCTTGCAACCTTCCAGTCTATGTATACTCCAGCGATGGCCTTTTTTTCTGGGTTTCCTGATGGTGACAACAGAGGACCATGCCTGCGTTAAGTGTGTAGAAACGGCCACTTGCAGTCTCCTTCAGGAGCCGAGGTGACAACATGGACGTACAATTGGGAGATGGTAATAGCCAGTAGTCACCTCTAAACAGGAAATGCCTGAACGAGAACCTTCATGGCTGGAACACCCAGAATTATTTTAATGAAAGCTGCAGATGTAACCAGTTCCAGCCACTACTCTGGGGAAGTGATCAGGATTTTTATTTTTTATGATGGTTTATACCTGTGAATTTTGGTTCACCCGGGACGGTGAATGTCCTGCCAGGCCGTCATTTGTCTACAGGTCGGACGGGGCCTTCGCTGTCCCAGGTAGACCAAAATTCACTGATATAAGCCATCACAATGAGTAAAAAAATCCTTATTACTTCCCCAGAGTAGTACTATGGTAACACTGTATTGCTCTGGTCACAGTGTGTTAAAAAAATGTATTAAAAAAAAAGAAAAAAAAATGTATTAAAAAAACAAAAAAAAAAAAAAAAAAAACTTCATAAATATATTTTATTTTTTTTACATACAGTGAACAGGGTGCTTGATCACCACCACACCAGTTGATGTGGTGTGATGGTATGATACTGTGCTGCACTGGTGACAGTATGTAAAAAAAATAAAATTGTGAAAAAAAAAACACCTTTTTTTTTTTATTTCTTCATTTTACAAAAAATGATGACAAAAAATTACAACTTCAAAAATCTCGCCAAGCCCCGTACTAAATACCTTGAACTGTCTACTTTCCAAAAAGGGGTCATATGGGGTGTATTTATCCTGTTGGAACAGGAAAAAAAAAAAAGTTGGGAGCATGAAATTGTCCAAAATGTCTTGGTATGCTGATGCCTTAAGAGTTTCCTTCACTGGAACTAAGGGGCCAAGCCCAACCCCTGAAAAACAACCCCACACCATAATCCCCCCTCCACCAAATGATTTGGACCAGTGCACAAAGCAAGGTCCATAAAGACATGGATGAGTGAGTTTGGGGTGGAGGAACTTGACTGGCCTGCACAGAGTCCTGATCTCAAATCGATAGAACACCTTTGGGATGAATTAGAGCGGAGACTACGAGACTGGAACTAAGGGGCCAAGCCCAAACCCTGAAAAACAACCCCACACCATAATCCCCCCTCCACGATATGATGTGGACCAGTCCACAAAGAAAGGTCCATAAAGACATGGATGAGCAAGTTTTGGGTGAAGGAACTTCCTGAGCTCAACCCAATAGAACACCTTTGGGATGAATTAGAGCGGAGACTGGGAGCCAGGCCTTCTCATCCAACATCAGTGCCTGACCTCACAAATGCTCTTCTGGAAGAATGGTCAAACATTCCCATAGACACCCTCCTAAACCTTGTGGACGGCCTTCCCAGAAGAGTTGAAGCTGTTATAGCTGCAAAGGGTGGGCCAACTCAATATTGAACCCTACGGACGAAGACTGGGATGCCATTAAAGTTCATGTGTGTGTAAAGGCAGGCGTCCCAATACTTTTGGCAATATAGTGTATATACTAGTGATGTCGAACCTTGGCACCCCCCAATGTTTGGAAGCTGCATTTCCTATGATCCTCTACTACACTGCAGAGTACATGAGCATCATGGGAAATGTAGTTCCAAAACATCTGGGATGCCAAGGTTTGCCATCACTGGTATATCCCATAGTTTGTGGGCTCTATAACTTTCCTTCAGACTAAACAATAAAACACTGATTTGGGCTATTTTTACCAAAGAAATGTAGCAGAATACATTTTGGCCTAAATTTATGTAGAAAGATTATTTATTTGTAAAATTTTATAACAGAAAAATAAAATAAAAATTCCACATTTTCAGTCTTTTTTTCGTTTACTTAGGAAAAAAAAAACCCAGAGGTGATTAAATACTACTGAAATAAAGCTCTATTTGTGTAAAAAAAAAAAAAAAAATGTCATATGGGTACAGCGTTGCACGACCGCGCAATTGTCATTCAAAGTGCGACAGCACTGAAAGCTGAAAATGGGCCTGGGCAGGAAGGAGGGTAAAGTGAAGCGGTGTAGAAGACCAAAAATGACGTAGTAAAAGCTTCTATTAGATTTTGAGAATTGAATTTACAAATTCTTTAATTCCACCTTTACCGAACGTCCTCACCCCCCCCCCCCCCCACCCCCTGGCAGGGCGGTCTGGAATTAGGCCAGAAACATCTCAGTCGTTTGCCAGGCAGATGTGGCTAATGTCGGCGCTAAACCGGGAGAGGGCTCCCAGACATCAGCTGTAACCCAAACACACGTCATTGGCGTTTTCTATCAGATCGGCGTGTGAATGCCGCTGGAATGTTAACGCATGTAGCAGTCGGTGAAATCATAGAAATCTCAGCAGGCCGGAGTCAATTAAAGCCCTAATCCGCCATACAGATGTGGCCGGGCTAATGGGCCTGTGCGTCGGGGTAATGTACACAATTCCCCGGATGCCGGGGATTAACATACCAGGAGGTCCGATGGTGCAGAGCCGCTCGGGCCACCTGCGAGAGCGAGACGCGACTAATACCGTCTCAGCCCAAGCCTTCCCGGCGCGCGACGGTGTGATTTTTTTTTTTTCCGCTTGGCATTGCGACCGTAAATCGAGCGTTGCTTGCTGTAACCTCCTGCGCCAAATTTAGAGAGGCAAGCTATGAAATTTCTGAGGGTATTCTGTAAAACATTGACGTGTTGGAAGCAACTGAAGAAGAGGGGCGCCCCACCATTGCACAATGTTGCAGGGTTCAAGGGGGTTTAAAGCAGGCGGGATGTAGCCGATACATCACCGGCGATCAAATGCGATTGGAAGAGCGAGCCAAACGCAGAACGCCCTTCGGAAGTGGACCTGTCATAATTTTATCCATGGATGCTTGGTAATATGTCCTTTTCCGGACACTAAGACCCCTTTCACACTGAGGCGGTTTGCAGGCGGTATTGCGCTAAAAATACCGCCTGCAAACCGCCCCTAAACAGCCTCAGCTGTTTGTTCAGTGTGAAAGCCCGAGGGCTTTCACACTGAAGTGGTGAGCTGGCAGGACGGTGAAAAAAGTCCTGCAAACCGCTTCTTTGGAGCGGTGAAAGAGCGGTGTATCCACCGCTCCTAAACCGCTCCTGCCCATTGAAATCAATGGGACAGCGCGGCTATACCGCGGCTATAGCCGCGCTGTACGAGGGATTTTAACCCTTTTTCGGCCGCCAGCGGGGGTTAAAACCACACCGCTAGCGGACGAATACCGCTGCAAGGACGACGGTACAGCAGCGCTAAAAATAGCGCTGTTGTACCGCCGACGCCCCCACCGCCCCAGTGTGAAAGGGGCCTTATTACTGGTGGTTGGTCTCATTCATGTAAACTGATACATTCTGCTGGAGAGCTTGACCCATTCACTGATTGGCAACCGTATAATGTGTATATATATATATATATATATATATATATATATATATATATATATATATATATATACATACACACACATATACATATACACACACACAGTATCTCACTAAAGTGAGTACACCCCTCACATTTTTGTAAATCTTTTCTTCTATCTTTTCATGTGACAACACTGAAGAAATGACACTTGTCTACAATGTAAAGTAGTGAGTGTACAGCTTGTATAACAGTGTAAATTTGCTGTCCCCTCAAAATAACTCAACACACAGCCATTAATGTCTAAACCGCTGGCAACAAAAGTCAGTACACCCCTAAGTGAAAATGTCCAACTTGGGCCCAAAGTGTCAAGATTTTGTGTGGCCACCATTATTTTCCAGCACTGCCTTAACCCTCTTGGGCATGGAGTTCACCAGAGCTTCACAGGTTGTCACTGGAGTCCTCTTCCCCTCCTCCATGACGACATCGCGGAGCTGGTGGATGTTAGAGACCTTGAGCTCCTCCACCTTCCATTTGAGGATGTCCCACAGATGATCAATAGGGTTTAGGTCTGGAGACATGCTTGGCCAGTCCATCACCTTTACCCTCAGCTTCTTTAGAAAGGCAGTGGTCCTCTTGGAGGTGTGTTTGGGGTGGTTATCATGTTGGAATACTGCCCTGCGGTCCAGTCTCTGAAGGGAGGAGATCATGCTCTTCTTCAGTATATCACAGTACATGTTGGCATTCATGGTTCCCTCAATGATCTGTAGCTCCCCAGTGCCGGCAGCACTCATGCAGCCCCAGACCATGACACTCCCACCACCATGCTTGGCTGTAGACAAGACACACTTGTCTTTGTCCTCCTCACCTGGTTGTCTCCACACACGCTTGTCACCATCTGAACCAAATAAGTTTATCTTGGTCTCATCAGACCACAGGACATGGTTCCAGTAATCCATGTCCTTAGTCTGCTTGTCTTCAGCAAACTGTTTGCGGGCTTTCTTGTACATCATCTTTAGAAGAGGCTTCCTTCTGGGACGACAGCCATGCAGACCAATTTGATGCAGTGTGTGGCGTATGGTCTGAGCACTGACAGGCTGACCCCCCACCCCTTCAACCTCTGCAGCAATGCTGGCAGCACTCATACATCTATTTCCCAAAGACAACCTCTGGATATGACGCTGAGCACGTGACCTCAACTTCTTTGGTGGACCATGGTGAGACCTGTTCTGAGTGGAACCTGTCCTGTTATACCGCTGTATGGTCTTGGCCACCGTGCTGCAGCTCAGTTTCAGGGTCTTGGCAATCTTCTTATAGCCTCGGCCATCTTTATGTAGAGCAACAATTCTTTTTTTCAGATCCTCAGAGAGTTCTTTGCCATGAGGTGCCATGTTGAACCTCCAGTGACCAGTATGAGAGAGTGAGAGCGATAACACCAAATTTAACACACCTGCTCCCCATTCACACCTGAGACCTTGTAACACTAACGAGTCGCATGACACCGGGGAGGGATAATGGCTAATTGGGCCCAATTTGGACATTTTCACTTAGGGGTGTACTGACTTTTGTTGCCAGCGGTTTAGACATTAATGGCTGTGTGTTGAGTTATTTTGAGGGGACAGTAAATTTACACTGTTATACAAGCTGTACACTCACTACTTTACATTGTAGACAAGTGTCATTTCTTCAGTGTTGTCACATGAAAAGATAGAAGAAAAGATTTACAAAAATATGAGGGGTGTACTTACTTTTGTGAGATACTGTATATATATATATATGTGCAAGGCGGATCTTCTGTGCAGAATCACGTACCTGTACGTGACTTTGCACTTCCAGGTCGTGGGCGCGCACGTGCGCCCGCCAGCGACCTGCTGTGATTGGAGACAGCAGGAGCCAAATCAGCGGGTTCGGCAGACGCGATGTACGCCTGGACCTGCCGATCGTTCGGGACACAGGCAGAACGCTTTTCCTTGATTGCCAACCATATGCATACGACGGCAAGGCGGCTCTCCTGTGCAGAATCACGTACCTGTACGTGACTTTGCACTTCCGAGTCTGGGGCGCGCACGTGCGCCCGCCGGCAAACCGCTCCCCTGCTGTGATTGGGACACAGCAGGGGCCAATCAGTGGGACCGGTGGACGCGATGTACGCCCGGACCCGCCGATCATTGGGGACACAGGCAGAACGGGGGTCTGCCGATGTAAACAAGGCAGATCTCCGTTCTGTGAGAAGGGAAGGCAGAGCAGGAACACGGATCTCTGCCTTCCCATAGTAAAAGCACCTCCCCCACAGTTAGCAAGCACTCCCTAAGAACACATTTAACCCTTTGATCGCCCCTGATGTTAACCCCTTCCCAGCCTGTGTCATTAGTACAGTGACAGTGCATATTTTTAGCACTGTAAATGCTTAATGTTAATCAATGTATTGGTGTCACTGGTCCCCAAAAAGGGTCAGTTAGATGTCCGATGCAATATCGCCGTCCCGCTTTAAGTAGCTGATCGCCACCATTACTGGTTAAAAAATGTAAAAAATAAAAATTTAAAAAAAATTCCATAAATCTATCCCATAGTTTGTAGACGATATAACTTTTGCGCAAACCAATCAATATACACTTATTGGGATTTTATTTTTTACCAAAAATATGTAGAAGAATACATATTGGCCTAAATTGATGAAGAAATTTGATATTTTTACATTTTTTTATTGGATATGTATTATAGCAGAAAGTAAAAAAAAATATTATTGTTTTATTTTTTGTTTTTTTAAATTATTGAGTTTTTTTTTTGTTTATAGCGCAAAAATTTAAAACCGCAGAGGTGATCAAATACCACCAAAAGAAAGCTCTATTTGTTTGAAAAAAAAAAAATTTGTCAGTTAAAGTAACGCATTGCCGTATCGCAAAAAAATTCATCATCAGAAAGGTGTGGTAAACCTTCCGAAATGGCAAGTGGTTAAAAAAAAAAAACAAAAACAAAAAAAACACAACAGACTTCCTAGCTGGATCACCAGATAAAAATAGAGTAGAGAAACCCTAAAAAAGCAAACTAATGCCGCCACCACATCGAAGAATCGGTAAGCTGCAATATAATGAATGTTTGCTTTTGGGTTTAATATCGCTTTAAATTTATTTATTCTAGCGGTGCAGGGATAAGGCCTGGTACTTGCGGTACTTCAGGGTCCCTCAATCCCGCAGAGTCCTCTCTACGCAGCTTCGGGCCACGGTCTGCAGGCTTGTCCTGAAACAGTGAAATGATGTAGAGGACAAAGTTGCTGCTCAGTAAAAATACAATTGCAGTTGGCATAAGGATCAATTCTGGTTCGACTTCCGGTAGAGTGATGACGTCAGCTTATACCTCCCCCCTACGCGTTACGTCTTCAATGGCGTTTTAGGTTTCAATGAAATTGGATGTCTTGGATTTCACACTATATGGAACATTCGGTCTCCTATTTTTTTTTTTCTGAGCATGTGTCGAGATGTGGAAGTGGATGAAGGACACTTAGGGGAATCAATGCCTTTGGCCAACTTGGCCTTGTCCTATGCTGACCAATATCACCACATGCTGTAAGCCTTTATCAGCAAAGCCATAGTCTGTGCATGGACCGCTACTACTTCAGTGATCTACACTTGCTTTTGGGTCCCATGCTAAGCAGCCAGCCTGATGCATTGTAAGTACACAAGGTTGGACACTCGACGCGGGAACTATTCAGAGAACGCTTTACATTTACTGAACGAATGCAAAGCGTTCTCTGATTGGACGAGGTGGAAAGTGTCACGTGCCCCGCCTCTCCACCTCGTCCAACCAAAGAACGCTTTGCATTCATTCAGAAAATGAAAAATGCTCTCTGAATGGCGTCCATGCCGAGCGGCAGAACCTCCTGTGTTCAGAATGCAGCAGGCCAGTCACTTGGCATGGAACCCGGAAGCAAGTGGAGATCACTGGAGTAGCGGTGAAGTAGCAGTGTCTACTTCAGTCATTTCTGGCTTCCAGGGTCATCCACTTGTCCAAGCAGGAACAATGTAACTATGTATAAAATATCCATACCTGAATTTCTCCTTTAAAAGGGGAAGTATGGGTAAAGCTCTTTTAGATGCGCTTACAAAATGAGAACAGAGTTGCTGCGCAGTAGAAACACAGTTGCAGTCAGCATAAGGATCACTTCCGAGTCAACTTCCAGTAGCGCGTGAGGACGTCACCTTATATCAGCACCCTACATGTTTCGTCAAACAGGCCGTCTTCCAGGGCATTTTATGCTTTACTAAAACTGGATGTCTTGGATTTCACGCTATGTGGAGTGTTCGTTCTTCTATTTTTTTCTGAGCATGTGTTGCGATGTGGAAATGGACAGAGGACACTTATGGGCATTAATGCTTTTGGCTAACTTCTGAGTCTGCTGGAAGCCTTGCCCTATGCTGACCATTATAACCACATGCTTGTATACAACTCCTCTGTAAGAGAGTCACATAGTTCTGGTAAATGTCATCAGCTTATAGCTCCGCCCTACGAGTTACATCTTCCAGGGCATTTTATGTTATAATAAAATTGGATGTCTTGGATTTCTTACTATGTGGAGATGTGGAAGTGGATTAAGGGCACTTCTGGACATAATGTCTTTAGCCAACTGCTGAGTCTGCTGGAAGCCTTGCCTTATGCTGACCATTATCAACACATGCTGGGTATGACTTCTCTGTAACAAGAGAGTCATATAGTTCTAGTAAATGATGTTAGCTTATAGCTCTGCCCTATGCGTTACGTCTTCCAGGGCATTTAGGTTTCAATAAAATTGGATGTCTTGGGATTTCACACTATATGGAGTGTTTGGTCTCCTATTTTTTTTTTTTATGAGCATGTGTTGAGATGTGGAAGGAGGACCCTTGGGGACATTAATGTCTTTGGCCAACTGCTGAAAGCCTTGCCCTATGTTGACCATTATCACCACATGCCATATATGACTCCTCTGTGACAAGACGGTCATATAGTTCTGGTAAATGTCATTAGCTTATAGCTCCTCCCTATGCGTTTTGTCAAACATGATGTCTTCCAGGGCATTTTATGAAATTGGATTTCACCCTATGTGGAGTGTTCATTATTTTTTCTGAGCATGTGTGGAGATGGAATGAGAACACTTACGGACATTAATGCCTTTGGCCAACCTGGCCTTGCCCTATGATGACCATCATCACCACATGCTGTATATGACTCCTCCATAACTAGAGAGTCATATAGTTCTGGTAAGCCTTCGGTTGTGGCAATTTGGCGGTGGAGATCCTTTCCAGTGTGGGAACATGAATCCTGTTTTTTTTTTTTTAAACAAATGTCTGACACAGATCAGCCCCTGCAGCAGCCTCACACCTTATGATTTGTTACCTAGTTACAATGTTGCAGTTTGAACCCCTGGAAAAGAAGAGACTGAGAAAATGCTTCCTCCAGCCTGTAAAAGACTATAGGACATCATCACAGCCCAGACAAAGTCAACAGAACCATAAGGATAGTCTTTAACGATAAAAGGCGGAGCATTTAGGAAAACTGATCCTGTTGCCGTATATTGTGACCTGTCAGGAACCTATTCATGCGGACTTGTTTAATGACTGAATGGTCCACTTTAAGTCAAGAAACCTCTTGATGGTTCCCAAAGGAGACAAGGCAAAGACTGCCAACGATCACTGGGTGCCTGTAGGTGTCAAGTAGCGCAATCAAGCTTCGCTCGATTCTTTGGCGGTTCAAACGGCGGTCAAATGCCCAGGAAAAACATTCGCTGCACGCCGGCGAAGTGACAGCGGTGAGGAAGAAGGGGGGATAGTGTTAACACAGCTGCTCTGTGATATTTTTCCTCCTACCACCCAGCAGAAAACTAGGTGACATCTTTTTTAACCTTTGGCTGTTCACCAGTGGGGGGGGTGGGGGTGGCCCTGATGTGAGCTGGAATGTGCAACTCTCCCCCCTCCCAGGGAAAAAAAAAAACCTCTTAACGCAAGCCAGGTTACAGCTGCAGTGTGCCTGAGCAGCCCTCGTATTTTATACAACATCGCCCCGAGGAAAAGCTGCGGCTCTTACACAAACCGCTTTTTTCTTGGTGTCCCGCGGTGAGCGAAACAGCAAGCCACCCTTGCAAACTTCTAAAGGGCTGAGCGACCTTTTATTCATTTTTCTTTTCTACTTCGGAAGACGACTTGTCTTAAAGCTGAAGTTTAATCTGGAGCCTGAACCTGAAGACCAAGCTGCTTGCTGGATTCCTGTTAAAAGGGTGATTGACCATAACGATGGGCAGCTCTATCCCCATTATAGAAGGGATGGCATACAGTTTCCCAACCCCCCCCCCCCAGTTTTTCTGCTGTTTACAAAGCTCAGTAGCTCAAGCTACAAATGACACACCTGTTGCTCAGTCCGTTTCAGTCAGGCAAAGGAAGTTTCAAAGCAAGCTCACTCTGCTGGGCTGTCTCTTTAGATCAGTGGTTCTCAACTCCAGTCCTCGGGACCCACCAACAGGCCAGATTTTAAGTATTACCTTGGGAAGTTGCAGACTAGAATACTGCAATCGCTGAGCAGCAAGTGATATCACCTGTGATGTATTTCAGCTATCTTGCAAACCTCGCCTGTTGGTGGGTCCTGAGGACTGGAGTTGAGAACCACTGCTTTAGATAATCCCAGTGGTCTCAGGGAATCCTTTGTTATAGATGAAATGTTTGCAAAACAAAAAAAGGATGTATACATAAAGTAATGAATAAGTAAAACTTTTTTTTTTTTTTTAAAGTATAACTAAAGGAAAACTCATTTTTTTCTCCTCTTTTTTTTTTTCTTTGAATAATAAAAAAAAAAAAATAGGAAAAAAAAAAAAACAAAAAAACAAAAAAGGAATTTCAAAAGCAAAACAAAGAATGTATACAAATGGGAAAAAAAAATAATAAAATGCTTATTTTTTTTAAAGTATAACTAAAAGGCAAAACCATGCTTTTCTCTTTTTTTCTTTAAATAGAACAAAAAAAAACCCACCACAAATTACAAAATTAAAATAAAGAATGTATACAGTATAGTAAAAGTATATTTTAAGCATAACTAAAAAGGTAAACCATTTTTCTCTTTGAATAATAAAAGTTGAAAAAAAAATTTAAAAATTACAAAAGCTCATTTGGGTCACCAAAAAAAATAGAAATAAAACAATTTTTTTTTTAACGTGTTGGATAATTTGGATAGAGTGAGGAGGCATTAGAACACCTGTCAGGTTTCTATTGCTGTCTGTGCCCCCACTAGGGAGATTCAGCCTCTCCATTTGTCCAGTTTAATGTTACTGAAAGTGACCCCAGTACAGTATTAGAGGGGAAATATTTCAAAGGGGACACTAGTTCTGGTGACAACCAGGGATTTCCTCTCACTTCCTGTTTTGGTAATTGGACAGGAAGTGAAGGGAAATCTTCCCAAATGGAGCACATGGCCAAAAATAACGGACAGGTGTTCTAACCCTCCCTTACTCTATCCAAAATTTAAACAAAATAGTTTTTTTTTAGTTCTACTTTAAAGCATATCAACCTAAAGTGTATGTACAGGCAGGGCTGTTTTATTTATTTATTATTTTTTTTTAGCTTTGGGTAAAGAAAGGATTATACCTTTGTCAGGTCATTTTGCTGTCCCTGCTGGGGAGATTCCCCCTATCTGTCCTGGTGACAACTGTGACTTGAAGTGGTGGGAACTCTAGCATTTTAGAGTTGTCACCAGAACTAGAGTTGAGGGGATATCTTCCAAAGGGGACACCTGTTCCTGGGACAATGAAGAGGGGGGCACCCCTCATAATGGGCACAGCAGGTGTACAGACCCGGGAACTCAGCACAGGAATGGTGGGAACCCCTCATAATGGGCACAGCAGGTGTACAGACCCGGGAACTCAGCACAGGGATGGTGGGAACCCCTCATAATGGGCCCAGCGGGTGTACAGACCTGAGAACTCAGCATAGGGATGGTGGGAACCCCTCATTATGGACACAAAGTGTTCAGACCTGGAGACTCAGCACAGGGATGATGGGAACCCCTCATAAAGGGCACAGCAGGTCTACAGACCCGGGAACCCAGCACAGGGATGGTGGGAACCCCTCATAATGGGCACAGCGGGTGTACAGACCTGGGAACTCAGCACAGGGATGGTGGGAACCCCTCATAATGGGCACAGCAGGTGTACAGACCCGGGAACTCAGCACAGGGATGGTGAGAACCCCTTATAATGGGCACAGCAGGTGTACAGACCCAGGAACTCGCCAACAGAGTCCCCTATGGATTGAAGAATCTGTCAGTTGGGTTAACACTTTAGCCTGAAATATCAGCTTTAAGTGGAGTGACCCTCAAAGCCGTCACCTCCCATGGAAATGCCAACAGAACATATTTTATGTGATTTTCGTTTTTTCTTACAGCACTTTTTTCCCCCTTTTTCATTTTGTTGGGATTTGTAAACAGCGCTGATTATTTTAATCAACACCAGGGCCTGTTTACCAGGCATGGAAAACCACACAGGCCTCTGGGAAACAGAAACATTCTGTCTGAGATGATAACAGGCTGTAATATGCAGAGAGTCCAGGGAGGGGGGGGGGGTTGGGCTGGCTAATTGGCACCATCAGCTGGACTCCGGCCCACTGGTTCCTTGCAGCTGTGCGGTAGATGTCCACTAGGGGGCGCCGAACAAGACAGCCAACAATACGGCCTGTGGGTAAAGGGGGTTTGGATAGCTGTAAATTCAAAATTTGTCATCTTTTGAGCCTTTGTTTTTCTATTGTATTTATTCTATTTATAAAAGCATGGATGATTATTTGGTCCACCATTTTGTCCAATTCGCCGGCTATGAACCATATTTAGCCGCGTGTGAAGGATATAAGCCACCTCCATCAGGGCCAGGGTACAGGGCTCTGAGAACAGCCCCTCATAGTTTTTAGGTTCAATTTACACTTGTGCGACTTGTTGTGCAAATTTAGGTGTCCAAAGTCACATGACAAGTCGCAGCCCATGTATTTCAATGGAAGCCGTTCAAATCTATATGACTGTCGCAGCGACTTCACTATTTTGATGCAACTTGAGTGCCATAGACTTCAATGTAAACTCTCAAAAGTCGCATGAAAGTTGCATCTTAATGTTCTCAAGCTCCCAGTGAACATGAGGCTTTATGCACAACCCAAGGCATGCAATCGGAGTCATGGAACTTTCCAGCCGTATCATTAGTGAGATGACCTTCCATTGAGCTATATGTTGGCACAAATATCATCTTCAGTCACGGCAACAACACGTATGTAATAACCACCAATGACCGCCACACAACACTGCGTACCATAATAATCAACGCCTGAATTATACCATAAGTAATCAACGCCTGAATTATCTGAGAAGGAGGTAGAAAAATGGCCGAAACACCCAGCAGGATCTACGTCACATTCATACCTCTGCCAGTGTATTCAGATATCTTTATCTGGGAAAAGTTTTGGGTCCCAGAAAGTGGACACACCAACACTTGGGGACCAAGAACAATGTCACACTGACACTTGGGGACCAAGAACAATGCCACACTGACACTTGGGGACCAAGAACAATGCCACACTGACACTTGGGGACCAAGAACAATGCCACACTGACACTTGGGGGCCAAGAACAATGACACACTGACACTTGGGGACCAAGAACAATGTCACACTGACACTTGGGGGTCCCACGAACAATGTCACACTGACACTTGGGGGTCCCACGAACAATGTCACACTGACACTTGGGGACCAAGAACAATGTCACACTGACACTTGGGGACCAAGAACAATGTCACACTGACACTTGGGGGTCCCACAACAATGTCACACTGACACTTGGGCGTCCCACAACAATGTCACACTGACACTTGGGCGTCCCACAACAATGTCACACTGACACTTGGGGGTCCCACAACAATGTCACACTGACACTTGGGCGTCCCACAACAATGTCACACTGACACTTGGGGGTCCCACAACAATGTCACACTGACACTTGGGGACCAAGAACAATGTCACACTGACACTTGGGGACCAAGAACAATGTCACACTGACACTTGGGGACCAAGAACAATGCCACACTGACACTTGGGGACCAAGAACAATGCCACACTGACACTTGGGGACCAAGAACAATGACACACTGACACTTGGGGGCCAAGAACAATGACACACTGACACTTGGGGACCAAGAACAATGTCACACTGACACTTGGGGGTCCCACGAACAATGTCACACTGACACTTGGGGGTCCCACGAACAATGTCACACTGACACTTGGGGGTCCCACGAACAATGTCACACTGACACTTGGGGACCAAGAACAATGTCACACTGACACTTGGGGACCAAGAACAATGTCACACTGACACTTGGGGGTCCCACAACAATGTCACACTGACACTTGGGGGTCCCACAACAATGTCACACTGACACTTGGGCGTCCCACAACAATGTCACACTGACACTTGGGGGTCCCACAACAATGTCACACTGACACTTGGGGACCAAGAACAATGTCACACTGACACTTGGGGACCAAGAACAATGTCACACTGACACTTGGGGACCAAGAACAATGTCACACTGACACATGGGGGCCCAGAATAATGACACACTGACACATGGGGCCCAGAACAATGTCACACTGACACTTGGGGGTCCCACAACAATGACACACTGACACTTGGGGATCCCAGAACAATGACACACTGACACTTGGGGATCCCAGAACAAAGACACACTGACACATGGGGCCCACAACAATGTCACACTGACACTTGGAGATCCAGAACAATGACACACTGACACCTGGAGGTCCCTGAACAATTACACATCGGGGTTCCTGAAAAAAAATGCCTAAAAACTTTATCTAACGCTCAAAACCTTTCAAGCTTCGTTGGGGTTAATTGCTGCCTGGGTGTTGTGTGCGCTGACTGGGAAGCATGTTGGGACAGGATGGATGTAGACATCCCATCTTTTTCCTGGTACAGAAGACCAGATGTCATTGGATTTGGTCTCATGTTTGTTGGGGAGATGTTGCTAAATAAACTGAGTGGGTGAGCTGATCTCTGGATGGAGTGAAACAAGCATTCAGTATGAATTGCAGCGATGTACTGCCCGGTGAGAAGATGTGACACAAATATTACACATATACTAATGGTTTGCTTGATTTTATTAAATTGGGATTAAATGAAGAGCTGTACCCAGGATAGCCACACGTCTCATGTAGTTTTAAGGATTCCAGCAAATTTTCTATCTAGAAATCAATATATTCAATATTCTGAAAAATTCTATTTGACCAGTTCAATAAGGAGATGTAGGTCACCTGACTCGCTTACCTGCTTTGCCATATTCCCATTCTATGCCAACATGGCAATATGCCAAGAATATCAAATCCTGATCCATCTTTAAACCACTGCCACAAACTGCAGCTTGAACGCTATTTCATGGAGAATTCATCTCCGCATCACATAGTTATCCACCAACCTTCTCTCAAAATGGACCATTGGTCCCAATTCTCCTGACCTTCACCAAGCTGCAACATGTTTCTATTCCAAGACAATCTGGGCCCAAACTAATGGAATCACATCCAACCTTTGCCCCAAAGGTGCATTCCTCACCACAGAAACTGGAAAATCCTGTTCAGCTTCTTCTTAAAGGGCCAAACCAACCAAAAATGATATTTCAACTTCAGGTAGCATCTGATGGGTCCTATACCATTCACTTGGTGACTCCATGGGTAAGGCCTTGATGTCAAAGTTCCTGGCTCGATTCCCAATAAGGGTTTTAGTTGATGTCACCTAACTTGGTGTTCCTTCTCAAAAAGTAAAATACTAAGAAAATTCTAGGAGGAGAGTTGAGCCATTGTAGAGGCTGTACTAAATATTCAGAACAAGGAAACCAAGAGAGAGATCCCACCAATTGAGCCTCCGCAGAGACATGAAGAAAGTGCTAGGCGATATAACTCTACAGCAAAGACTGAAACATCAGTTCTGGATGGACCAAAATTATCTATGCGCTGTTCTCTGCCTGCTCACGAGTATGTTCTGTTCACGATGGCCCATCATGCATTCATCTACCCCAGTCATTTGAGGAAATCGCATTAATATTCTGCTACTCGTCCTTGTAAACGTGTGATTTTACTTAGTAAAGGGCAGGAACTGTGACTTTTCTTGCTTCCAGCGTATCTGGGCAGCATTGTACGTCACCAACACTTGAAATGAACCAGTTGGGACATATAATTATGTACAAAAATAACTGACTGCTACAGAGAGACTCCAAGTCAGTCACTGAGGGACACAGCTTGGACTGACTCACTACGGGAGACACAGGACTCAGAATCTTCAGCTTAAGCCTAAATGACTACTTCTGAACTTGAAGCCAAGTGGAGTTCAGTCCATGCTGAAAAAAATAAGTCCTTAGTAACTTAGGAAGAGCAAGTAACAATTTGGTCTTTACGAAGACCCATTAAAGTCCAGAAACAGCTTTGTCCACATAAAGAACATTAGACCTAGTTCTGTCCATGGTGGGAATCAGTCAGCTCCAGATCAGTAGGAGAAAAAGTCCCAGCTAAATCCTTACTGAGATAAGATTAGGACGGATTAATCCCATGTTGAGACACAACCGATTTATTAAATGTAGACAGATGCAGTTCAGGACCTGGTGATACACATCAAGGCTACGTACTTTACTTACTTTAGTCCATTCTGAGTGAAAATCAAGCTCAGGTTTGGGTTGGCCTGATACAGATATGACCAGGTCGGTCCAAGGCAAGACTAAAACTCAATTCAGCCCATGGTGAAAGAGAATTTCAGGCCGTGGTAGGTTCTTGGTCTTTTGCAGAGATTCTCCTTTCGGTGAATGATACTCTAAGGCAGTGGTCTCCAAACTGTTGCTCGGGGGGCCAGACGCAGCCCTTTGCTTGCCTTTATCTGGCCTTGGAGGCACTATTCTATCCACTGACTCGAACAATGAGCCAGAATTCCTGCCACTGACACCAACCAATAGGGCACTATTCCTCCCGCTGACACTGATAGGGCACTATTCATCTCACGGGCACAAACAATGGAGCACTATTCCTCTCAAGGGCACAAACAATGGGACACAATTTCATTCATGGCCACATTGGGGCACTATTCCTCTAAATGATGCCACTGATGGGGCACAATTCCTCCCGCTGACACTGATAGGGCACTATTCATCTCACGGGCACAAACAATGGGGCACTATTCCTCTCAAGGGCACAAACAATGGGACACTATTCCATTCACGGCCACAATGGGGCACTATTCCTTTAAATGATGCCACTACTGGGGCACAATTCCTCTTGCTGACACCAACGATGGGGCACAATTCCTCCCGCTGACACCAACGATGGGGCACAATTCCTCCCGCTGACACCAATGATGGGGCACAATTCCTCCCCGCTAACACCAACAATAGGGTACTTTTCCTCCCACTGACACCAATGATGGGGCACTACACCCCCTCTTAAAACTAAACATGGGCGTTGTTTACCCTCACTGACGCCAGGGCATTTTCTACTCCCACTTAGCATAGTCCGGCCCCACCAAGGTCTGAAGGCCAATAAATTGGCCCTACATTTAGAAAGTTTGGAGACCCCTGATCTACGGTAACAGCTCTCAGGTTTTTTGCCCCGGCGAAAAGTGTGACACAAACACACATCGAAAGCAACGTACAAGTGTGCATCTCATAAAGAGATGAAGGCCAAGCAGGAGGTGAAGAGGCAGAGTCGTACCCCTGGCAAAAAGCTAGGGTGGACCATAAAATGTGGGTCTAATAAGAACCCTTTACTCTTGCATACCACTGAATTTGTATGCACAGTAAGGGTGATGTCCTAGCGTGCCGGCACTTCAGTTTCCTATGTGTACTGGAAGTTGACATGAACACGCGCCACTGGAATGGGGGATCAGAAAAGTGGACAACAGACCAGCAGCATCACCTAGGAAGAATGCTGTTACTGCCAGTTCTCCACACCGGCCACATGGAGACACAAACACAATAACTGTTCGAGTGTACCCTGTAATGAGCCAGAGTCGCCCCTTACTAGGACTTGCAGGTCCTCTTTAGTCTAGCCAATGAGACCCTGGCAGAACTCCGTTGTCCTGAAGCAGCTAAAGAGGCGCCAGGAGGCATGTGGTCCAGACCAGAGATGAATATAGCTCTTCTTCTGCGCTGGATGAAAGATTCATCCGAAGTGTCCTTCTAATAATTTAAGTGTAGGGCGGAGGATTCTGTAATGCAGCCATTTCCTCTGCCCTGGCTGAGATGTAGAGCCGGAGGACAGTGAGGAGAAGATATACAGAGCGTCACTGTCTACTGTTGCTAGACGCCAACCGACTATTACTCCTGTCCGGCCGCTCGACCGCTCCTTAAAGGGGAAGCACTGCTCAGTCTTTCATTTTTCAAGCAAAGCAACCATAATAGAAAAACTACAAGCTTTATCAAAAGTCTGCAAAGGCTATCACAGGTATAAAACATTGCTTGCCAGACTTTCGGCTTATTCCTCGGCCATACGGGGCTTCACGGATATGATTTCTCCGCAAACATTGTCTACTGAACAAAATCATACTTTGGCAACAGATGCACAAGGAAGGACTGAGAAGGGCTGACAACACTGCTGGAGGTCTCAGCATAGGCAGGGGCTGTGTTGTCAGCTTACTAGCAGAAGTCGTGAACTGACTAGTTCCCTTACAGTTCCAACAGATATTTTTCTGCGCTGGTTTTTTAGGCTTTGTTGACCCATGAGAGGGCCATGTTTACCTACATGACGATGCACAGGTGCTCCATGCATCCCCATACAGGCAGTCCCACCTATCCAAGGTGTTCATTGTCTCATGAGTCGTTTGTTTAAGGCTGGTTTCACACGGGTTATCTGATCAGGTCGGCCTGTCAGTTTTTCAGGCAGACCTAATCAGACCATCCATAGCCCTCTATGGAGCAGCGGATGTCAGGGGACATGTGTCTGCTGACAATGCCAGCATACGATCCGATCCTGCCCTCCAAAAACAGCAGGTCGGATGGAAGTGGACAGGCGGTCCGCTCCCATGTGACTACCCTGTAGAGAACAGCGAGGCTGTGTCCGTGTCTTCTCGACACGGACCTGTCACCTGCCTGCTCAGTGGGGAGATCCCCTGCTGAGCAGGGGGATGCGGACTACGGACAGCGCCCGTGTGAAACCAGCCTAAATGAAGTTCTTCTTTAATGTAGGCTCAGCAAGACAAAAATATCCTTTTTGTGTGAGTAAAAACATATGTAATGGAAATTTTTTATGTAAAGAAAAAAAAAAAAAAAGTTCCTTTGTCCTGAGGTTTATGTCTGTCTGAGGTTGTGTTGCAGTATTTAATATTCTGTAGGCACAAGGACTGTGGTATGTGTGTGCAGTGTATACGGCAGGTGCAGATTGTGTCCAATCCACCTTTAAGACCCTTTCACTGGCCATGGCTATAGTCCCCCATGGCGCGGAAACTGAAGTTATCTTACTGTTCTTTCCCAGGGTGCCCTTTCAGAAAGTTATGCCTAGTGCACACAATGAGAAAATAGAATGGAAAATACAGATTTCGAAGTGACCGTATCATAATATGATCATTAGTACACAGCTTTTGAGAGCTTTGATTAGTCACAGCACAAGCCCGATTAGGGGGTGCCAGCCAATGGATGACCGCCGGCACCCACTGATTGGGCGAGGAGGAAGACAGGGCAGGACTCTGTATGTAAACAATGCAGAGCTCTGTCCTGTCAGCAGGGATGCGCCGGTTTTTGTTCCCCCTGCAAAGCACATCACTTAGTGAAAGCACCTCACAGTTCACACATAAACACTGGTTAGGCACACATTTAACCCATTGATCGCCCTAGATATTTAACCCCACTATAGTCTCGCTATAAGTCGTTGATCACCGCCATGACTAGAAAAAAAAAAAAAATCCCAGTATATACAGTGGGACACTGGCTGCAGGGACCTGTTCTGCCCACATTCACCCTGTTGTTTGTTATTGGTATATTTTTCTTTTTCTAACATTTTTGAAAGACTGTTTTCTTGGATTTGCCCAAAGACTATTCTTAGTTTGTTTAATCCTGAACTATACATGTTCATTGAAAGAGCTGGCCACATTGGCCTCTGGAGCCGGACAGTCTGCTACTGAGATCGCCCGGCTATTGCCTGTTTAATAAGCTTCACTCTTGTTGCCAGGTAGTCTGGTCGCCCAGGCTGCTTTAAGTGATGCGTTAATTAACATGTTAATTGTATCCTTGTCAGCTAATTAGTTGCTAGGTGGGGGGGAGTGGCCATGAGTCAGCCCTACCTCGTTATCTAATCCTTTGTGTTAAAGAGTGTATAAAAAGGCTGTATACTTGTCCAATAAATCATTCCATGTTCCAGCTTTGGAACTGAGCTAGTCTCGCCTGGTTTTTAAGTTACAATATGTGGCAGTAATATCGGATATCGGAGGGTCCAGACAGGAGGAAGCGGTATATGACGGAAGCACACCAGCGGAGTGTAAGACGGGAGCCGTCACACACAGTATCTCACAAAAGTAAGTACACCCTCACATTTTTGTAAATATTTTCTTTTTATTATCTTTTCATGTGACAACACTGAAGAAATGACACTTTGCTACAATGTAAAGTAGTGCGTGTACAGCTTGTATAACAGTAAAAATTTGCTGTCCCTTCAAAATAACTCAACACACAGCCATTAATGTCTAAACCGCTGGCAACAAAAGTCAGTACACCCCTAAGTGAAAATGTCCAAATTGGACCCAATTAGCCATTTTCCCTCCCCAATGTCATGTGACTCTTTAGTGTTACAAGGTCTCAGGTGTGAATGAGGAGCAGGTGTGTTAAATTTGGTGTTATCGCTCTCACTCTCATACTGGTCACTGGAAGTTCAACATGGCACCTCATGGCAAAGAACTCTCTGAGGATCTGAAAAAAAAGAATTATTGCTCTACATAAAGATGGCCTAGGCTATAAGAAGATTGCCAAGACTCTGAAACTGAGCTGCAGCACGGTGGCCAAGACCATACAGCAGTTTAACAGGCCAGGTTCCACTCAGAACAGGCCTCGCCATGGTCCACCAAAGAAGTTGAGGTCACGTGCTCAGCGTCATATCTAGAGGTCGTCTTTGGGAAATAGACGTATGAGTGCTGCCAGCATTGCTGCAGAGGTTGTAGGGGTGGGGGGGTCAGCCTGTCAGTGCTCAGACCATACGCCGCACACTGCATCAAATTGGTCTGCATGGCTGTCATCCCAGAAGAGAGCCTCTTCTAAAGATGAAGCACAAGAAAGCCGCAAACAGTTTGCTGAAGACAAGCAGACTAAGGACATGGATTACTGGAACCATGTCCTGTGGTCTGATGAGACCAAGATAAACTTACTTGGTTCAGATGGTGACAAGTGTGTGTGGAGACAACCAGGTGAGGAGAACAAAGACAAGTGTGTCTTGTCTACAGTCAAGCATGGTGGTGGGAGTGTCATGGTCTGGGGCTGCATGAGTGCTGCCGGCACTGGGGAGCTACAGATCATTGAGGGAACCATGAATGCCAACATATACTGTGACATACTAAAGCAGAGCATGATCCCCTCCCTTCAGAGACTGGGCCGCAGGGCAGTATTCCAACATGATAACGACCCCAAACACACTTCCAAGATGACCACTTCCTTGCTAAAGAAGCTGAGGGTAAAGGTGATGGACTGGCCAAGCATGTCTCCAGACCTAAACCCTATTGATCATCTGTGGGACATCTTTAAACAGAAGGTGGAGGAGCGCAAGGTCTCTAACATCCACCAGCTCCGTGATGTCGTCATGGAGGAGTAGAAGAGGACTCCAGTGACAACCTGTGAAGTTCTGGTGAACTCCATGCCCAAGAGGGTTAAGGCAGTGCTGGAAAATAATGGTGGCCACACAAAATATTGACACTTTGGGCCCAATTTGAACATTTTCACTTAGGGGTGTACTGACTTTTGTTGCCAGTGCTTTAGACATTAATGGCTGTGTGTTGAGTTATTTTGGGGGACAGCAAATTTACACTGTTATACAAGCTGTACACTCACTACTTTACATTGTAGACAAGTGTCATTTCTTCAGTGTTGTCACATGAAAAGATAGAAGAAAAGATTTACAAAAATGTGAGGGGTGTACTCACTTTCGTGAGATACTCCCCACCCCCCGCGTCTGTTGGCTCCAGATTGCCCGCCACCCTATCAACGGCCATTACAGTATAGCTTCTATAGCTACGTAAAATTCCACCAACTGTTACACAAACCAATCTATATACACTTTTTTTTTGTTTACCAAAAAGATGTATCAGAATACATTTTATCCTAAAGAAATGTTATTTTTTTTTTTATAGTAATTTTTATTTTTATTTTGTAGCAGACAGAAGAAAATTATGTTTTGATTTGTATTTTTTTTTTTTTCAAAATTTTTGGACTTTTTTTTTTGTTATAGCGCAAAAAATAAAAAACCCAGTTGTGATCAAATACTACCAAAAGAACGTTCTATTTGTGGGGGGGGGTTGGGTGATATAAATGTAATATATGTACAGCGTTGCTTGAATGCGCAATGGTCAGTTAAAATAAAACAGTGCACATAGCATTTAAAAAAAAAAAATGGCCTGGTCATGAAGAGGGGTAAATCTTCCAGAGGTCAAAGGGTTAATCACATTGTTTGAATGCAGCTACATGAGCTTGTTTTGATAGCAGGGAGTGGTGGCGCTAGCAGCCAATCAGACTCTGCTGCGGTGCACATCTCGGAGAAAGCAGAAGCGCCATTCATCAGGCTGCTCCAATCAGCAGCCCAGGGAGGGCGGGGGGGTGTGTCCCTGACCAAGATGTGCCATTGATGCCCTAGGTCAGTGATGGCGAACCTTGGCACCCCAGATGTTTTGGAACTACATTTCCCATGATGCTCAACTGCACTGCAGAGTACATGAGCATCATGGGAAATGTAGTTCCAAAACATCTGGGGTGCCAAGGTTCACCATCACTGGCTCTAGGAGGTCGAGGACTCGGCTGTCCCGCCTGATATAGGCGCCCGGATCACAAAACTGTCTAAGCAGAATTACAAACCCCTTTGGCAGGCAAAGCAGTTCCCGCACCCTGTAGTGTAGTTCAGCTCTGTGTTTATCCGCCCCGCTTGAACTTCCTCCTTTAAAAATGCCATCAAAAGCCCCAAACCCCCTCCCCGCCCGGCTATGACATCACGTCAGCTTCATTCTGTGATGTCACCGCTCTGAAATTCCCCTCTCTTCGCTAAACTCGTAAATATCACATGATCGCGCGGTGAGTCATCGGCAGCAGCTGCTGGTGACTGTGTGACACTCGCAGAGCTGAACCCGCGAAGAATGAGGCAGATTTTCCCCCCGTACAAAAAAAAAAAGTGGCCAATAAACGTTCTCCAGCTTTACAGGGTGCGGACTGTCTGGCCGGGGTGCAGAACACCCAATTTACGATGATCTGGACACATGTGAGGACTGCCAACTGGCTGATACAAAAAAAAAAAAAAAAGGACAAACTTCCCAAACATACCAACCTAGAAGTCCTAGTATGAAGAGCGCACACACATGGATCTGATCCTTGTAGTATCGCAATCGATCGACCTGCCATGGAATGCAAGCTGGCATCAGAAGATTCTTTTTCGATTATTATTATTACATATATATGTTTTTGTTATTGTGTTCATTATTTAACACCTTCCTGCCCAGCCTATAGCAAAATGACGGCCAGGCAGAGTCCTCCTCCTTCAGTTGACCGCCTGCTTGACGTTGGTGGTCATCCCTAGATACTCCATCACATCCAGCGAGACACTCCCTGGGGTGACGTTCCTGTGGTGCACTACTAGTTTACCTAGGACAGTGATGGTGAACCTTGGCACCCCAGATGTTTTGGAACTACATTTCCCATGACGCTCAGGCACACTGCAGTGTAGTTGAGCATCATGTGAAGTGTAGTTCCAAAACATCTGGGGTGTCCCAAGGTTCTCCATCACTGACCTAGGAGCACCAGGTAACTTTGTTAGTCCTTGGTTGTTGCCATTTCTCGATAGTCCTTTCCTTGCACCTTGTCTTGGTGGTTGGTTCTTCCTACAAGTTACTAGTAGCCCCCCACGTTTTGGGGGTACACTAGCTTGTGTCCATCAATCACCTTTTTGGTTCTTGATCTAGGCTCCGTCACACTGTGTACTCAATATCAACCGGTCATACTCTAGCACAGGGATATGCAAATTAGCGGACCTCCAGCTGTTGCAGAACTACAAGTCTCATGAGGCATAGCAAGACTCTGACAACCACAAGTTTGACACCCAGAGGCAGAGGCATGATGGGACTTGTTTTGCAACAGCTGGAGGTCTGCTAATTTGCATATCCCTGATCTAGCACATCCCTTACCCAGTAATTAGTCACTATGTTATTGTTATACACTCTATATTGTAAATATTATATATATATATATATATTTATTTTTTTTATATTTACATTTTTCATAGATGGGCTATCTTGATGTGGCTCACATCACCTTTGAGTTTCCATGGGGATATCATCCCCGGGGAGTGCTTTATCTTGTTGGTTTTTCCATCGATGCCTTGGGGATCACCGCCTCAGCTCCCGGGGCTGACGTTCCTTCTGGCCGACCCTCAGCTTTCCAAGCCCAGACTCATAGTTGGTTTGTAAGTATGAGTGGGTGACCTACCCTTATACTTTAAATTATAATATTTAAAGCGCTTCACAAAAAAGATGAATAAATATTAATAAGCTCCTAGAAAATGCTCAAATAAATCCAACAGTGAGTAAAAAATCCCTAAAAAATCCAGCAAAAAAAAATGTGTGAAATTATAAAGAATTAGTGACACCAAATGTATAAAAATCCACATAAAAAATATATAGGAATGTATTAAAAGAGTTCAATCTATGAAATGTATAATCCGATTGACATAGAGCTTTGATCAGGTCCCACTAGCAAAGCTAATAGAAAAAAGCACACACTTGCTTAATTAAGGTGCTCATTGATACTTTTAGCAACAATGTTTCTTTTGCTTCTGTTCACATCAGATGTGATGATCACAAACAGATCTCATTGACAAAGCAGATAAGAGAAAAAAAACGATCATTGTGCAATGGTTATGATACCAAGGTACACGTGAAAAAGTCACGTGACCGTGACGCAACGCGTGGGAGGAGCCAAGGACGCTCTGTGCAGACAGGCAGTATCACACAGTGTACTGCAGCGATTCTGCTCCTGTCTGAGGCGGCTGACTGCTATAGAGAAAACTGCATATGCCTTATCATTATAGGGCGCACGTGAGTGGATTAGATTGAAGTTTGTCTGTGTACCTTGGTATCATAACCATTGCACAATGATCGTTTTTTTTCTCTTATCTGCTTTGTCAATGAGATCTGTTTGTGATCATCACATCTGATGTGAACAGAAGCAAAAGAAACATTGTTGCTAAAAGTATCAATGAGCACCTTAATTAAGCAAGTGTGTGCTTTTTTCTATTAGCTTTGCTAGTGGGACCTGATCAAAGCTCTATGTCAATCGGATTATACATTTCATAGATTGAACTCTTTTAATACATTCCTATATATTTTTTATGTGGATTTTTATACATTTGGTGTCACTAATTCTTTATAATTTCACACATTTTTTTGCTGGATTTTTTACTCACTGTTGGATTTATTTGAGCATTTTCTAGGAGCTTATTAATATTTATTCATCTTTTTTGTGAAGCGCTTCAAATATTATAATTTAATCTTTTTTAAGTGATTCTGAAAACACTCTTTTTTGATAGTAGCCTCACTTGGTTTTATGTGTATTTATCAGTTATTTAGCATCACAGCGCTTTGTGTTTTATATATCCTACCCTTATACTTATTTTCCCATATATATATATATATATATATATATATATATATATATATATATATATATATATATATATATATATACACACACACACACACACACACACACACACACACATACACCCAATATTTATATCTACTTGTAACATTTTTATAGACACCTACCCTGCATCTGCTCCTAAAGAGTGGCACTTTAGCCATGAAACGCGTCAGGCCATTAGATGCTCCTCCCTTTACATCTTAAGATTATTACCAACATGGAATAATTACCTTTGACTTTTTATTACGAGTTAAGATACGCAATATATGGAAATACTTCTATTGAGATTTCTTTTACATTGTATTCCACTGTGGTTTGTACATTGAAAAATTGTTCAATAAAAATCTATCTAAAAAAAAAAAAAAAAAAAAAAAAAAAAAGGATTATTACCAACATTATGCTATTTACTGTGGAGACAGGTTAGAACAAATCTGGCAGTTTTTTGTTTTTTTTCATGATGCTACTGCTACTGTGAACTATTACGTTGATATGCCATCATATTATTACGTTATGTAATAAGGTTTTCTTCTGCTACTATTTTAGATGTATTATGTCATTATATTATGTATGATAGATGGTCGCAGTTATGATATACCCTCCAGACACATCGATGTCATGAGGTCTCCTTGGCTGCATGTTTCACATAAAGTCCCAAACCCTGCTTCTATATGTTTCCATTATTGGGAATGGAGGTATATTCATTGGCCTCATATAAAGTCCCATATCCTTTTCCTTTCCTCAGAGGGGTCCCGTTGTTATATATATATATATATATATATATATATATATATATATATCTCATATACACATACATATGATGTCCTTCAGAACAAGCCACTCCCCAGCCACACCACATCTCCGATCACGGTAAAGAGCCTATCACGTAGGCTGGCTCTTTACCATGTGATCAGCTATGTCCAATCACAGCTGATCACACTGTAAATAGGAAGTGCCAGTTATCGGCATTACTCTTCTTTCTACTCTCAGCACGTGAGGAGAGGAGAGCAAATAATCAGCTTTCTTCACAGGGGAGATGTGCACCAACAATCCCCATCAGTGGTACCTGTCAGTGCCCACCAGTGCCTCCTCATCACTGCTGCATATCAGTGCTGCGTATCTGTGCCTCCTCATCAGTGCAGCCTGATCAGTGCTGCATATCAGTGCCTTCTCATCAGTGCCGCGTATCAGTGCCTCCTCATCAGTGTCTCTTCATCAGTGCTGCGTATCAGTGCCCACCAGTGCAGCCTCATCAGTGCCTCCTCATCAGTGCCCACCAGTGCCTCCTCATCAGTGCCTCATCATCAGTGCTGCGTATTAGTGCCCACCAGTGCAGCCTCATCAGTGCAGCCTCATCAGTGCCCACCAGTGCCTCCTCATCAGTGCTGCGTATCAGTGCCCACCAGTGCGTGCAGCCTCATCAGTGCCCACCAGTGCCTCATCAGTGCTGCGTATCAGTGCCTCCTCATCGGTTCAGCCTCATCAGTGCTGGGTATCAGAGCCTCCTCATCAGTGCAGCATCAGTGCCCACCAGTGCAGCCTCATCAGTGCCTCCTCATCAATGCCCATCAGTGCTGCATATCAGTGCCTCCTCATCGGTTCAGCCTTATCAGTGCTGCGTATTAGTGCCCACCAGTGCAGCCTCATCAGTGCCTCCTCATCAGTGCCCACCAGTGCCTCCTCATCAGTGCTGCGTATCAGTGCCTCCTCATCGGTTCAGCCTCATCAGTGCTGCGTATCAGTGCCCACCAGTGCAGCCTCATCAGTGCCTCCTCATCAATGCCCATCAGTGCTGCGTATCAGTGCCTCCTCATCGGTTCAGCCTTATCAGTGCGGCGTATCAGTACCCACCAGTGCAGCCTCATCAATGCCCACCAGTGCCTCCTCATCAGTGCTGCGTATCAGTGCCCATCAGTGCCTCCTATTAGTGCTGCGTATCAGAGCCTCCTTATCAGTGCCTTATTAGTGCAGCGTATCAGTGCCTCATTGGTTCAGCCTCATCAGTGCTGCATATCAGTGCCCACCAGTGCAGCCTCATCAGTGCCTCCTCATCAATGCCCACCAGTGCCTCCTCATCAGTGCTGCGTATCAGTGCAGCCTCATCAGTGCAGCCTCATCAGAGCCTCCTTATCAGTGCCTCATTAGTGCAGCGTATCAGTGCCTCCTCATCAGCGCACATCAGCGGAGAAAAATTCCTTACAGTATTTACAAAATTTTATAACAGAAACTAAGAAAAACTGTTTTTTTTTTTTTTTCAAATATTTTGGTCTTTTAATTTGTTTAGCAAAAAGTAAAAACTCCAGGAAGTGATAAAACCACCAAAACAAAGCTCTAAATATAATTTGTGTACAGTGTTGTATGACCGCTCAATCAAAGTGCGACAGCGCTGAAAGCTGAAAATTGTCCTGGGCAGCAGGGTGGATTTTATTTAAATCAAGTCGATTTAAATCACTAGTAAAAAGGCTCGATTTAAATCATCATTTTTAAAAGAGTAACTGTCAGCTCTGTCCCGCACTGGCTCCTCCTCTGACCCGCTGTTGGCTCCTCCTCTGACCCGCTGTCGACTCCCCGACAGTCCCTTCCACTTTAATGGGACGGTTGGTGATGCGGCAGTGACACAACAAGGTGAGGGACGTGGCAGTAGCGGGTGAATGGACGCCCGCTGACAGGCGCTGCCAGGATGGATCTGAAATGACAGGTGCTCTTTAAATGTAAGGACTTATTCTTGCTGGTTGTTAGAATCTTTAATATTTGCAAACAAAATGAAGGTTTCCTATTTAGAATAATAAGCTGTCAGGTTAGTAAAACAGCAACAGATTTTAGGTTAATCGCACATAGTTGGAGAACTACTCAAATAATTTTGAGGCATGATGCGACTTGTAGTTTTGCAACAGCTGGAGGTCCGCTAATTGCATATCCCTGCTCTATAGTGTGTACAGAGCATGGAGCCTGGCAGGTCAGGAAAAGGGAGGGGGATGAGCAAGTTGATGGGGACAAGGGCCTCATCCCCACAATCCTGGGCGGTGTTTGTGGGGGCTTATTGGACTCTGGAAGCTCCTTTTAACAAGGGGACCCCCAGATCCCGCCCCCCCCAATGTGAATGAGTATGGGGTACATTGTACCTCTATCCATTCACAAAAAAAAAATAAATAAAAATGTAGTGATACAACACGAGACGGTTTTTGACAAGTCCTTTATTAAAAATGGTGTCTTCTCTCTCCGGTGTGGTCTTCTGCTGCCGCTGTCTTCTTCTCCCTCTTAGATGTTGTGATGTCACAAGGGGCAGGCTCTCTGGGTGACGCCACGCCCCATGGTTTGATAAGAAATGGCCAACAACAGAGGCATCCAGCGTCAGAGGAAGACCGTGTTTTTTTTTTATTTTTAGCAGGCGGCAGCCAAAGACGACATCACCGGGAGGGCAGAGAAACCAGCGGATAGAGAGAAGAGGGCAGAGAAACGAGCAGAGAGCAGGCAAAGAAACCACCGGAGAGAGAAAAGGGGGGGGGGGGGGGAGGGGGAAGACCGGAGGGAGAAAACACGTTTTGTCAAAAACCGTCTCTTGTGTTTTGTAACACTATAATCTTTTTTGGTGAAGACTGCAGACGACCCCCACAACCACCACCCAAGGTTGTCAGGAAGAGGCCCTTGTCCCCATTAACATGGGGACAAGGCAAGTTGTGGAAGGGGGCGGAGCCATGTTGAGGGCGCTCACTCGTCCCTTTCCTGACCTGCCGGGCTGTATGCTCGGATAAGGGCCTGGTATGGCTTTTGGGAGGACCCCATGCCATTTTTTTTTTTTTTTGTTAAAAAAGGACGTGGGGTATCCCCTCCACATTGATACCAGACCGAGGGGCCGGGTATGGACCTGGGGGGAACCCCATGCCAGTTTTTTCACTTTTTTTTTTTTTTTAAACAGTCAGGAGGCCCGGTGACATCTGATGGCTCATTGGTTAAGGACGTGGGGGTCAGCTTCCCGGTCTGCTCATTTGCAACCAGCTAAATACAGTGAATATAAAGAAATTAAAAAAACAAAAACCAAAAAAAGATGCATTGATGCATATAAACCAATGTTAAAAATAAACGTCCTGAGAAGCAGCAAAATGCATGAAAAAAATGCATTAGTGTAAATGGAGTCTAATGCCGCGTACACACGGGCGGACTTTCGAATGAACGGACTTGCCTACACACAATCAACCAAAGTCCGACGGATTCGTACATGACGACGTACGACCGGACTAATATAAGGAAGTTGATAGCCAGTAGCCAATAGCTGCCCTAGTGTTGGTTTTTGTCCGTCGGACTAGCATACAGACGAGTGGACTTTTTTTATTTCTAGAACCGTCCGACTTTTGGGGAAAAAAAAAAAAAAAAGTCCGCTGAAGTCCACACACGGTCAAATTGTCCGACAGAGTCCGGTCCGCCGGACCTAGTCCATCGAAAAGTCCGCTCATGTGTATGCGGCATAAGTTTTCCCTGACACCAAGAGAAAAATGGTGACAGGGGAGGGATCTTCAGCTGATTGACAGTGCCGGGGGGGGGGGGGGGGGGGTCCCCCTTTTCTCCAACCAGCTCTCACTGAAATCTGAAAAACGTAACTACAGATCCCCGCCCCCTGCTTTCTGAAAGCTCAGACAAGCTTTATAGATCCTGGACTTTGAACAGATGTAGAGAAGACTGCAGAAAAACCAGGTACAACTTATGTAGGAGGATTTGTTTCATCTCGGTGTATCATCCGAGGACAGTCACTTCACTGGGTATATGGAAGGGTTCACAACCACTATAGGCAAACCACTAGAAATATCATTAATACTGGGTGATTGCAGATAAAAAAAACCTGCCAAATAAATTCCAGCATGCTGACAGTTATCTGCACTGACAAACTGACATAAAAATAAATAAATAAAAAAAAAGGAACAAACTTTTTATCCTATGTACAGCTGAGGGGAAGAAAAATGCACAAACTAAGGAAATGTTCCTTTTTTTTTCCATTGGTGAGAAGGATGTTGCGCATGCGTGTGGAAGGGGTTGTCAGCTCTCTAAAGTCCTGAAGAGCCAGACAAAGCCTTTCAGCACATCTGCGCCAGGGTCGGACATTGAAAAAGTCGGTGCATGTGAAGATGGGGGGGCGGAGCTACAATCAAAAGGGCTGAAAGTTCCTCTTTAATGTCATTTCAAAAGTCTGCAGCTTTATTTAGAATACTGCCCAACGATCCTGCCCTCAAGAACCCTGTTCTGGCGTTTCCTGTTACAGGGTGACAACACTTTATCCCCGGTCTCTCAATTGTGCTGTCACCCCTGTCACACCGGATTCCTAATGGCTGTTCCATCACACATTACACAAGCACGTCCCACTGTTGTCACCGAACGCATATTACTGGAGTGCATGTAGAAAGGAAGTGACTGCAAGAGACTGTAGGAGATCACTAATATAGTATTGTAGCAAAAGCTGAAAAAAGAAAAAAAATGATTTTAAAATTTGGTAAAAAATGAAGTTCCGCTTTAAGACAGACCTACACTATACCAGTGGTCTCCAAAGTGCGGCCCTTTGCTTTCCTTTATCCGGCCCTTGAGGTATTATTCCTTCCACCAACACCAGCAATGGGGCACTAGTCCTCCCACCGACACCAACGATGGGGCAGTATTCCCCCTACCCACACCAATGATGGGGCACTAGTCCTCCCACCGACACCAACGATGGGGCAGTGTTCCCCCTACCAACACCAATGATGGGGCACTAGTCCTCCCACCAACACCAACGATGGGGCAGTGTTCCCCTACCAACACCAGCAATGGGGCACTAGTCCTCCCACCGACGCCAATGATGGGGCACTAGTCCTCCCACCGACACCAATGATGGGGCAGTGTTCCCCCCCCACTGACACCAATGATGGGGCACTATGAAGGAGCATGACTGGCCTGCACAGAGTCCGGACCTCAACCTGATAGAACACCTTTGGGATGAATTAGAGCGGAGACTGCGAGCCAGGCCTTCTCGTCCCACATCAGTGCCTGACCTCACAAATGCTCTTCTGGAAGAATGGTCAAACATTCCCATGGACACCCTCCTAAACCTTGTGGACGGCCTTCCAGAAGAGTTGAAGCTGTTATAGCTGCAAAGGGTGGGCCAACTCAATATTGAACCCTACGGACTAAGACTGGGATGCCATTAAAGTTTGTGTGTGTGTAAAGGCAGGTGTCCCAATACTTTTGGTAATATAGTGAATTTGCACTTGTTCATGATATGGAATCCTACACAATGTACAAGCCTCCCTTGCTCTTTTTCCTTTTCGCTCTTTGAAGCCGGCCATCCTCTGGTCTCCGGCACAGAAGGGGTTCTGGGCAGAGCAGCTCGAAAGATGTTATTATGCCGCCTAATGGGACTGTGTCCATTTCACGCTTCATGTTGCCGGGTGAATCACCGAGGGGCCTTGCTTTGAACTCTGCTGAGCTCCCCGGCTTCCTGCTCCCTCTCTCATCCTATACAGTAATTACGACTTCAAAAGGAGAGAACAAACCTGTCAGGTCATGTACAATCCCGAGGACTGCTGGGACCGTGTCTGCTACAGTCATGCACCTGAAAAAAAAAAAAAAAAAAAAAAACGCTCTGGCTGCGCGGCTCTTGGCACGCTGCAACAAACCAAAAAAAAAAAAAAAATTGTTTTGTTACATTTGCAGCCCACACGGTTAGAAAAACAAATTGCGTTTTGTTCATCCGTACCGCTGTCAAAGTGCTCAGTCCCACCGGAAATTGCGTTTTTTTTTCCCCCCTCCCGACACATTTCCTCGCGTTTGACATGCGCTTACAAGCATTTGCAGGTTGCTTTTTGCTCTGTGAAGAGCGATCGCTCTTCAGAGAGCATTTAACAGGCAGCGAGGAGGAGGCATCGCATCACCTAACGCGTGCGTCACCTCCTCACTGACCTCGTGCAAGGTGTGTGCAGTTGCCGTGGCTTCATTCACGTCAATTGGTCGCATTCCACGAGCGGTCCAAGCACAACAAAGGGTACCTCCTTGTCGCAGCCACCAAGCAAAGCCTCAAAGGCCACGGCGTGTGTACACTACCGTCCACTGACTCCCCCCCACCCGCCCTTCCCCCAGCTAAGGCCTGGCTCTCACCTTTGCTTTTGATCCGTTTTCAGTCGTGCTTTTTGCATTGCGTTCTGTGTTTCTGTACACGTGTTTGTGATGCCTTTTGCGTTTATGCTCCACCCCCCCCACACACGCAGTACATTTTAGTTCAATAAACTTTGATGAACATGTTGCGGAAATGCATGTAATGCGTTTTTTTGATGTGTGGGTTTTTTTTTTTTTTTTTTTTTTTATCTACTGAACAAATACACCACCACTTTTTTTTTTTATACCGCAACGAAATCCCACGGCGTTCATGCGATCTGCCGCGGGTGTCAATGTTAAAAATTATACGACACCCCCAAAACAGCTCATCAAAAAAATAAATAAATAAAATAAAAAATAAAACCTCAGTGCAACTGCCCGAATCTGATCACAAGGGTATGATGCAATCATGCGATCCAATTCCGGTGCAGCCAAATAGAAAAAGGGGTCCTGCGCCATTTTGGTACGGATGCGGTGCGATTTGAGCCATACAGAATGAATGGGCTCAAAATCGCATGTTATTCGCACAGGAATGTGGAGCAATTCCGTGCCAATCGCACGTGGTGTCCCCGGTACTGCACAAAAATGTGAACCCAGGCTTAGCCAGAAATGAAATCATCAACCACCAGAATTCAGACCTTGACTAAGCGATAAACTGACAGCTTTCAATAAACTTTATTAAAAGATGCAAACAAAACTAAAATAAAGGGGGCGACAACCATCGGGCCAACGGCGGTCAGATTTCAATCCCATCTCCTGGAGGTCAATCGAAACTAATAAATTTTCAAATAAATTTTTAAATAAAAAAAAAAAAAAAAAAAAAAAACCACACAACAACACCCTAAAACCAAAACCACCATCCACTGAACCAAAAAAAACCAAAAACAAAACACCCCACGCCATTTCACATCTTTTATTGGTTTGCAGTTTTGCCAAAAAGACGTGTGAAAAATGTGACCACGCTCTCAAAATGCCTCCTACCCAAAACACATGGCCAGGTAGCCCATACGGTTACATATTCCAGATGCCATCATTCTTGCACATTTCCAGTTCAATGAATTACCTACATGCTAGATAAATTTGTTAAAAAAAAAAAAAAAAAAAATAGAATAAATTAAAAAAATAAAATAAAGTAAATTCTTTGTAACATCAAAATGACCCTAAACAGATGGTAAGGTGGGCTGAAAAGAAAAAGCCTCCTACGTGAGTAGAGCTATCTGACAACTTGGGAAATTCTGCCAGCCACTCCAAATAAAAACAAAACAAAACAAAACAAAACAAAACAAAAAAAAAAAAAACACAAAAAAACGCACAGACAGCTAAAAAGATCAAAAGCGGGGGAAATATTACAGAATATTCTTTTAAGTATTATGTTTTTTTTTCCCCCGGCTATGTGTGGTCATATTGTCACTTTGATGCTTGTCATCAACACCATTCAGAAAAACGCTGATAAAGCCTACGTTCCCTTAGATGTATGCTGGCGTTTGGGTCCAGCCACATGAGCCATTTGAAGTGCGTTCCCCAAGAAACTTCAACGCTCAACATCGAGATCACACCTGAGTAGCTTTTTGCGCAAACCTTAAAAAAAAAAAAAAAAAATTAATATGGCCCCAGCCGCACCTGAGCGATCTGAAGCTTCACAAGAAGCACTTCAACGCATCAGGATTTCCATTTCCAAATTGCCCTTCACAAGTATCGCTTAAAGGTCTTCACTTGAAAAAGTACATGAGCAACTTTTGGTGCAACGTACACATTTTGGGTGCCAAAGACACTCAGTTCAAGTTTGAATGGGGCCTCCATGATCTTCTTTGGGGCAGAGTCATGTGTTTTTCGTTCCCTACAGACTTTAACGGGCGCACATTTTTTGCACAAGGTCTTGCCTAGTAACTAGATTTCCACTGGCTAAAACCGCCAATCTCAACCAGGGTTCCTCCAGAGGTTCCTTGAGCTGTGGTTGATTGAAGGCTCCTACATAGTTCCAGGGCCAATGTCATTTGGCATAGCCAGAAACAGGACACCAGAGAACTTTTTAGCTGTCTGTACCAATGGAATTTTGACCACTACTTTAAAGGTTTGGGGGGGGGGTTTCAAACAGACCACCCAAATTCGTCTTAATGGCCGCTGATAAATGGGATTTAGTAGGTCCTTGAGACCTGAAAATTAGTTGGGTAAAATGGATTGCAAGTGCAAAGCCAGGTATGGCCTAATAGGAACCAACGACCCCCCCCCCCCCCCTTACAAAGCAAGTGCAAAGCCCAGCATGAGCAAGAACGTACCAGGAATCCCCCTTGGAAGCAAGTGGGAAACCCAGTATTTGCAGAAAGGAACAAAATAAACTCCCGAAAAGCTTTGTGAAGCCCAGTACGGGCTAAGAGGAACTAAAATCCCCCCACAGAGCAAGTGCAAAGCCCAGCATGGTCTGAGAGAACCCCCCCCCCCATAAAAAAGATAAAAAAGCAAGTGCAAAGCTTAGTATAAGCCAAGAGGAACCAAACCTCCCCACAAAGCGAGTGCAAAGCCTAGTATGTGCTAAGAGGAACCAAAATACCCCAACAAAAACAGTGCTAAGCCCAGTATATGGTGAAGGGAATCAAAATTCCATTGTCTAAAAAGGAACCAAAATCCCCCCCCAATAAAGCAAGTGCAAATCCCAGTATGGTCTAAAAGGAATCAAAATCCCCCACAAAGCAAATGCAAAACCCAGCATGGGCAAGAGTCAACCAAAAATCCCCCCACAAAGTGCAAACCAAGGACATGCTGAAGGGAACCACCCCCCACCCCCAAAAGTAAATACAAAGTCTAGTATATATTGAAAGGAACCAAAATCCCTCTGACAAAGCCCAGCAGAAGATCTCTGGTAATCTCCCTTCCATCAGAGGTCCCCAATTTGGAGGTTCAATAACTGACTGCTCTAAACAGAGTAGGATTGCCCCCTTGGGACTTACCTAGGTTGACAAAGCTCATGACCATGTCAGCGTCATTGAGGAAGTTGCTGTCTTGCTGGCTGGCCAGTGGTGGCCCCTGGGTGGTGAAGATGGGTTTATAAGGGTAAGAAAAGCCCTCGGCTTCTTCCTCCTCCACGGTCATGGCATTGTACAGATCCAGCATGAACATCGGGGCTGAGTTCTGCTTCCCATACAAGTTTGGCCGGGGTCTATTCGGCAAGCCCAGGATGGACAGGATCTCCCTCTGCATCTCCCGGCGCTCCTGGATGCGCAACCTTCTCTGGATGAAGCTGGAGTGGACCTCATTGTCCAAGCTGAAGTCGGCCAGGATCGACCTGAGCAGCAGGTAGAGCACCGCCGACGCGGTCTTCAGAAGACCCTTCATTTCCCCTGGTGGAGTCGGGAGAAGATCGGAGCACCTGCACTTCTATCCCAAGGGGAGATCATAAAGAGAGGACCATCCGACCAAGGAGGACCATCGGAGCCTACTGGTGGCCTCCTGAGCATCAGCTGAAGCCGGACATCTCCCTGCACAAGTGGGACCCGACCAGTCTGCCCAGTTCCTGGTGGATTGTGAAGGCAGAGAGGCAGCAGGAGGCTGAATGTGATGGGAGGGGTAGGGATCTGGGAGGAGGGAGTGCGAGCAAAGAAAGAAAGTTTAATGTGCTGCCAGATCCCACCAGGTTACTTCTCTGGATGGTCTCATGGACTGGGATCAAGTCAGCACCGCTCCTAGGAAGGCAGCTACTCCCATGGCTTTCATCTGCAGCAAGAATATGGGGTGACTGAGGGAGCAGCGGGCAGAACTGGAGGAGAGCAAGAGGGGGCAGAACTGGGGGAGCGCTGCGGACGATGCCCCATGCTGTGCTCACAGATAAGGTCATGGACTACAGCCAAAGACAGAAGAAAGTCTGCTAATGAGGTCTGACGGTTCTCCGGTATTTCAGCCCATGTCATTAATACAGCAATCATCTCTTCTTGAGCAACAGCTGAGCATGGAGGATACCACCACCTGAAGCTGTTCACAGCTAAAAAAAAAAAAATAGTTAACCCTGATCGATCGCTGAATAATTGTAGGGGCTACATACAGTTATCACTAAATATTTCTATATTTAGTTTTTTTTAGTGCCTATACATTTTTGTTGCAGAGAGGGATACATTACCCACAGGCTCTCTAAAACTATGCTTGCAATCCTGGCATTGACTCTTCCTGTAACCCAACTAACCCCAAACCTGACCTTTCCCATACCTCCAACACTAATCCTCCCAGCAACCCCAACACTGACCTTTCCCATACCTCCAACGCTGATCCTTCTGGTAACCCCATCACTGACCCTTCCCATAACTCCAACACTAATCCTCCCTGTAACCCCAACACTGACTATCCCCATACCTGCAACACTAATTCTTCCCGTAACCCCTAAACTGACCCTTCCCATAACTCCAACACTAATCCTCCCTGTAACCCCAGCACTGGTCCTGGTTCCTGTAACCCCAACACTAATCCTTCCTGTAACCCCAACACTGACCCTTCCTAAAACTCCAACACTGATCTTTCCTGTAACCCAAACACTGATTCTGCCTGTAACACCATCTTGGACCCTTTATGGAACCCTAACATTGACCCTGCCTATTAACTTTAGCACTGATCCTCCCTGTAACCCAAACATTGGCCCTATAACTCCAAACTGATTGTTCCTGCAACCCCAACACTGACCCTCCCTATAACTCCAACATTAATCACTGACTCTGCCTGTAACTCCAGCACTGACCCTTTATGGAACCCTAACACTGACCCTTCCTACAACTCCAAGATTGATCCTCCCTGTAACCCAAACATTGACCCTATAACTCCAAACTCTTCCATGGAACCCTAACACTAACCTATCTTTAATCTCAATATTAAACTTACCTGTAACCCTAACGCTACCCCCTGTAACCTCAATAGCAATTTTCCCTGTAACCCTAACAATCCCCCTTCAACACTGATTCTCCCTGTAACTTTAACATTGACCCTTCCTAAAACTCAAACACTGATCTTCCCTGTAAGCCTAAACCTACCTTTAAACTCAATAATAAACTTACCTGTAATCCTAACACTTGAATACTAACCCTTCATGTAACCCTACCACTACTCCCCTTTAGTCCTAACACTGACCTTCCCTGTAACCCTAATTCCCCGTACACGCGATCGGAATTTCTGACAACAAATGTTCCATGGGAGCTTGTTGTCGGAAATTCCGACCGTGTGTAGGCTCCATCGAACATTTTTTTTTTTTTTGTCGGAATCTCCGACAACAAGCTCCCATCGAACATTTGTTGTCGGAAATTCTGATCGTGTGTACGCGGCATTGGGGTTACAGGGAAGGAAATTCCGACCGTGTGTAGGCTCCATCCAACGTTCTTTGTCGGAATTTCTGACAACAAAAATTTCAGAGCTGGCTCTCAAATTCTGCGATAAACCAAATCCGTTGTCGGAAATTCCGAGCGTGTGTACACAAATTCCGACACACAAAATTCCACGCATGATCGGAATCAAGCAGAAGAGCCGCACTGGCTATTGAACTTCATTTGACGCTCCCTGCATCCCCAACACCAACGCTCCCTGCATCCCCAACACCGACGCTCCCTGCATCCCCAACACCGACGCTCCCTGCATCCCCAACACCGACGCTCCCTGCATCCCCAACACTGATGCTCCCTGCATCCCCAACACTGACGCTCCCTGCAATCCCAACACTGACGCTCCCTGCAATCCCAACACTGACGCTCCCTGCAATCCCAACACTGACGCTCCCTGCAATCCCAACACTGACGCTCCCTGCATCCCCAACACTGACGCTCCCTGCATCCCCAACACTGACGCTCCCTGCATCCCCAACACTGACGCTCCCTGCATCCCCAACACTGACGCTCCCTGCATCCCCAACACTGAAATTCCCTGCATCCCCAACACTGACGCTCCCTGCAACCCCAACACACTGACGCTCCCTGCAACCCCAACACTGACGCTCCCTGCAACCCCAACACTGACGCTCCCTGGAACCCCAACACTGACGCTCCCTGGAACCCCAACACTGACGGTCCCTGCAACCCCAACAATGACGGTCCCTGCAACCCCAACACTGACGCTCACTGCATCCCCAACACTGACGCTCCCTGCATCCCCAACACTGACGCTCCCTGGAACCCCAACACTGACGCTCCCTGGAACCCCAACACTGACGCTCCTTGCATCCCCAACACTGACGCTCCCTGCATCCCCAACACTGACGCTCCCTGCATCCCCAACACTGACGCTCCCTGGAACCCCAACACTGACGCTCCCTGCAACCCCAACACTGACGCTCCCTGCAACCCCAACACTGACGCTCCCTGCATCCCCAACAATGACGCTCCCTGCAACCCCAACACTGACGGTCCCTGCAACCCCAACACTGACGGTCCCTGCAACCCCAACACTGACGCTCCCTGCATCCCCAACACTGACGCTCCCTGCATCCCCAACACTGACGCTCCCTGCATCCCCAACACTGACGCTCCCTGCATCCCCAACACTGACGCTCCCTGCATCCCCAACACTGACGCTCCCTGCATCCCCAACACTGACGCTCCCTGCAACCCCAACACTGACGCTCCAACACTGACGCTCCCTGCATCCCCAACACTGATGCTCCCTGTAACTCCAACACTGACGCTCCCTGTAACCCCAACACTAAATATATCATTCACAAAAGTGCTAGAGGGAATCACAAATCCTTTGGCAGGTCAGACAGGTCACACGTGTGAAGTTCAAATATGTATTTAGCTGCTTTGCAGCTTTGAAGTGTATATTTGGGTAACTTAAAAAAAACACGTTTAATAGATCTCTGCAATACATTCACATTTCCCTGCATTTTATCCTTTCGCAGTCTGCTGCTAGCACAGAGAAATGTGTGTTGATCAATCAGAAATCCAGTGAGCTCCTGAATTCCTTCCTCTCCTACACTGAAACCCCAAGCAGTGCTGTCAGTACAAAGCTCTACAGTAGATGACCGCCCTTTGACATCACAGACCGCCCTCTGACATCACAGTGGCACAGCAGTGATGTCATAGTGCTGAGCTTGGGGAGATGTCTGTTCCTTTCATCTTTTAAGGGAACAGTGGTGATCAGAACAAGTTACCCCTTTGATCGACGGTCCCCCCCCCCCCCCCCTACAGTGGGTTAGCACTCCTGTCTTGCAGCACTGGGGTCCCAACCAATACTACCTGCAAGGAGTTTGCATGCTCTCCCAGTGCTTGCGTGGGCTTCCTCCCACGCTCCAAAGACATGGAGGTAGGTAAGTTGGCTCCCACATAAAGCGCTGCGTAAATTGTCTGCTCTCTTTAAATAAAGGTAATAAATAAGGGACAACAGGCCAAGATCATCAGCAGACCTGGCCAACACTGAGATCGGTAACTTGTTACCTCCCATAAATGGTCGGATTTAGCCTACTGACAGAAATAAAAATTATATTATTTTTCTGGGACAAATCGGAAAATCAGGCTGCATGCATGTTTACACTTTAGGATTATCACAAAGTAAACATGCATGCCTGGCTCAGCCCAGCGTGTAGATCTATGCTGTAATCAGGCACCCCTGGTGACATTATCAGCCAGGTTGAGGCACCCCAGTGAGGTTATTATAAAGGTGTTTATATAAGAACTGGCTGTGGTAGATGTTCCTTGGCTGAGCCTTGGTGGCTAGTGTTGGATTGTTCTGGTTGAGTGTCCTCCCAGTCTCTTCTCCATAGATGCAAGCATGCATGCCAACTGAGCCTTGCATGTCTTGCCTGATCCAGACCCCATGTGAAGTCTGCAGGCTGCCTAAAAGCAATTGCAAGCCCGTCCACTATCACCTGGAGTAATCTGTCACATTCCAGACAGGAGACAGGAGCCTCTAATTGATATGCAAAGCTGCATTTCCTTTGTTAAATCGTCTGCGGCTCCGCCCTGGACTATGTCTGCCATGTGCCTCGTCTGAAAGCAGCGGGAAGGTCCACCAGGTGGCTTCTCAGCTTCAGAGCCAGAATTGTGGGCACAAATAATTATTATTGTGTCTACTTTACAATAAGTAGTCACCTACTCAACTGTACCCTTCACATATCTCCCTAAACTCACCGTAGCCTCACCCTGAGGTTTCCTCCAGAGGTTGCTAAGGGTCCCTTGAGCGGTGGCCGATTATCCTCCTCTGTGAGGGTGCCGGCATGGTCCCATGGCCAACGCCACTTTTTAAATGCAGCACAATGACACCAGTGGTCTTTTTAGGTGTCCATAAAAGAGGCATTCTGACCACCACTGTAAAGGGGACAATCTCCCCACTGACCACCACTGTAAGGGGGACAATCAACCCCATTGACCACCACTATAAGGGGGACAAACTTCCCACTGACCACCACTGTAAGGGGGACAATCAACCGCACTGACCACCACTGTAAGTGGGACACCCTTCTCACTGACCACCAATGTAAGGGGGACAATCTCCTCACTGACCACCAATGTAAGGGGGACACTCTCCTCTTTGACCACCACTGTAAGGGGGACAATCAACCGCACTGACCACCACTGTAAGTGGGACACCCTTCTCACTGACCACCACTGTAAGGGAGACAATCTCCTCACTGACCACCAATGTAAGGGGGACAATCTCCTCACTGACCACCAATGTAAGGGGGACACTCTCCTCTTTGACCACCACTGTAAGGGGGACAATCTCCCCACTGACCACCAATGTAAGGGGGACAATCTCCCCACTGACCACCACTATAAGGGAGACAATCTCCCCAATGACCACCACTGTAAGGGGGACAATCTCCCCACTGACCGCCACTGTAAGGGGGACAATCTCCTCACTGACCACCACTGTAAGGGGGACAATCTCCTCACTGACCACCACTGTAAGGGGGATAATCTCCCCACTGACCACCAATGTAAGGGGGACAATCTCCCCACTGACCACCACTGTAAGGGGGACAATCTCCTCACTGACCACCACTGTAAGGGGGGACAATATCCCCACTGACCACCACTGTAAGGGGGACAATCTCCTCACTGACCACCACTGTAAGGGGGACAATCTCCCCACTGACCACCACTGTAAGGGGGACAATCTCCTCACTGACCACCACTGTAAGGGTGACAATCACCCCACTGACCACCAATGTAAGCAGCATTCTTCCCACTGATCACCAATGTGGCTCCCCTCTTGGCTCCTCCTCCCCTCTGAGTGCCCCCATAACAAGCTGCTTGCTATGGAGGCACTTGTGTGTGGGCTAGATCCTGAGCTGGGCTGTGTGCCTCTATAGACACACACACAGCGTGTCTCAATCCCAATCGCCCCCCCCCCCCCCCCTCTGCTCCCAGGTTTTCACTGACAGCAGCAGGATCCAATTCCAATATTGAAAGGCAAGGCTTTGATAAAGCTCTCTGAATGCCAGTCAAAGCTGGAAGCTGGCTTCCTTTCAAAAATTATACACCATGTAGCTTCAGTGGTGCTTCAAAGCGTCTTCAAAGCCTCCATATAAGTCTATGGCAAAGCTCGCTTGAAGCCCCACTGAAGCACCAAGCAAAAGCAAGGTGTAAACAGGACTGTAAGCTAACCATTTTATTTAGTGACAGGGGCATTTAGAAGTCTATAGCAAAGCTCGCTTGAAGCCCCACTGAAGCCCCACCAAAGCCTCATCGAAGCCCCACCGAAGGCTCATCGAAGTTCTACCAAAGCCTCATCGAAGCTCCACCAAAGGCTCATCGAAGCTCCACCAAAGGCTCATCGAAGCTCCACCAAAGGCTCATCGAAGCTCCACCAAAGGCTCATTGAAGCTCCACCAAAGGCTCATTGAAGCTCCACCAAAGGCTCATGGAAGCTCAATCAAAGGCTCATGGAAGCTCCACCAAAGGCTCATCGAAGCTCCACCAAAGCCCCATCGAAGCACCAAGCAAAAGCAAGGTGTAATCCGGACTGTAAGCTAACCATTTTATTTAGTGGCAGGTGCTTTGACTGGCGTTCAGAGAGCTTTAACAAAGCCTGTCCGAAGCCTTGTTTTGAAGCAAGTGTAAACTAGCCCTTAGTGGTGCTTCAAAGCATCTTCAAAGCCCCATAGAAGTCTATAGCAAAGCTCGCTCGAAGCCCCACTAAAGCCTCATCGAAGCTCCACCAACGGCTCATGGAAGCTCCACCAACGGCTCATGGAAGCTCCACCAACGGCTCATGGAAGCTCCACCAAAGGCTCATGGAAGCTCCACCAAAGGCTCATGGAAGCCCCACCAAAGGCTCATGGAAGCTCCACCAAAGGCTCATGGAAGCTCCACCAAAGGCTCATGGAAGCTCCATCAAAGGCTCATGGAAGCTCCATCAAAGGCTCATGGAAGCTCCACCAAAGGCTCATGGAAGCTCCACCAAAGGCTCATGGAAGCTCCACCAAAGGCTCATGGAAGCTCCACCAAAGGCTCATCGAAGCTCCACCAAAGCCCCATCTAAGCTCCACCAAAGCTTCATCGAAGCTCCAAGGAAAAGCAAGGTGTAAACAGGACTGTAAGCTAACCATTTTATTTAGTGACAGGAGCTTTGACTGGCGTTCAGAGAGCTTTAACAAAGCGTGTCCAAAGCCTTGTTTTGAAGCAAGTGTAAACAAGCCCTTAGGGCTCATATACACTTGTTTTGGCGTCAACAAGGCTTCAACAAGGATTCGGACAGGCTTTGATAAAGCTCTCCGAATGCCAGTCAAAGCCCCTGTCACTAAATAAAATGGTTAGCTTACAGTCCTGTTTACACCTTGCTTTTGCTTTTCTTCGGCTTCACTTCAAAAATTATACCACATGTAGCTTCAGTGGTGCTTCAAGGCGTCTTCAAAGCCTCCATAGAAGTCTTTGGCAAATTCCGCTTGAAGCCCCACAAAGCCTCACCAAAGCCTCATCGAAGCACCAAGCAAAAGAAAGGTGTAAACAGGACTGTAAGCTAACCATTTTATTTAGTGACAGGGGCTTTGACTGGCATTCAGAGAGCTTTAACAAAGCCTGTCCGAAGCCTTGTTTTGAAGCAAGTGTAAACTAGCCCTTAGTGGTGCTTCAAAGCGTCTTCAAAGCCCCATAGAAGTCTATGGCAAACTCGCTTAAAGCCCCACCGAAGGCTCATCGAAGCTCCACCAAAGGATCATCAAAGCTCCACCAAAGGCTCATGGAAGCTCCACCAAAGGATCATCAAAGTTCCACCAAAGGCTCATGGAAGCTCCACTAAAGGATCATCAAAGCTCCACCAAAGGCTCATGGAAGCTCCACCAAAGGCTCATGGAAGCTCCACCAAAGGCTCATTGAAGCTCCACCAAAGGCTCATTGAAGCTCCACCAAAGGCTCATCGAAGCTCCACAAAAGGATCATCAAAGCTCCACCAAAGGCTCATGGAAGCTCCACCAAAGGATCATCAAAGCTCCACCAAAGGCTCATGGAAGCTCCACCAAAGGCTCATGGAAGCTCTACCAAAGGCTCATGGAAGCTCCACCAAAGGCTCATGGAAGCTCCACCAAAGGCTCATGGAAGCTTCACCAAAGGCTCATGGAAGCTCCACCAAAGGCTCATGGAAGCCCCACCAAAGCCTCATCGAAGCACCAAGCAAAAGCAAGGTGTAAACAGGACTGTAAGCTAACCATTTTATTTAGTGACAGGATCTTTGACTGGCGTTCAGAGAGCTTTAACACAGCCTGTCCGAAGCCTTGTTTTTGAAGCAAGTATAAACTAGCCCTTAAAGTAACGCACGGTCATGAAGAGGGGGGGGTAAACCTTCTGGGGCTGAAGTGGTTACCAGAAGTCAATGCAAGTCGTTCTGAAGTCGCCCCCAAGTAATTCAGGAACCTTTTTTCAAAGTCGGAGCAACTTGAATCGCTCCGCTTTAGAAGGGTTCTATTGCACTTAATGGAGCGCGGCTTGTCGGGGGGCTTGTCGGGCGGCAGTGTGAACCGGCCTGGACACACCATTAAGTGCACTTTTTATTACCTCAAGCTGTGTGAGTCCCGGTATCTGGCTTGGTGTCAGCCTCTTGTACTCCACTTTACAGTCTTTAGAGCCGAACTCAGAGAGGGAGAAGCAGCACAATAATCCAACCAGGACGTGCTTCAGTGCATGGAGCGTAATGACAGAGAGATGAGCTGATCAGTCTCCTGCTTCTCCTTTCATTGCCCAGTCCCTGGGTGGGAAGTAAAAGGGAAAAAGCTGCAGCAGGGAAAGGGCTGTGCTGTGGGGCAGAACTGTGCAAATCTCTGGGTTGGATGGACAGAAATACAAATCTCTTGGCAGGTTAAGCATTTTTTATACATGTATTTCATCTGTTTCAGCTTCACCTCCATACAGTAAAACTGACCATAGACTGGGGGTGAAACTCGATTTCATTGTTGGCCGCATCAGCATTATGGTCGTCCTCAAAGGGCCGGTTGTATCTGTAGGACTAGATGTCTGGAGGACCCCCTCCCCCTTAAATTAGATGTCAACAGCCCCTCCCCTCCACCATCAGAAGTCAAGAGTCCCCAACCCTCCCTTACATCACAGTGCACCCCCCCCCCCCCCATCTTGTGCTGCTGCCGGGAAGTAGCTCGGGGCAGAGCTGGGAGGCAGAAAGTGCAGGGTCTGGAGGAGGACCAGAGGAGGGCTGGAGTCAGCTGAATTCTGAGACCAGGGAGAGGCAGAGACGAGGGGGTGCTGCAGCAGCTGGATCTGTAGGAGGAGTTCTGTCCTCCGCTCTTCTGCCAGCTGCTGCATTGGGGGGGGGGGCTGCATGGAGGTGTGCAGGATCTGGGGGAGGAGTTCTGTCCTCCTCTCTTCTGCCAACTGCTGAGATAGAGGGGGGTGCAGGGACGAGCCTCTCCGCAGCTGCATGGAGATTTGCAGGATCTGGGGGAGGAGTTCTCGCCTCTCTGCTGCCAACTGCTGAGATGGGGGGGGTTGAAGGAAAGGGGTGCAGAGAAGAGATTCTCCATGGCTGCACAGAGAGGCACAGGATCTGTAGGAGGAGTTTTGTCCTCCTCTTTTCTGCCAACTGCTGAAATAAAGGGACGAGCCTCTCTCTCCGCAGCTGCATGGAGATTTCCAGGATCTGGGGGGGGGGGGTTCTGTCCTCCTCTCATTTGCCAACTGCTACGATTGGGGGGGCGGGGGGGCTGCATACAGGTGTGCAGGATCTGGGGGAGGAGTTCTGTCCTTTCTGCTGCCAACTGCTGAGATGGGGGGGTTGAAGGAAAGGGGTGCAGAGAAGAGCAGGATCTGTAAGAGGAGTCTTATCCTCCTCTTTTCTGCCAACTGCTGAGATAAAGGGGGGTACAGGAACGAGCCTCTCCACAGCTGCATGGAGATGTGCAGGATCTAGGGGAGGAGTTCTGTCCTCCTCTCTGCTGCCAACTGCTGGGGTTGGGGGGGGGGGGGGGGGAGTTGAAGGAAAGGGGTGCAGAGAAGAGCTTCTGCGTGGCTGCACAGAGAGGCACAGGATCTGTAGGAGTTCTGTCCTACTCTCTTCTGCCAACTGCTAAGAAACGGGGGGTGGGGGGGGATGCAGAGACCACCCTCTCTCCGCAGCTGCATGGAGATGTGCAGGATCTGGGGGAGGAGTTCTCTCGTTCTCTCTGCCGCCAACTGCTGGGACAAAGTGGGGGCAGAGACAAGGGGGGTGCCACAGCTGCAGGAGAGGTGTGAGGGCCACATGCCAATGGCCTGGCAGGCCAGATTCTGCCCGCTAGCCTTGTGTTTGGCATAGAGATGGGCTCAGGCGTGTTCAGGATCCTAATCCCAACCCACCTGCTCGATCCCGCCAGTTAGCCGACACTGCACACAGCTAATCACAGGCAGTGAGGCATTTCCCGGTCCGCAGCTGCACAGACCGGGAAATGTCTCAATGCCTGCAATTAGCGGTGTGCAGTGTCGGCTAACTGGCGGGATCGAGCAGGTGGGTTGGGATTAGGATCCTGAACACGCCTGAGCCCATCTCTAGTTTGGCACATGTGCCGTAGATCAGTGGTTCTCAACCCTGTCCTCAAGTACCCCCAACAGGTCATGTTTTGGGAATTTCTCTTAGAGAAAATAGCTGTCCAAAATACTCTGATTTAAAGCACCTGTGCACAATAAGGCCATTTTCACATTGAGGCTCTTTACAGGTGTTTTAGCGCTAAAAATAGTGCCTGTAAATCGCCTCTCCTGTCACTCCAGTGTGAGAGCCCAAGGTCTTTCACACTGGAGCGGTGCGCTTGCAGGACGCTAGAAAAAGTCCTGCAAGCAGCATCTTTGGGGCGTTAGGGGAGCGGTGTATACACCGCTACTAAACCACCCTTGTCCATTGAAATGAATGGGCAGCGCTGCCGAAGTGCCTGCAAATCGCTTCGGCAGCGGTGCTACACGGGCTGCAAACAAGGTTGATTGAGGAATCTGTTCATTTTTGTTTTTTCGCTCAACTTATATCAGGCAGGCTCTGATTTTTCAAACAGCGCTGTCCTTCTCCTGTACATGTCACTGAGCCAAATGCTAAAAATACCAAAAAATTGGGGGAGCGCTCCCTTAAAGCACCTGTGTTCACATTCTGCAGCACATGGAGCCTGAGCCAAGGCGTGCTGAATATTCCAGGCATCTGGCTGGCCCATAGAAAAGGAGCCGGTCAGAGCAGCGGTGGGGAATTTGCAGATCCTTCCTGTGATGCAACACTCTCTTATCTGACAATAACTCAGAAGATAAGGACTGTTGGAGCAAAACATTCCTGTAATCCAGAGAGCTGGGAGACAAACTGCAGATCTCAGGCTTCCCTGGGATAAAATGAGAGAGAGAGAGAGAGAGAGAGAACGAAAGAGAAAACATAAAGAGAGAGAGAGACTCAACTGCTTTGGCAATGCTAATATGTATGTGGTCCTGCCAATAAAGCTTATTTGAATTTGAATTGAATTTGAGAGAGAAGAAAGAGAGAAAACGAAAGAAAAAGAAAAAAGAGAAAGAGAGAGAGAGAGAAAAAGGGGAGAGAGAGAAGAGAGAGAGAAAAGAGAGAACGAGAGAGAAGAAGAAGAGAAAGAGAAAGAAATAAAGGAAAGTGGGGAGAGAGAGAGAGAACGAGAGAGAAAAAGGAGAGAGAGAGAGAAGAAAGAGAGGGGGTGAAAGAGAGAGAAAAAGGGGGGAGAGAGAGAGAATGAGAGAGAGAATGACAGGGAGAGAGAGAGAGAGAGAGAGAGAGAGGAAAGAGAGAGAAAGGAGAGAGAGAATGCAAGGGGGAGAGAGAGGGGGAGAGAGAGGGGGAGAGAGAGGGGGGAGAGAGAGAGGGGAGAGAGAGAGAAAGGAGAGAGAGAGAGAAGAGAGAGAGAGAGAGAGAGAGAGAATGAAAGGGGGAGAGAGAGAGAAGAAAGAGAGAGAGGAGAGAGAATAAAGAAAGAGAGAAGAGAGAGAAGAAAGAAAGAGAGAAGAGAGAGAACGAGAGAGAAAAAGAAGAGAGAGAGAGAAGAAAGAGAGAGAACAAAAGAGAAAAAGAAAAGAGAGAGAGAGAGAAAAGAGAGAGAAGAAAGAGAGAAAATGAGAGAGAAAAAGAAGAGAGAGAGAGAGAGAGAAAAAGAAAAATGAGAGAGAGAGAAGAAAGAGAGGGAGAACGAAAGAGAGAGAGAACGAGAGAGAAAAAGAAGAGAGTGAGAGAGAGAGGAAAGAGAGACAAAAGAGAGAGAGAGAGAAGAAAGAGAGAGAACAAAAGAGAAAAAGAAAAGAGAGAGAGAGAGAAAAGAGAGAGAAGAAAGAGAGAAAATGAGAGAGAAAAAGAAGAGAGAGAGAGAGAGAAAAAGAAAAATGAGAGAGAGAGAAGAAAGAGAGGGAGAACGAAAGAGAGAGAGAACGAGAGAGAAAAAGAAGAGAAAGAAAGACAAAAGAGAGAGAGAACGAGAGAGAAAAAGAAGAGAGAGAGAGAGAGGGGGGGAGAGAGAGAGAGAGAGAGAGGAAGGAGAGAAACAAAGAGAGAGAGAACGAAAGAGAAAAAGAAAAGAGAGAGAGGGAAGAAAGAGAAAAAAAAGAGAGAGAAGAAAGAGAGAGAAGAGAGAGCGGAAAGAGAGAGAACAAAAGAAAAGAGAGAGAAAACTTGGCCATAGTTGGGGCGGATCGCACCCCATGCACCCGTCTCTGGGTTTAGCCTTTGGGGTAGGGTTGCCACCTTTTCTTCAAGCCAAACCTGAACACTTTAGTGCAAAATCCAAAAAATGTTTTTGAAGGGGGAACTGTGTAGACTCTGAAGTAAAGGAGAACTCTGATGCAAGAAGGTTTCTGCTCACCAAACCTCCCACTTTCATCAGAGTTTCCTGCATTCCCTCTTAAATTAGGATTCCCAAAGCCCCCCTTACATCAGAGTCCATAGGGCACCCCTTACATCTGAGTCCCTCTTACCTTAGTGTACTCACTCGCTCAGATGCAGAAAAGAAAAGGGGGGGGACAGTCACAGACATTGGATGGTGAGCTCACTCACCTGGGGATGGAGGCTCAGGCATTGACACCTTTCATCCGCGTTATGTCTGCCGGTTGCTGAGCTTCACATTTTCAGCCCACACATCCCTTTACTGAGGCACAGAATGCCAGGGATTGCAGTGTGGGTGGGCAGACAGAGGGGTAGAAGCAGATCAAGCCCTCTCTTCTCTCCATGTATGGGGATGGGGCCCGTGCGCCCCCCTATGCACGCGGCAGTTGTGGTACTCGGTTAATTTGGGAGCCACAGTACATTATGAATATTGTGTCCGGGTTTCAGGCAGTCTGAAACACGGACACACAACTCAAAACCGGTGACAACCCTACTTTGGGGGGGCGAGAGTCAGATTTTTTTTTTAAACTTGTCCTTTTGCCATCCCCCCCCCCCCAAAAGCTCTTGGTTGGTGGTGTCGGCGGGTAACTCGCAGACATGAGATTGTTTATTCGATCTCATCACAATAAAGCTGGGATTGGGAGACGGTCATCTGAAGTCTATAAAACACAAGTGAACCTGTGGCTGCTTCCAGACAATCGTGTAACAATTGGAGGCGCACAGAATGGAAATTTTGGTGCCGAAACCGAAAATGCAGGATGCACTTGGTCGAAAACCGAAACTGAAAATTACAGTTTTTAGAAATTAAAAAAAAAAAAAAAATTATATTTTTAGATATATATGTATATAATTGTGTTTTGTTTGACTTTTTAACCACCTCAATACCGGACACTCTTCCTGCCCAGGCCATTTTTAGCTTTCAGCGCTGTCGCACTTTGAATGACAATTGCGCGGTCATCCAACACTGTACACAAATTATTTTTTTTTATATTCACACAAATAGAGCTTTCTTTTGTGGTATTTAATTACTGCTGGGATTTTTTTTTTTTACAAAAAAAAAAAAAAAAGACCGAAAATGTTTGGGAAAAAAAAAAAGTTTTTCTTATTTTCTGCCAGTAAATTTTGTAAATAAGTAATTTTTCTCCTTTACTGATGTGCACTAATGAGGCTGCACTGATACTGATGAGGCTGCACTGATACTGATATGCACTGATGAGGCTGCACTGATACTGATGAGGCTGCACTGATACTGATGTGCACTGATGAAGCTGCACTGATACTGATGAGGCTGCACTGATACTGATATGCACTGATGAGGCTGCACTGATACTGATATGCACTGATGAGGCTGCACTGATACTGATGAGGCTGCACTGATACTGATATGCACTGATGAGGCTGCACTGATACTGATGAAGCTGCACTGATACTGATGAGGAGGCACTAATGGGCACTGATGGGCAGCACTGGTGGGCACTGATAGGCGGCACAGATAGGCAACATTGATGGGCAGGCACTGATGGGAGGCACTGACTGGCATCACTTATGAGCACTGATTGGTTGCACTTATTGGCACAGATTGGTGACACTGCTGGGGCTTTCCTGTAATCAGTGCCCTGATTACCTGCCCCGTTCTCCCCTGCGATGACATGCCGCTGATCGGCTCTCCTTGCCACACACTCTGTCAGTGAGAGGCGATGAGAGACGATTACCGGCACTTCCTGTATTTCCATGTGACCGGCTTTGATTGGACACAACCGATCACATGGTTAAAGAGCCGCGGCTCTTCACAAGGATCGGGGTCGCGCCGCGCCCTAGCAACACAGCGCGGCCACGATCGAAGCGCTGCGCGGGCGCGCGATAGCGGCTGTTTTGGAGCGCCGTCATATGACGTCCTCCCAACACGAGACCTGCACCGTCCCTCTGTCATTTGACGGTGGGCGGGCGGCAAGCGGTTAATCGATATCATCAGTTTAAATGAATATGAATTTATCGTCGGCCATTATTGGCGCCTTTAGCGCAAGATAAATGTAACCCTTTAAGTGCTATGTCCGCACACTGGTCCGTTGGGCTTCCATTGTGGTGTTAAAAATCCTGCTTGCTGCATTTTGGTCAGTTTAAAAAAAAAAAAAATAATAATAATAATTTACACACAAAAAAACGCACCTCCCAGTTCAAATGCATTGGAAACGCAACAACGTGTTTCGTTTTTGATGCGTTTTTGAGTCACATAAGCTAAAAAAAAAACAAAAAAAAAAAAAACACCCCTATAAGCACAGTAAGGCTGGGTTCACATTGGTGCGATGTCAGACATCGCATGTGATTCGCATCGCACTGCTGTGCAGATCACATGCGATGTCTGTGCGATGCGAATTCAGCCACACAAACTGTGTGGCTGAATTTGCATCGCATTCGGACCAAACTCATGCAGGACACTTTTTTTTTTTGTCCGCATTGGTATCGGATCGCATGGGTGTTAACACCCATGCAATCCAATTCCTCTCCAAATTCACAGTTCGCACTGCGATCTGCAAACCGATCGGGGGGGGGGGGGGGGGGGGGGTATTTGCGCAGCGGTTTTTCAAATTTTTTTTTTATTAAAAAAATATTGGAATTTTAATGCAAAAAAAGCACAATACTTAAAGCAGAGCTCCACCCAAAAGAGGAAGCTCTGCTTGTTTGCCTCTGTCTAAACCCCACCCCCCTCCGCTGCCACATCTGACACCTTTCGGGGGGTGGGAGCGGGAACCTGGTTTTGACAGGTAACCGCTCCTACTTCCGGCTGATCTCGCAGTGGCAAAGTCTCTCCTGGAAGTCCTTCCTCCTAAAACCCCCCCCCATCCCCCCCCCGCGCCACCGGCCCATTCACAAAGCGCAGCGTGCTTCACGTGCGCAGTAGGGAACTGGCTGTGAAGCCGCAAGGTTTCCCTTTACAAGAAATGGCAGCGGCAGCACCCGAGAGCTGATTGAAAAATCGGCTGGGGCGAAGACACGGTGAAGACACAGAAGGCTGGATTCGTGGACAGGTAAGTGTCCTAATATTAAAAGTCAGCAGCTACAGGATTTGTAGCTGCTGACTTTTAGGCCCCTTTCACACTGGGGCGGGAGGTGCATCGGCGGTAAAGCGCCGCTATTAGTAGAGGCGCTTTATCATCGCTTTAGCGGTGGTATTCGGACGCTAGCGGGGGGGGCAGTTTTACCCCCCTGCTAGCAGCCGAGAAAGGGTTAAAAACCACCGCAAAGCGTCTCTGCAGAGGCACTTTGCCGGCGGTATAGCCGCGCTGCCCCATTGATTTCAATGGGCAGGAGCGGTGAAGGAGCAGTATACACCCCCTCCTTCACCGCTCCAAAGATGCTGCTAGCAGGACTTTTTTTTCCCATCCAGCCAGCGCACCACTCCAGTGTGAGAGCCCTCGGGGGCTTTCACATAAGCAGCGGCTGTTTCAGGTCGGTTTGCAGGCGCTACTTTTAGCGCAATAGCGCCTGCAAGCTGCCCCAGTGTCTTAATGTTTTTTTCTGAAGGCGCCTGGAGCTCTGCTTTAACCAAATTATTTTACAAAATAAAAAAAAAAGATGATGTTACGAGGAGTAAATAGATACCAAACATGTCACGCTTTTAAATTGCTCATGCCCCTGCAATGGCGACAAACGATGCAAATTTTACTAGCCATAGGCGACGCTTTAAAAGCCTTCACAGGTTACCACTTTAGATTTACAGAGGAGGTCTGGTGCTCAAATTTTTTTTATCACTTTTATTGCTGTCACAAGGAATGTAAACATCCCTTGTGACAGTAATAGGCGGTGACAGGTCCTCTTTATGGAGGGATCTGGGGTCCATAAGACCCCCAAATCCCTCCTCTGCCCCTCAAAGCATTCAAAACACCAAGATCGGGGTTTTTCTAATGATTTTGAGTTTTTTTTGAAAATGGCGTAGTTGAAATCCGGGTAAACCAGAAGTGATGTCAGGTCATCGGCTTCCAGGTTACCATAGCCGAGAGCAGATCAAAGCCGATCAAAGCCGATCCAGTCTTTGTTTGGCTCTCCGATCAACCAGCGGATGCGCCGGCCGGTCGCTCGGGCCCCCCACCCCGATGGGTCGGGGGAGTTCGGGAATGCCGCAGAAGGCGGTGGGGGGAGAACGTCCCCTTCTGCTGCTTGTAAAATAGTCGCTAGGATTGCTTTTACAAAAGAGCCGACCGCCGGCTCTAAAAATTGGTACCGGGGGGGGGGGGGGTGATGCCTGCAGCTACCGGTACGTCGCTAGTCGGCAAGTGGTCAAAGCTGGCTATAGACTCCTCCATTCATACAAGAGAGGTGGGTGGGAGAATTCAACCCCTCCCCCATTGTATTCTTGTTACTGCCAAAGTACACTGATCAAAAAAAGTACACTGATCAAAAGGTTTCCAGCGTGTATCTTCGACACTGATCGAAATTTGGCCAGTTCCCGCTAAACCAGATACATATCGATCCGTCTATGGGCAGCTTTAGTGACAGGTGTGGTGCAGGTGCTTCCTTGATGATTGAACGACATGTTATCCTGCATGAAAAATGTCTCCTGCATAAAGCTCCATTCGTACCGGCGTTTAGCAACGCTGTGAATCCCAGCAGGAAGAATCTACTGATACCTGTGGCTGGGATTGACAGCTATGTGTGTGGATAACTGTGGCTGCCGGACCTGTACAGTGCAATGACAGGCGGTGGCTGCCGCTATCCGTGACTGTTCACCTAGCCGGTGATTACCTATGGCAATAATAGCTGGATGCACACCTGGAGGAATCGGTAGATTCTTGCCGCTGGGATACACAGCGTGGCTAAACGCCCGTGGTTCATGGCTATGGACCTTGCGCTGATCTTAATGATGTCAAGGCCCTAGACCGCCACAGCGCTGGGGTGTAGAAGCTGCAGGGACCAGTCAAGCTGTGGGGAGGACTCTATTGCTTCACTAGACATAATTGAGCAATTGACCCTTGCACCCGTTTCTGCCTGGAGTTGGCCTTTAAAGCTTATACCCTTATACAATTCTTTTTTTTCCTGGCCTGTAGTGTGGGAGGGTTCTTCTTGCAGTGCCCATGGATGCTTTCTGTTGGCTGCCATAATTTTCCACCACGAGTTTTCTCAAGGAGTTCTCACAGGGTCCTCAAGGGGTTCTCACAGGTTTCCTCAGGGGTTCTCAAATGGTCCTCCGGGAGTACTCACAGGGTCCTCAAAGGGCTCTCACAGGGTCCTCAAGGGGTTCTCATATATAATAATTGAGCAATCAACCCTCGCACCCTTTTCTGCCTGGAGTTGGGCTTTAAAGCTTATACCCTCCATTTTCTACCCACTCCACCTAATACTGTGGTCACATGACAATTCTTCTTTTTCCTGGCCTGTAGTGTAGGAGGGTACTTCTTGCAGTGCCCATGGATGCTTTCTATTGGCTGCCAGAATTTTCCACCACAGGGTCCTCAGGGGGTTCTCACATGGTCCTCAAGGGGTTTCACAGGGTCCTTAAGGGGTACTCACAGTGTCCTCAAGGAGTTCTCACAGGGTCCTCAAGGAGTTCTCATTTATAATAATTGAGCAATCAACCCTTGCACCCTTTTCTGCCTGGAGTTGGGCTTTAAAGCTTATACCCTTTCCTACCCACTCCACCTAATACTGTGGTCACATGACAATTCTTCTTTTTCCTGGCCTGTAGTGTGGGAGGGTACTTCCTTGCAGTGCCCATGGATGCTTTCTATTGGCTAGCAGAATTTTCCACCACAGGGTCCTCAAGGAGTTCTCACAGGGTCCTTGAGGGGTTCTCATAGGGTCCTCCAGGGGTTCTCACAGTGTCCTCAAGGGGTTTTCACAGGGTCCTCCAGGGGTTCTCACAGGGTCCTCAAAGGAGTTCTTGCAGAGTCCTTAAGCGGTTTTCACAGGGTCCTCAAGGAGTTTTCACAGGGTCCTCAAGGAGTTCTCACAGGGTTCTCAAGGAGTTCTCACAGGGTCCTCAAGGAGTTCTCACAGGGTCCTCAAGGGGTTCTCGCAGGGTCCTCAAGGAGTTCTCACAGGGTCTTCATAGAGTTCTCACAGGGTCTTCATAGAGTTCTCACAGGGTCCTCAAGGAATTCTCACAGGGTCCTCAAGGAATTCTCACAGGGTCCTCAAGGAGTTTTAACCAGGGTCCTCAAGGAGTTCTCACAGGGTCCTCAAGGAGTTCTCACAGGGTACTTAAGGAGTTCTCACATGGTACTCCAGGAGTTCTCACGTGGTCCTCCAGAAGTTCTCACAGGGTCCTGAAGCCTTCCAGTGTTGAAGTCAATAGGTCACGATGGGAGGAGCAGCAACAAGACCAGCCAGTTGGTTCTGAAGTACAGCTTCCAACCCCCTGGGTTAGCACTGGCATTTTCCCCGTATAGTTGGGTTTACCTATTATCTAATCTCTGTCCAAAATTAATTAAAAGTTTTGGGCAGGATTTGGGGTTTTAAAGGCAGGAGCTCATAAATGCTGTCAAGGTGTGACGGCCAAACACAGGTACCCTTTAAGATCAGCTAGTTACCTAGAAGAAATCATATTTGTCCTGACAGCCTGTCGCTCGTTGTCATGTTCTCAAAGGCTGGTTACATCACATTCCACCTCAGAATCCATCCCGCGTCGCTTGGCAGATGGTCTCCCCCCATCGGTCCAGCCTCATTTGCATACCTGGCCGCGCGCCTATCAATGGAAGCGGTCCAACTGGCTGATAACATCGCGCACCATATGTTCGAAAAAGACTGTTTAACTAAAATGAACTTCAACAGCAAAAAAAGAAAAAACTTGAGCCCCAGCGATGGAAGCAATTTAACAATTGCTTCCAAAATCAGTTTGCATGAGGAGAGAAAGTGGTTTTGCATTACCAGCTCCATAAATTAGAGAAAAAAAAAAAGGGGAGAAAAAAAGAATGAAATCTGGCCAGAAATTGTTACCATGCACAGCCCGGGCCGTTCGTGACGAGTCAGAGGAGTTTTATGTGCTTAGCGAGATCCTGATTTTTACTGCGTCGGACACGAGGTAATAGATATACCCGTCAGATGTTCAGATTTCCCCTCACGCTGAGGCCGCAAAAAAAAAAAAAAAAAAAGGGTCTGGCGTTTACTGTACTCTGTGCCATGCCTTCCTGGCCGCTGCCTCTAAAAGGAATCCATAATCAATCAGTTATTATTGGATATGCAAACAAGCGATCATATTATAGAAGATCTCGCTGTCACAGCAGGGATTTGGGTGGGGGAGGTGCAGGGGCTGCTCAGTCAGTAACATGTACACCTTACACCCCAATTATGGGTGTAACATGTAACCTGTTACTCAAGGTGAACTTATCCTTTAACCAATTCCAGTCCAAGGACGTCATATGATGTCATATGACTTTGAGTGGGAATATCTGAATGGTGAGAGCAGCTGCAGGGCATCATCTTTTACAGCCGGCGATTCTGTGCACGGTAAAAGAACAATCATAGCGGCAGTGCGGGCGCTTGATCGTTCCTACAGCCGGCGGGAGGGGACATATCCCCCCCCCCCCTGCGCCTCCGCCCTCCGGTGCTTCTCCGGGCTCGCCCGTGGCAATTGGCAACCCGGAGAAAGAAGCCGCCGAACGATGATCATAGAGACTTCCGTTTCCGGCCATCTCTATGACCATCGGAGGCCCGGGCGTGACGTTATGACGTCACGTCCGGGTCCGGCGGAGGTAAACGAAGCCGAGAACTCGGCTGGAAAGAAAGAGATCTTTCATTTTTTATTTTTTTTTTATCCCAATCTTTCCAGCCTGGGAGGAGAGATAGAGAAAATTATCACCGCTCTAGGAAAGCCGATCGAAAGCAAACATCTCCTCCATGCTGGAAGCAACAGGTGCCGGCAATGCTTGTACAACGAAGTCATTAGAGAAAGTCCTGGACAGCCGCACTCAAGTTGATATGTTGCCTTTACTGAATAAAAGTCATAAAAGAAACATGCCACAGCAGAAAAATGCAGGAAACTGACGCGTTTCACACTGTGGTCAGTGCTTAATCATAGATTTTTTTTATTTTTTTTTTTATCTCAATCTTTCCAGCCTGGGAGGAGAGATGTGGGGTCTTATAGACCCCACATCTCTCCATAAAGAGGACCTGTCACGCACCGTTCCTATTACATGGGATGTTTTACATTCCTTGTAATAGGAATAAAAGTGATTAAAAAAAAATAAATACAAAATGAAAGAGAAAGTGTAAAAAAAAATAAAAAAAAAATAAGTAAAATAAACAATAAAAAATAAATAAAATTTAAAAGCGTCCGTCTGCTCCGCGCACAGAAGCGAACGCACACGTAAGTCGCGCCCGCATATGTAAACGGCGGTCAAATCACGCATGTGAGGTATTGTCGCGTGGGCGTTAGATTGAGAGCAATAATTCTAGTGCTAGACCTCCTCTGTAACTCTAAACTGGTAACCTGTAAAAAAAATAATAAAATAAAAGCGTCGCCTATGGAGATTTTTAAAGTGTAAATAAACCCTCCTATCGTTTTTTAGCCAAGGAAGCGGCCATCTTGGCCTGTGTTTAATCTACAACTGCCACGATGCTGCACATGTGATCAGTTATGGCGCCAGCCATTGGATGGTTTGACAGTTTTCGTTGAGAGCACAGCCAATGGGAGTGTTACATTTCCGGCACGTGCTTGGGAAATGAAACCGTTTTATGGATGGGTTACTTCCGCTTTAAGTACCAAAGTTTGGCGCCATTCCGACAAGCGTGCGCAATTTTAAAGCGCAGCATGTTGTGTATCTATCTACCCGGTGTAACATCATTTTTCACCTTATACAAAAAAAAATTAGGCTAACTTTACTGTTTTGTTGTTATTTTTTAATTCGTGAAACTGTTTTTTTTTTTCCAAAAAAAAAAAAGCGTTTGGAAAAATTGTTGCGCAAATAACATGTGACATAAAAAGTTGCAACGACCGCCATTTTATTCCCTAGGGTGTCTGCTAAAAAAAAAAGATATATAATGTTTGGGCGTTCTGAGTAATTTTCTAGAAAAAAAATGATGATTTTTACATGTAGGAGAGGGAGTGCCAGAATAGGCCGGTATGGAAGGGGTTAAAGTAATTCTAAAGGTTAACTTCATAATTTTTTTTTGCTAGAAAATGACTTAGAACCCTCAATCATTATGTATATTTTTTTAACCACTGTGTTTTTTTTTTTGCTAGAAAATTACTTAGAACCCCCAAACATTATATATTTTTAGCAGAGACCCTAGGGAATAAAATGGCGGTCGTTGCAATTTTTTATGTCACACAGTATTTGCGGAGCAATTTTTCAAATGCCTTTTAAAAAAAAAAAAGTGAAGGGAACTCTTAAGGTGTCAGCATACAAGACATTTTGGACAATTTCATGCTTCCAACTTTGTGGGAACAGTTTGGGGATGGCCCCTTCCTGTTCCAACATGACTGCCCACCCAGTGCACAAAGCAAGGTCCATAAAGACATGGATGAGCGAGTTTGGGGTGTGGAGGAAATTGACTGGCCTGAGTCTAGGGGTTGCCACCTATTCGGGGTTCACCCGTACGGTCTGGGTTTTGAATCATGTGTCCGGGTTTCAGGCGTACTGAAACCTGGACACATTATTGAGACTGGGCTGTGGCTCCGCAAGTAACCAAGATAGTCACAGACAAATCTGTTGCTGCGGGCGGCTGTCTGGGGGCAGGTTCGGCATCAGTGGGGAGCAGGGCAATGAAATCAGCAAGAGCAGTTTTTGCCACACCTACTGTTCACTGCGGTATGCTATGCGCACTGCATTACCACTCTCCTTGGGGCACCCAAAGGTGTCACAGGCCGCTAAAGTGTTCGGGTTTTGGCTTGAAGAAAAGGTGGCGGAGACGGCGAGCCAGGCCTTCTCATCCAACATCAGTGCCTGACCTCACAAATGCGCTTCTGGAAGAATGGTCAAACATTCCCATAGACACTCTCCTAACCTTGTGGACGGCCTTCCCAGAAGAGTTGAAGCTGTTATAGCTGCAAAGGGAGGGCCAACTCAATATTGAACCTTACAGACTAGGACCGCATACACACTATTATATTTTCTGCAGATTTTTGTCTTCAAATTTACCAAAACCATATAATATGAGGTCAAACCTTAAAGTGATTGTAAAAGGTAAATTTTTTAAAAATATAGCATACTTTCCTCCACTGTGCAGCTTGTTTTGCACAGAGTGGCCCCCAATCCTCCTCTTCTGGGTCCCCTGGTGGCTCTTGCGGCTCCTCCCCACATCTGATAACCCCCTCGGAGAAGCGCTTTCCCAAAGGGGGTTACCTTGCGGGCACGCTACCGAGTCCAGCATTCGGCATCCAGAGGCCAAATGCAGGACTCGGGTCCGCCCCCCCCCCCCAGCGCCCGCATCATTGGATTTGATTGACAGCAGCGGGAGCCAATGGCTGCGCTGCTATCAATCTAATCTAATCAAGAGCCGGGAACCCCGGGCAGAGAGACAACACGTCCCCGTGGGTCAAGTTCGAGAGCTCGGGTAAGTAAAACGGGGGGGCTGGGGGGCCGGTCACTGACAGGTGTTTTTTTACCTTAAGACCCCTTTCACACTGGGGCGGTTTGCAGGCGGTATTGCGCTAAAAATACCGCCTGCAAACGCCCCTAAACAGCCTCCGCTGTTTGTTCAGTGTGAAAGCCCGAGGGCTTTCACACTGAAGCGGTGCGCAGGCAGGGCGGTGAAAAAAGTCCGCTTTTTTGGAGCGGTGAAGGAGCGGTGTATTCACCGCTCCTTCACCGCTCCTGCCCATTGAAATCAATGGGACAGCGCGGCTATACCGCGGCTATAGCCGCGCTGTACGAGGGATTTTAACCCTTTTTCGGCCGCCAGCGGGGTTAAAACCGCACCGCTAGCGGCCGAATACAGCTACAAGAACGACGGTACAGCAGCGCTAAAATAGCGCTGTTGTACCGCCGACGCCCCCACCGCCCCAGTGTGAAAGGGGCCTTATGCTTAGGATGCATTAAGGTGAAAAAACATGAACCTTTACAACCCCTTTTATGCTGCGTACTCACGACCGGACTTTTCGACAGCAAAGGTCCGACGGAACGAATCCGCCGGACAATTCAATCATGTGTGGGCTTCATCGGACCTTTGCTGTCGAAAAATCAGACGGACTTTAGAAATAGAACATGTTTCAAATCTTTCCGACGGACTCGATTCCTATCGAAAAATCCGCTCGTCTGTATGCTAGTCCGACGGACAAACAATGACGCAAGGGCATCTATTGGCTACTGGCTATCAACGTCCTTATTCTAGTCCGGTCGTACGCCATCATGTACGAATCCGTCGGACTTTGTTGCGATCGTGTGTAGACAAGTCCGATTCAATGTAACTCCGTCGAAAGTCCGTCGGAAAGACCGTCGGACCTTTGATGATGAAAAGTCCGGTCGTGTGTACACGGCATAAGAGTTTTAATTTGTATGCAATCAGGCAGGCCCGTGCACTACATGGTTTTGGTAAATCTGCAGAAAATCTAATAGTGTGTATGGGGCTTAAGACACCATTAATGTTCATGTGCGTGTAAAGGCAGGCGTCCCAATACTTTTGGTATTTAAGCGTATGATGCAGCGTTCCTTTAACTTCCAGCAATCAACTTCAGCAAAAAGATAATTTTTATTTTTTTTGGGGGTGGATCCTCCTTTACTAAGGAAGGTAGCAGGGGAGAGATTTAGTGTTTCGGAGGATTAGAATGTTCTCTAACACAGATTCAGTGTGACAACTGAAAACCTAAGCTATGTGAAACACGCCGGTCGTTGGGGGGGTGGGGGGGGGGGAATAAACATCTATTCATCCGACTTGTTGACATTTGTAATGCATTTTCTCACGTTCCCGCGGCGTGCGCTGCGTAGAACTCGTTGGGGGGGCTGACGTACGGCGTGACGTCAAGCGCTTGCAACCAGTTCTAGAGATTAGCAGCAGATTGATATCGCTGACCCCCAACATTCCAGGAGTCCCTTAAAGCATCTTTTTTACACTCATGTCACATCACAGAGGAATAAAAACTTTTTTTTGGGGGGGGGGGAGAATTCTGGTGATTTTTTTTCTCCTACCTTCTATCGGTGGACGAGGAATCTGGTGATCTGCGATGTCGTCTTCAGATGGACCTCAGTCCTCCCCCCCACCGACTCTTCATACTGTATTCCTGGGATCTGTTTCCATGATGATTAGTGAAGCGGCAACCAGGATCCCCCTGAGCAATGCAAACATGATAAAAATTATAAATCCACGTTATTTAGAGACGCCCTACACCTTTTGTAAAAAAACGACGTCCCCCACCATGTGTAACCCAGACTTCAAAAAAAAAGTAAAAATGATCAGCAAATGAAAATAGAAACCAAAAAAATAGCAAATAAACAAAAACTTTCCAAGGTATTCAAACGTTCGTTCTAATGCTGGCCATACACCATACGAAAAATCGGCCGAAATTCGGTTCATTTAGAGAGTTCGTTCCTTTTTTCGGCCAGTTAATGGTCACAAAATCGGTAGGGACGTTTTTGGAGCCGAAAAAACGAAGGACAAGTTTGGAAATTATCTGCCGAACGAACAATAAATTGAAAAGGCGAATGTGTTTCCTGTCCGAACTGTCTGCACGAGGTATATGTAAAAAAAATAAAACAGGAAAAAGCTGCGCTATAATGTAAATACAATATGTGAATACATAAAAATAAATTAGTGTATAAAAAAAGGTCACTGAGTAAGCATATGTAAAAAAAAAAAAAAAAACGAACAAAAAATGCATTCATTTATGTCCACTGAACGATTTATCGGTCATTACATGATGGCACTATCATTTGCGCTCCACGGCCGAATGGTTTTTTTTTTTTTGGGTTCGACTGATTTTTCCGTATCATGTATGGCCAGCATTAGGCAGGCCATACATATTGGTCGAATTTCAAAAGAATTTTCTTTTGAAAATCAGAAATTTTTGTGCGTTTTGTGATCCGACGGCGCCACCATTGATTTTCGAAATTAACCAAAGCCTTCGATTTCACCTCCGTTGTTGCTACAGAAAAAGAATTTTCGTGGCGGGAATCTTCTTTCCTTTCCGGGAATTTTCTTTTCTTGCACATGCGCATTTCTTTTTCGATTACATTTCTCGCACGATTCTCCCATCATAGATTAGAAAATCGTACGTTTTTAGAAAAAATTTCCAACATGTCCGATTTACTTAAATTTGATTGCCGCACGGAAACCGGCTGTTGCTTATCTAAGAAAAACGTATCTAAGGATTTTCGTTCGTATTTCGCACCATTAGTGGGCCTGCACTCATGGGGCAAAATACAAACGAAAAATTCTTAGATAAGATTTTCGAAATTCGACCCGTGTATGGCCTTATGGAAGAGCCCCGGGGCCATCGTAAAAAAAAAAAAAAGTTCTGTCTTCCATACTTTCTGCAATGTGATCATCACAATCAGTGGATAAAAAATGTCCTTCATTCACATCATGTGAATATCATGCTGTACCGTGCAAACACAGCATATTCTTCTCTGTGCAATATACACTATATCACCAAAAGTATTGGGACACCTGCTTTTGTACGCACATGAACTTTAGCGGCATTCCCAGTCTTACTCCAGAGGGTTCAATATTGAGTTGGCCCACCCTTTGCAGCTATAACAGCTTCAACTCTTCTGGGAAGGCCGTCCACAAGGTTTAGTTTTCACACTCAGATCGATGTATACCCGTCTGTACAGATATAACACGGCATACAGCTGTATACAACACCTGTGGCTCCCAGGGGCCCAAAATACTTCCATATCAAGCCGCGTACACACGAGCGAAATGTCCGACAGAAAATGTCCGACAGAAAAAGTCCGACGGGAGCTTTTCATCGTCTATACCGATCGTGTGTAGGCCTCATCTGTCTTTTTTTTTTTCAAAAATTCTGACCTAGAAATAGAACATGTTCTATATATTTCTGACGGAACCAGCTCCTATCGGGAAAAACCGCTCGTCTGTATGCTGTTCCGACGGACCAAAAGCGACGCATGCTCTGAAGCAAGTACGAGACGGAAGCTATTGGCTACTGAACTTCCGTTTTCTAGTCCCGTCGTACGTGTTGGTAACGTCACCGCGTTCTGGACGGTCGGACTTTGGTTGTGACCGTGCGTAGGCAAGAACGCTTGAGCGGAATTCCGTCGGAGAAACCTTTCGGAGTTTATTCTGACGGCAAAAGCGGTCGCGTGTACGCGGCATAAGATGTTGTATGACCCGATACTGCTGGGTGGATGAGCCCCACGTTAATTGGACGCACGTTGGGATTATGTGGGTCCCATTTACAGGATAATGATAAGACATAAACACACTTCAGGAGGATTTCTAATAAATGGAGTCAGTTTGATGAAATGGCCATAAATCTGAGGGACATGATACCAAAAAACTGAGCGCCGATGGATGAAGATCGCTGGAGGTATACGGGATTCTCATATTTATGGGGTAAATCTGCATACACTTCTTGGGGACTTTACACTAAGGGGGTGCCTGGTATAAATATGAGGTAATAAAGGGGCGCACACCCCAATACACCTCACACACACCCGTCCAGGCCGCTGTAAACATGGCAGAAAAGAAAACGTTCTCTCATTGGCTGAGGGCCACCACTCAGGTAAATCATTTGCTGTTATTTAGAAACATTCAACCCAGAATAAGTCCCAGGGACCCAGAATGACTGGAAATAAACCAAAACTAGAAAGTCACAACTCACACAAGGCCAGCAGGAAGCCATGAGGCCCGGGCACACAGGAGAGCACACCCTGTACACCCAGCTTCGGTGCCATAGAGGAACACGGCAAGCCCCGCCCCCTCCAGTGCTCCGGGTGGGTGGAGGCCAGTCCAAGACGTCTCGGGGGTGATGAGAGGAAGAGGAAAGGCGGAGCTTCTGGAAGAGAGTTTGAGGTGAGGGTGAGCCAGGCAATATGACAGAGGTGTACATTGCCAGTGGGCTGTGAGCAGAGAAATGAAAGGACTCTTCAGTGGATATTGTGCTTTTTAGAAAATGTCACCTCATATCCCATCTCCTCAGAACATGTCACCTCATATCCTATCACCTCAGGACATGTCACCTCATATCCTATCACCTCAGGACATGTCACCTCATATCCTATCACCTCAGAACATGTCACCTCATATCCTATCACCTCAAAACATGTCACCTCATATCCTATCACCTCAGAACATGTCACCTCATATCCCATCTCCTCAGAACATGTCACCTCATATCCCATCTCAGAACATGTCACCTCAAAACATGTCACCTCATATCCCATCTCAGAACTTGTCACCTCAGAACATGTCACCTCATATCCTATCACCTCCAGACATGTCACCTCATATCCTGTCACCTCAAAACATGTCACCTCATATCCTATCACCTCAAAACATGTCACCTCATATCCTATCACCTCAGAACATGTCACCTCATATCCCATCTCAGAACATGTCACCTCAAAACATGTCACCTCATATCCCATCTCAGAACTTGTCACCTCAGAACATGTCACCTCATATCCCATCTCCTCATATCCCATCTCCTCATATCCTATCACCTCAGGACATATCCCATCCCATCTCATATCCCATCTCCTCAGAATATGTCACCTCATATCCTATCACCTCCGGACATGTCACCTCATATCCTATCACCTCAAAACATGTCACCTCATATCCTATCACCTCCGGACATGTCACCTCATATCCTATCACCTCAAAACATGTCACCTCATATCCTATCACCTCAGAACATGTCACCTCATATCCCATCTCCTCAGAACATGTCACCTCATATCCTATCACCTCAGAACATGTCACCTCATATCCCATCTCAGAACATGTCACCTCAAAACATGTCACCTCATATCCCATCTCAGAACTTGTCACCTCAGAACATTCACCTCATATCCTATCTCCTCAGAACATGTCACCTCATATCCTATCTCCTCAGAACCTGTCACCTCATATCACATCTCCTCAGAACATGTCACCTCATATCCCATCTCCTCAGAAAATGTCACCTCATATTTCACCTCAGAACATGTCACCTCCTACCCTTTCACCTCAGAACATGTCACCTCATATCCCATCTCCTCAGAACATGTCACCTCATATCCTATCACCTCAGAACATGTCACCTCATATCCCATCTTCTCAGAACATGTCACCTCATATCCTATCACCTCAGACCATGTCACCTCATATCCTATCACCTCAGACCATGTCACCTCATATCCTATCACCTCAGACCATGTCACCTCATATCCTATCACCTCAGAACATGTCACCTCATATCCTATCTCCTCAGAACCTGTCACCTCATATCACATCTCCTCAGAACATGTCACCTCATATTTCACCTCAGAACATGTCACCTCATACCCTTTCACCACAGAACATGTCACCTCATATCCCATCACCTCAGAACATGTCACCTCATATCCTATCACCTCAGAACATGTCACCCCATATCCTATCTCCTCAGAACATGTCACCTCATATCCCATCACCTCAGAACATGTCACTTCAGAACATGTCACCTCAGAACATGTCACCTCATATCCCATCTCCTCAGAACATGTCACCTCATATCCCATCACCTCAGAACATGTCACCTCATATCCTATCACCTCAGAACATGTCACCTCATATCCTATCTCCTCAGAACATGTCACCTCATATCCCATCACCTCAGAACATGTCACCTCAGAACATGTCACCTCATATCCCATCTCCTCAGAACATGTCACCTCATATTCCATCACCTCGAACATGTCACCTCATATCCCATCACCTCAGAACATGTCACCTCATATCCTATCTCCTCAGAACATGTCACCTCATATCCCATCACCTCAGAACATGTCACCTCATATCCCATCACCTCAGAACATGTCACCTCATATCCTATCTCCTCAGAACATGTCACCTCATATCCCATCACCTCAGAACATGTCACTTTAGAACATGTCACCTCAGAACATGTCACCTCATATCCCATCTCCTCAGAACATGTCACCTCATATTCCATCACCTCGAACATGTCACCTCATATCCCATCACCTCAGAACATGTCACCTCATATCCTATCTCCTCAGAACATGTCACCTCATATCCCATCACCTCAGAACATGTCACCTCATATCCCATCACCTCAGAACAAGTCACCTCATATCCTATCACCTCAGAAAATGTCATCTCATATCTCATCACCTCAGAACATGTCACCTCATATCCCATCACCTCAGAACATGTCACCTCATATCCCATCACCTCAGAACATGTCACCTCATATCCTATCTCCTCAGAACATGTCACCTCATATCCTATCTCCTCAGAACATGTCACCTCATATCCTATCACCTCAGAACCTGTCACTTCATATCCTATCTCCTCAGAACATGTCACCTCATATCCTATCTCCTCAGAACATGTCACCTCATATCCTATCTCCTCAGAACATGTCACCTCATATCCTATCTCCTCAGAACATGTCACCTCATATCCTATCACCTCATGTCACCTCATATCCTATCACCTCAGAACATGTCACCTCATATCCTATCTCCTCAGAACAACATTTCCCCTCATATCCTATACCTGTCACCCCATTACCTGTCACCCTAATACAAGTCACTTCTAAATGTCCATGACCCCATTACCTGTCATCTCCATAGATGTCACCTCAACACGTCACCTCATATCCTATCTCCTCAGAACATGTCACCTCATATCCTATCTCCTCAGAACATGTCACCTCGTATCCTATCTCCTCAGAACATGTCACCTCATTTCCCTCAGTTCCCTAATTTCTTGTTCTGGTGACCCCTAGTCCTCTAATTTCTTGTCCTGGTGTCCCCTCGTCCCCTCATTTCTTGTCTTGGTGTCCCCTAGTCCCCTCATTTATTGTCCTGGTGACCCCTAGTCCCCTCATTTCTTGTCCTGGTGTCCCCTAGTCCACTCATTTATTGTCCTGGTGACCCCTAGTCCCCTCATTTCTTGTCCTGGTGTCCCCTAGTTTCCTCATGTCTTGTTCTGGTGACCCCTAGTCCCCTCATTTCTTATCCTGGTGTCCCCTAGTTCCCTCATTTCATGTTCTGGTGACCCCTAGTCCCCCCCAAATCTTGTCCTGGTGTCCCCTAGTCCCCTCATTTCCTGTCCCAGTGTCGAGGGAGACACACGGTGAAGGTAAATCCTCAGAAATCCCCAGAGAGCAAAAAAAAACCTGACACAGGTTCTAACCCGTCCCCACTCTTATCAAAACTTTAAAAAAAAAATAAAAACCCTTTGTGTCCAGAGTTGGGCTTTAGAAGCGGCGGCTGTTGTTGTTGTCATCCTGCGGGATTACTTGGCAGGAAGTCAGCTGTACTGAAAAAAATGTCTTTCCCACAATACAAGCTTTTATCTCACTAATCCCATAATAAGCTCCTGATACTATTACGCATTTATCCACCGAGCGCCATAAAGGGTCCCTTTTACATAAGACCGGCGTGTGGTTTACGTCTGTGGCCCTTTAAAGGAGACATCTGGCGGAGGAAGAGGTTAATTAGGACAAACATCTCTTTGAGCGAGACCATAGTTTTTTCTGTATTGGAGATGAAAAGGGTGCGGGAAGGATGCGGGAAGGTGCAGTGACAATGCCGGAGATTCCATAGGAATGCATTGTCCGCTGGTAGCATTTCCCGCTGATCTCTCAAACTACCGCAAACAATGCAAACAAGGAGGCTTTTGTTTCCGACTAAACTGTTCCTAATGATCTTCTTTGTAAACAGTCACACCAAGCAGCTCGGGAGGGGGGGCGGCCCCGAACAAGTCTCCCATTGAGGTCGCCTCTGAAAAGGAAGAACAGCAGGACCAGGGAAAGGTGGCGGAGACAGTGATGGAGAGACTGGCCGATGGAGAGCCGGCTGCACCTGCCTGAAGGGACTCTGGTGGAAGTGGAGTCATCCGCTGACCGTTCATCATATACAACAACACCCAATCACCCGACCCAGGGGTCTCCAAACTACGACCCTCCAGATGTTGCAGAACTACACGTCCCATGAGGCATTGTAGAACTCTGGCATTCACAGACATGACTAGGCATGATGGGAATTGTAGTTCCTGAACAACTGGAAGGCCATAGTTTGGAGACCACCTGCGCCTACCCACTCCCTCACCGAAAGCTATCAAAGTCAACAGAAGTCACAACTCCCTGGACTGGTCACATGACCAATCAGCTAGACCAGGGGGGTCTCCAAACTATGGACCTCCAGCTGTTGTGGAACTATGCGTCCCATGAGGCATTGTAGAACTCTGGCATTCACAGACATGACTAGGTACGATGGGAATTGTAGTTCCTGAACAACTGGAAGGCCATAGTTTGGAGACCCCTGCGGCCTACCCACTCCCTCACCGAAAGCTATCAAAGTCAACAGAAGTCACAACTACCTGGACTGGTCACATGACCAAACTATGACCCTCCAGCTGTTGCGGAATACACATCCCATGAGGCATTGTAGAACTCTGGTATTCACAGACATGACTAGGTACGATGGGAATTGTAGTTCCTGAACAACTGGAAGGCCATAGTTTGGAGACCCCTGCGGCCTACCCACTCCCTCTCCGAAAGCTTTCAAAATCAACAGAAGTCACAACTACCTGGACTGGTCACATGACCAATCAGCTAGACCAGGGGGGTCTCCAAACTATGGACCTCCAGCTGTTGTGGAACTACGCGTCCCATGAGGCATTGTAGAACTCTGGCATTCACAGACATGACTAGGTACGATGGGAATTGTAGTTCCTGAACAACTGGAAGGCCATAGTTTGGAGACCCCTGCGGCCTACCCACTCCCTCACCGAAAGCTATCAAAGTCAACAGAAGTCACAACTACCTGGACTGGTCACATGACCAAACTATGGCCCTCCAGCTGTTGCAGAACTACACGTCCCCATGAGGCATTGTAGAACTCTGACATTCACAGACATGACTAGGCACGATGGGAATTGTAGTTCCTGAACAACTGGAGGGCCGTAGTTTGGAGACCCCCCCGGTCTAGCCGACTGGTCATGTGACCAGTCCAGGTAGTTGCGACTTCCGTTGACTTTGATAGCTTTCAGTGAGGGAGCGGGTAGGCCGCTGGGGTCTCCAAACTATGGCCTTCCAGTTGTTGAGGAACTACACGTCCCATGAGGCATTGTAGAACTCTGACATTCACAGACATGACTAGGCATGATGGCACAGAATAGGGCGGCACTGACAGGCACAGAACAACTGGAAGGCCGTAGTTTGGAGACTCCTGCGGCCTACCCACTCCCTCCCTGAAAGCTATCAAAGTCAACAGAAGTCACAACTACCTGGACTGGTCACATGACCAATCGGCTAGACCAGGGGGGTCTCCAAACTATGGCCCTCCAGCTGTTGCGGAACTACACGTCCCATGAGGCATTGTAGAACTCTGGTATTCACAGACATGACTAGGTACGATGGGAATTGTAGTTCCTGAACAACTGGAAGGCCATAGTTTGGAGACCACCTGCGCCTACCAACTCCCTCACCGAAAGCTATCAAAGTCAACAGAAGTCACAACTACCTGGACTGGTCACATGACCAATCGGCTAGACCAGGGGGGTCTCCAAACTATGGCCCTCCAGCTGTTGCGGAACTACACGTCCCATGAGGCATTGTAGAACTCTGACATTCACAGACATGACTAGGCACGATGGGAATTGTAGTTCCTGAACAACTGAAGGGACATAGTTTGGAGACCCCCCTGGTCTAGCCGATTGGTCATGTCACCAGTCCAGGTAGTTGTGACTTTATTTTGTATTCTATTTTATTTTTTTTTGGAAATTGGAAAACTATTCGAATTCGAAAACTTTTCCAATCGAGCCGAATTCGAGAATTCAAATCGATTTGAATACGAATAAACTAAACAAATTTAACTAAACAAATTTATGTAAATAATGAATTGAAACGAAAACAATTTTTTATTTTCCTTATGCGCACATCTATAAAATACACTTATTTTTTTTCTGGTGTGCTTGTTCAACTTTTTGAGATAATTGCTTATTTTTGAATTCTCTCTTCTGCCCCGTACACATGGTCGGAGTTTCCGTCGGGAAATGTTCGATGGGAGCTTGTTGTCGGAAATTCCGACCGTGTGTAGGCTCCATCGGACATTTTCGGAATTTCCGACACACAAAATTTGAGATCTGGATCTCAAATTTTCCGCCAACGGATCTTGTTGTCGGAAAATTTGAGTAGTTCCATGCATGCTCTGAATCAAGCAGAAGGAGCCGCACTGGCTATTGAACTTCATTTTTCTCGGCTCGTCGTACGTGTTGTACCTCACCGCGTTCTTGACGTTCGGAATTTCCGACAAGATTTGTGTGACCGTGTGCATGCAAGACAAGGATGAGCCAACATCCGTCGGAAATAAATCCCAGGATTTTGTTGTCGGAATGTGCGATCGTGTGTACAGGGCTTAAGTCAGCACAGGCCGCCTTCCAGCAAGTGATATGAAAAAAAAAAAAGCGTGGATCTGGAGTTCTCAGAGGGAGTTTATGAATCCTGAGAATCTTGTCCTTGTTTAAATAGTCTTAAAGTTTTTTTTTTTTTTTTTAGTGGCGGATCCCGACGACCCGCAACCTGGGAGCAGTGACCCGTGATGCTGCCGAGCCGCCTCAGTCCCGACATTCCCTGCGTTTTATAGGCTGGCGGCAGTGAAGCTGAGGAGGCGCTCATCCATGCAGCCGTCTTTTAAAGTTTCCTTTTTGCACTTCTAGGTAGGTTAGGCCGTCGCATTTTCTCCGATTCGCGGCTTTCATCCCATCTGACCCCCCCCAAAGGTCATTGCCGGCCTTTATTTTTAAGCTTTTGTATCTGGGACGTACATATTTAAAGGTTAAGTGAACTTGGGAATGGGAGTGTATTGTGTTTATTGTAAATATTTACTTTGTTCATTATGGTCAGAACTAAAAAAAAAAAAAAAATTAAAAAAAATATACTTTGGTAAATATAAAATGTAACATTTTCAAAATATTAAATATTAATACTTTGCATTCCTCTATACAGGTAGCATATGGAGCTCTGGTTTCCTTTTCACAAATTTACAGCTTTAACCCTTTTCTGCCGTCCCTTTAACCACTTGCCTACTGGGCACTTTTACCCCCTTCCTGCCCAGGCCAATTTTCAGCTCTGTCACACTGTAAATGACAATTGCGCGGTAATGCAACGTTGTAGCCATTTTTAACATTTGGCTATGTAACATTTTAATCACTTTTGTTTGGAGACAGATAGAGCTTTTTTTTTTTTTTTTTTTTTTTTGATGGTATTTAACCACCTCAATACCGGGCACTTATACCGCCTTCCCGCCCAGGCCAATTTTCAGCTCACTGTTTAAATAACAATTGCACGGTCATGCTACACTGTACCCAAACAGAATCCTTATCATTTTGTTTCCACAAATAGAGCTTTCTTTTGATGGTATTTGATCACCTCTGCGGTTTTTATTTTTTGCTAAATAAATAAAAAAAGACCGAAAATTTTGAAAAAAAAAAAAAAGTTTTTCTTTTGTTTCCGTTATAAAATTTTGTAAACTGATAGGGCGGCGCTGACAGGCACTGATAAGGCGGCACCGATGAGGTGGCACCATTGAGGTGGCACTGATGGGCACTGATTGGCTGCACTGACAGTCACTGGTAGGCGGCACTGATGGGTGGCACTGATATGCAGCACTGATGGGCATTGATAGGCGGCACTGATGGGCGCTCATGGAGGGCACTGGTGGGCACTGATAGGCGACACTGATGGGCACTGAAAGGCTGCACTGATGGGCACTTATGTGTGGCACTGATGGGCACTGATAGGCAGCACTGATACGTGGCACTAATGGGCATTGATATGCGGCACTGATAGATGGCAATGTTAGGCATCACTGATGGCACTGGAAGGCATTGGGGATGGGTACTGATTGACAGCTGCCTGGGTACTGATTGGCATTTCCCTGGTGGTCTAGGGTGGCATACCTGGTGGTCCAGTGTGGTGGCCATCCCTGCTGGTCCTGGTGGCATCCTGGTGGTCCTGGGTGGGTATCCGAGGGGGGGCTGCGCTTATAAACAATCAGCACAGACCCTCCTTGTCAGGAGAGCAGCCGATCAGCTCTTCTCTACTCGCGTCTGTCAGACGCAAGTGAGGAAAAGCCTTCTTCCAGTTTACATCGTGATCAGCCGTGATTGGACACAGCTGATCACGTGGTAAAGAGCCTCCTTCAGACTGACACACCGCACCACCGATTGCCGCGATGCGCGACCCTTCTGGGAGGCCGTCATATGACGTCCACCCAGAACGAGAGCCGCGCCGCCCAGCCGTCCTGATGGCCGGCGGGCGGGAAGCAGTTAAAGGGGTTGTGAACCTTCGTGTTTTTTCACCTTAATGCATCGGATGCATTAAGGTGAAAAAACACCTAGCAGTAACCTTAACCAGTAAGTAATTGTAAAGCTTCGTTTTTTTGTTTTTTTGGTTTTTTAAATAACAAATATATCATACTTACCTCCACTGTGCAGCTCGTTTTGCACAGAGTGGCCCAGAACCTCGACTTCTGGGGTCCCTTGGCGGTGCTGGTAGCCCCTCCCCGCATCGTATAACCTAGGATAAGCGCTCTCCCGGGGGGGGATTACCTTGCGGGTGCGCTCCCGGGTCCAGCATTTTGCGTCCATAGACGCAGAATGCCGAACTCAGCCCCGCCCCTCGGTGCCCGCGTCATTGGATTTGATTGACAGCAGCGGAGCCAATGGCCAATATCAATCTATCCTGTCAAGAGCCGAGACAACGGACAGAGGGGAAAAGCGTGTCTCCGGTGTGGGAATTGCAGGCCTCAGGTGAGTAAAAAGGGGGGGCCGGTCAGTGACAGATGTTTTTTCACTTAAATGCATAGGATGCATTAGGGTGAAAAAACGCGAAGGTTTACAACCCCTTTAAGGACCGGAAGATTTTCCCCCTTAATGACCGGACCATTTTTTGCGATACGGCGCTGCGTCGCTTTAACTGACAATTGCGCGGTCGTGCGGCGCTGCACCCAAACAAAATTGATGTCCTTTTTTTCCCCCACAAATAGAGCTTTCTTTTGGTGGTATTTGATCACCTCTGCGGTTTTTATTTTTTGCGCTATAAACAAAAAAAATTACGAACAATTTTGAAAAAAAAAATACAATATTTTTTAACTTTTTGCTATAATAAATATCCCCAAAAAAAATGTAAAAAAACAAATTTCTTCATCAGTTTAGGCCGATATGTATTCTTCTACATATTTTTGGTAAAAAAAAAAAAAAAATCTCAATAAGCGTATATTGATTGGTTTGTGCAAAAGTTATAGCGTCTACAAAATAGGGGATAGACTTATAGCATTTTTATTATTATGTGATGTCGGCGATCTGCGATTTTTAGCAGGACTGCGACATTGCGGCGGACAGATTGGACACTTTTGACACTTTTTTGGGACCATTGACATCTATACAGCGATCAATGCTATAAAAATGTACTGATTACTGTGTAAATGTCACTGGCAGGGAAGGCGTTAACACTAGGGGGGGCGATCAAGGGGTTAAGTGTTCCCTAGGGAGGTGTTTCTAACTGTGGTGGGGAGGGGACTGACTGGAGGAGGAGAGAGATCGCTGTTCCTGATCACTAGGAACAGCAGATCTCTCTCCTCCCCTGTCAGAACAGGGATCTGTTTGTTTGTTTACATTGACAGATCCCCGTTCTGGCTCTCTGTGGAGCGATCGCGGGTGGCCGACGGACATCGCGGCCACCGGCCGTGCGCATCGGCTCCCCCCCTCAGTGCAGCACAAGCAGTGTAATAGGTTTCAGGTCAGGTTTCCATAGCAACGGCAGTTTCAGAGGAAGTTGCCGCCCCTTCCCAGAAGGCATTGCAAACAGGAAATGATGCGATGGGCCGCGGCCAGGGAGGAGGAAGTGAAAAATGAACACAGCAGATATACAGTAGGTGCTGAGAAAAAAAATTTAAAAATATCCAATTTGTTTACAGTGCACAGTTTAGTGAGGGATGCTGAAGAGTTGTAAAATTGGGTGGAACTCCACTTTAACTGTACTTCTGTCTCGGTCTGATTCGTGGTTTCTGACAGTAGGCGAAGGCCATGAATTCAGAAGATGCAGTTAATCCACTCCAGATTGGATGAGCAAGATCACCGCATGGATCAGTTTGCCGTGGCATTACAAACGCTCCTGAGTCGCACGGCTCACCTGGAATCCCCCACTGTGGCTGCCCCGGTACAACCTGTGTTGCAGGCTGTCCATGCTGCTGCGCCAGTCTCCATGCAGGCACCCGCCTCGAGTATTACCTCTAGCTCTGCTTCCCCAGTGATTTGGGGGCGATCCAGTCCAATGCAGAGGGTTTCTCAACCAAGTTGAGATATAGTTTGAGTTTGAGATGCTACCCCAGGCGTTTCCAACGGACAGACGCAAAGTAGGTTTTGTGATATCTTTGCTTTCTGAGAGAACCTTGGCCTGGGCAAACCCTCTATGGGAGACGCAAAAACCTGTTGTCTTGAGTTACCCTGAGTTTGTGGCTTTTTTTAAAAGGGTATTTGATGTTCCGCTTCTGCTGCCACGTGCCTCATGTCCATCAGAGTGTGAGAACTGTTGCCGATTACGCTATTGAAATCTGTACTCTGACAGCAGAGGTTGCTTGGAACAATGAGGCCCTCGTGGCTGCTTTTTATCGTGGTGAGATATACCCACTGAGCTGGAGAGGTTGATCATGTTTGCCATCCTCATTGACTCCAGACTCAGAGAAAAACTCTCTTTTAAGGAGCGCTTGTGCAAGCCTCCTGTACATTTGTCTCCGAACTTTGCAGTCCCAGCGGTGCCTCCTTCACCTCCCATGCCTTCTGGTACCGAGTCGGTCAGTGAAGATGAACCCATGCACTTGGGCTTCATGCGTCTCTCTGCGGATGAGAGAACCCTTAGGAGGAGGGAGAGATTGTGCCTTTATTGTGTCCAGGCAGGTCACTTTTTGAAGTCTTGTCCTACCTGTCCAGGGAACGCCCGAACCTTGAGGTCCTGTCACGGACAGATCTTAGGTGGCGTTGTTTCATGCCCAGTTATCCAGAAGGATAAGCCCCTGGTTTCGGTTACCCTTTCTTGGGCTGGGTTGTCCTTTGAGATACAGGCTCTAATCGACTCTGGGGCTGCAGGCCTGTTCATTGATGCTGCCTTTGTATCGCAGCACTTGATTTCGCTGCAGCTGCGTGACACTCCACTTGCCATTGAGGCTCATGACGGGAGACCTCTACAGCTTGCCCATTTCAAACTGTTGCACAAGCCCTAAAGAAGTGGGAGCCATTTACCTCCCAAATGCGTTGACAGTTCCTGATGTTCTCAACAAATGAGTTTCAAGAAAGATTGTATTTGACCAGCCTTTCTCAACCTTATTACCTCAGAGGAACCCCTGCAAACAATTTCAGGTCTCAGGGAACCCCTGCTAAAATCAATTCTGTGAGAAGAATATGCCTTACATTGGACGCCATTAGCATTGGATGGCACTGGAACGTTGCAGGAACCATCAGATGGGAGATCAATCAGCCACAGCTCAAGGAATCCCTACCAACCTGTTGCACAAGCCCTAAAGAAGTGGGAGCCATTTACCTCCCAAATGCGTTGACAGTTCCTGATGTTCTCAACAAATGAGTTTCAAGAAAGATTGTATTTGACCAGCCTTTCTCAACCTTATTACCTCAGAGGAACCCCTGCAAACAATTTCAGGTCTCAGGGAACCCCTGCTAAAATCAATTCTGTGAGAAGAATATGCCTTACATTGGACGCCATTAGCATTGGATGGCACTGGAACGTTGCAGGAACCATCAGATGGGAGATCAATCAGCCACAGCTCAAGGAATACCTACCAACCTGTGGAACTATGCAGGAACCATCAGATGGGAGATCAATCAGCCACAGCTCAAGGAATCCTTACCAACCTGTGGAACTATGCAGGAACCATCAGATGGGATATCAATCAGCCACAACTCAAGGAATCCCTACCAACCTGTGGAACTATGCAGGAACCATCATATGGGAGATCAATCAGCCACAGCTCAAGGAATCCCTACCAACCTGTGGAACTATGCAGGAACCATCAGATGGGATATCAATCAGCCACAACTCAAGGAATCCCTACCAACCTGTGGAACTATGCAGGAACCATCATATGGGAGATCAATCAGCCACAGCTCAAGGAATCCCTACCAACCTGTGGAACTATGCAGGAACCATCAGATGGGAGCTCAATCAGCCACAACTCAAGGAATCCCTACCAACCTTTGAAACTATGCAGGAACCATCAGATGGGAGATCAGTCAGCCACAGCTCAAGGAATCCCTACCAAACTGTGGAACTATGAACTCCTATCTGATGGTTTCTTCATAGTTCCACAGGTTGGTAAGGATTCTTTGAGCTGTGGCTGATTGAACTCCTATCTGAGGGTTCCTGCAAGCAGCCACAGCTTAAAGAATCCTTACCAACCTGTGGAACTATGTAGGAATCATCAGGTAGGAGGTCAGTCAGCCACAGCTCAAGAAACCACAACCAACCTCTGGAGGAACCCTAGGGTTCCTAGGAACTCTGGCTGAGAATAGCTGTACTAGGCGAGCCTAACCTCACACCCAGAAGTCATTCATCTGTTAAACGACTTGACTATCGTGACCAGAGAGGCAGCAGCCCAGGTCAGGAAGAAGGGAGAACATGGATGCGGCCTGCAGCGGGGATGGAGCAGGCTTCGTTTGCAGGTGTCACATTATGCTTTTACTTTTCAGGGGCAAAGGAAGGAAGTAAAACCCATCAGGGTTTACTTTCTCTTTAAGCAGGCAGGGTAACAAGCAAAGTCATGGTCAGGAGGTAAGTCGAGGTCAAACCATAGAAGCAGCAGAGACAAGAAGTGGTCTGGAACTATTTAAAGGTCAGGAGCAGGAAGGCTGAGCAGAAACAAGTCTATGGGCAGGCCAGGTCAGCAACGGGAAAGCAGATCTCAGGAACAGGTTCAGGGGTGAAGTCACAGTGTAACAACTGAAGACCATCCAGCAACTTCCTGGCTTACATAGGCCGTCTGCTGCCAAGATTAGGATTAGGTGTGTGTGCACATACACCTGCTCAGCGTGTCCACGTCAATAAGCAAGCTCACACAGGTTGGACTTGATGGACTTGTGTCTTTTTTCAACCTCACCTACTATGTATAACTATGTAACATGACTTGCCTTCCTGACAAGATCCCTTTTCTTCTTGGACTTCTGGCAGTAGCCATGTTTTGTGAACACTCGAGCCAAAAATTTCTCTTCTTTTTTCCATCATTCTCTTTCTAAATTTACTTTATACTCATCTGCTTTATATTTTCAACTTCACATTTTTATATTCCCCAAAAAACGATGACAACATGCAACCAGTGCTTTGGACGGAGTTCAGGCAGAAGCCCAGGCTCACGAGATTGTCTTTTCTTTTTTTTTTTTTTACTTTCGCCTGGTCTTGCTAATCGACTTTAATTATGGCTATTAATGACTTATTATCTTTGTGTGGATAATGGACACACTTATACCTCTTTAAGAGGGAGCTGAGGGCCCCGGTTAACTGGCGATAGCCGCAGCGCTAAGACATTAATGGAACATAGTTGTGCTTTATAAACACTTCAGAGCTTTCCCCATGAGACTCATTGCCCGGAGCAGTTAGCATTTGTCAGCATTAAGCGTTCCTCGCATTGGACTCGCAAATAGGATTTGAGCGGGGTCAATTAGAAAGACCCTGAAAACATTTGAGATCACTTTTCTATTCTTTTTTTTTTTCCTTGTCAGCCAATGTCTTCTGGTCTACCGCTATAGATGTCTGGGGAAAATATAAAAACAGAATGTTCAGTACATCTCTGTAATACTACATGTGCCTTTTATATTTTGTCCCTTTAACCACTTGCCTACTGGGCACTTTTACCCCCTTCCTGCCCAGGCCAAGTTTTCAGCTTTCTCAGTTTTTTATCATTTTTTTTCCCTACAAATAGCGCTTTCTTTTGGTGGTATTTAATCACCACTGGGTTTTTTTCGTTTTTGCTAAAATAAATTTAGAAAATGTTTGGAGAAAAAAAAGGGTTTTCTTCTGCTAGAAATTTTGTAAATAAGTAATTTTTCTCCTTCACTAATGTGTGATGATGGGGCTGCACTGATGGGCACTGATGAGTGGGCACTGATAGGTGGCACTGATATGCAGCACTAATGGGCACAGATAAGTGGCACTGATGGGCACTGATAGGCGGCAATTATGGGCAATGATAGGTGGCTCAGATAGGCAGCACTGATGAGCAGGCACTGATGGGCACTGAAAGGCAGCACTGACTTGCATCACCGTTGGGCACAGATTGGCATCACAGGTTTTGGAGGAATAGTACCCCATCATTGGTATCAGTGGGAGGAATAGTGCCCCATCATTGGTATCAGTGGGAGGAATAGTGCCCCATCATTGGTGTCAGTGGGAGGAAAAGTGCCCCATCATTGGTATCAGTGGGAGGAAAAGTGCCCCATCATTGGTATCAGTGGGAGGAATAACGCCACATCATTGGTATCAGTAGGAGGAATAGTGTCCCCTCATTGGTGTCAGTGAGAGGAAAAGTGCCCCATCATTGTTGTCAGTGGGAAGAATAGTGCCCTATCATTGGTGTCAGGGGAAGGAATAGCACCGCATCATTGGTGTCAGTGGAAGGAATAGTGCCCTATCATTGGTGTCAGGGGAAGGAATAGTGCCCCATCATTGGTGTCGGTGGGAAGAATAGCGCCCCATCATTGGTGTCAGTGGGAGGAATAGTGAGTGTCCCATCACTGGTATTAGTGGGAGGAATAGTGAGTGACCCATCATTGGTGTCAGTGGGAGGAATAGTGTCCCATCATTGGTGTCAGTGGGAGTAATAGTGCCCCATCATTGGTGTCAGTGGGAGGAATAGTGCCCCATCATTGGTGTCAGTGGGAGGAATAGTGTCCCATCATTGGTATCAGTGGGAGGAATAGTGTCCCATCATTGGTATCAGTGGGAGGAATAGTGCCCCATCATTGGTATTAGTGGGAGGAACAGTGCCCCATAATTGTGTCAGTGGAAGGAATAGTGTCCCATTGTTGGTATCAGTGGGAAAAATAGTGTCCCATCATTGGTATCAGTGGGAAGAATAGTGCCCCATCATTGGTATTAGTGGGAGGAACAGTGCCCCATAATTGTGTCAGTGGAAGGAATAGTGTCCCATTGTTGGTATCAGTGGGAAAAATAGTGTCCCATCATTGGTGTCAGTGGGAGGAACTTGCTGCAGCTTCTAATGTACATTATGAGAAGCTCACAGTGTGCAGTGAAATCAGAGGAAGCCATTTCAGTCCAGGAGAGGTGCCGGTACAACTGTGCAAGTCTGAAGGGGAGGCCGGAGGTCATACTTTAACATTCTTTGGCCTAGTTGGCGGCCCATAAGAAATCTGTAGAGATGATTAGACTTAGAAATGAAGAGGGATTCTGGAGAGACTGATTGTTGATCCCGCTCTGTCATTGCTTGGATGCCAGTGGAGAGCGCTCTTCTTCTTCTTCTCCTGCTGCATGGCCCCCTGTCCCCCATTAACCACAGATAACACAGGAGGAGTTGTCACCTTACATGAAGATGTCCACGTTGTCGGGGATAGTTTTGTTCCAGTCCTCTGACAAGGGGTTACATGCACAGCTTCGTAATCTGTGCCCAGAACAAGAAAAAAAAAAAAAAGTTTTTTAGTCATTTTTCGTTAGCAGAGAGCAAAGCTTTTGATCATTTTTGTCTGGCAGCCAAGCACTTGACTTTCCAGTTAGAGAGAAGAAAGAAAAAAAAAAAACTCGAAACAACAGATGACAGCATTTTCATTTCAGCTCCTATTACCAGTTTATTACATGTTACCATCCAGCCTCAAACACAAACCAGCTGTGTCCTCCCCTCATTTACCCAATGTAGCCTCAGATGGGAGATACCACGGGGCGCTCCGATCGCAGGGACAACAACCCACCCACCCCCCCCCCAAAGCAGACCCTAGAACCGCTTCAATATGGGCCTGCTGATTGTGGCCGCTTTTATGTTGCCGCCTCCTGCAATTCCCGACCCCTGTTAGAATGAAAATCCCCCCCTGAATCAAGGAGAGCGCCGAGAAAAAAAAAAAAGCCTCTTGAGGGCCGGTTCACGCTGGTCTGACATACGCTCTGACTTCGAGAGCACAAGCCGCATGACGTCAAAATCAATGGTTCCCTATGAGAGCCGTTTGAAACGGTCCGACTTTGGAAATGCTCCTTGCACTACGTTGTACTTGGGCACAATTTAAGCCCATTGATTTGAATATAAATTGGATTATCATCTTAACTGATCAGACTTGTGGTATGCGACTTGTGCTGAGGATCTTGAAAGGGAACCCCATCTAAGGGACTGCCCCTTAATGCTGCTTAATGCCCTTTCAGGATCCTCAGTTTTGCGGGGGGATCCCACGCATTTAAAAAAAAAAAAACTGCGTGGGGTCCCCCCGCAAAACTAGACCAGACCCTTATCCAAGCATGCAGCCCAGCAGGTCAAGAAAGGATGGGAGGGACGAGCGAGCACCCCCCTCCTGGACCATACCAGGTCATATGTGGGGGCGGGGTCTATGTGTGGGGGAGGCTTATCGGAATCCAGATCATCCCCCCCCCCCATGTGAATGAGTATGGGGTACAAAAAAAAGCAGTGAAAATAAAAACAAGAGATGGTTTTTGACAAGTCCTTTATTAGGAGTGAAGAATGTCCTCTGTCGTAGCTCCAACGTGTCTTCTTCCTCCGGTGCAGGCCAGTCAAGTTCCTCTACCCCAAACTTGCTCATCCATGTCTTTATGGACCTTGCTTTGTGTACTGGGGCGCAGTCATGTTGGAACAGGAAGGGGTCATCCCCAAACTGTTCCCACAAAGTTGGGAGCATGAAATTGTCCAAAATGTCTTGGTATGCTGACGCCTTAAGAGTTCCCTTCACTGGAACTAAGGGGCCAAGCCCAACCCCTGAAAAACAACCCCACACCATAATCACACCCAATCAATATATGCTTATTGTGGCTTTTTTTTTTTTTTTTTTTTACCAAAAATATGTAGAAGAATACATATTGACCTAAACTGATAAAGAATTTTTTTTTGGGGGGGATATTTTTTAACCACTTAAGCCCCGGACCATTTTGCTGGCCAAAGACCAGAGCACTTTTTGCGATTCGGCACTGCGTCGCTTTAACTGACAATTGCGCGGTTGTGCGACGTTGCACCCAAACAAAATTGACATCCTTTATTTCCCCACAAATAGAGCTTTCTTTTGGTGGTATTTGATCACCTCTGCGGTTTTTATTTTTTGCGCTATAAACAAAAAAAGAACGACAATTTTGAAAAAAAAAACGCATTATTTTTTACTTTTTGCTATAATAAATATCCCCCAAAAATATATAAAAAAAATATATTTTTTTTCCTCAGTTTAGGCCGATACGTATTCTTCTACATATTTTTTGGTAAAAAAATCGCAATAAGTGTATATTGATTGGTTTGCGCAAGTTATAATGTCTACAGAATAGGGAATAGTTTTATGGCATTTTTATTAATAATTTTTTTTTTACTAGTAATGGCGGCAATCAGCGATATTTATCGTGACTGCGACATTATGGCGGACAGATCAGACAATTTTGACACATTTTTGGGACCATTGGCATTAATACAGCGATCAGTGCTAAAAAATTGCATTGATTACTGTAAAAATGTGACTGGCAGTGAACGGGTTAACCTCTAGGTGGCGCTGTAGGGATTAAGTGTGTCCTAGGGAGTGTTTCTAACTGTGGGGGGGGAGGGGCTGTGTGTGACATGACACTGATCGCCGCTCCTGATTACAGGGAGCTGTGATCAGTGTTAGTGTCATTAGGCAGAACGGGGAGATGCTTGTTTACATCAGCATTTCCCCGTTCTTCTTCACCGTGAGACGATCGCGGGTATTCCCGCGGACATCGGGTCTGCGGGACCCGCGGTCACGGAGCTCCCGGCGCGCGCAAGCCGCCTCTTAAAGGGCAACGTACAGGTAGGTTAATCTGCCTGTATGTGCCCTTCTGCCGCAGTATATCTGCGTGAAGCGGTCAGAAAGTGGTTAAAGCAAAAAGTAAAAAATATTGTGTTTTTTTTTAAATTGTCGCTCTTTTTTTGTTTATAGCGCAAAACATAAAAATCGCAGAGGTGATCAAATACCACCAAAAGAAAAAAAATCGCAGATCACCACCATTACTAGTAAAAACTAGTAAAAAAAAATAATATTAATAAAAAAAAATGCCATAAATCTATCCCCCATTTTGTAGACGCTACAGCTTTTGTGCAAACCAATCAATATACGCTTATTGCTGCTTTTTTTTTTTTTTTTTTTTGCCAAAAATATGTAAAAATGTTGTCTGCCCTAATGTTGTAAAGCGCTGCGTAAACTGTTGGCGCTATATAAATCCTGTATAATAATAATAATAATAATAATAATAGAAGAATACATATTGACCTAAACTGATGAAGACTTTTTTTTTTTTTTTGGGGGGGGGGATATTTATTATAGCAAAAAAAATAAAAGATATTGTTTTTTTTTTTTTCAAAATTGTTGCTCTTTTTTTGTTTATAGCGCAAAAAATAAAAACCGCAGGAGGTGATCAAATACCACCAAAAGAAAAAAAAATCGCAGATCACCACCATTACTAGTAAAAACTAGTAAAAACAAAAAAAATAATAATAACGGAAAATTTATATCAAATACTTACCGTAATTTTCCTTTCCTGATAGGCTCCATGGCAGCATACGTGTGGGTTGACCCCGCCTCCATAACTACCCAATAGGACCCCTCCCTATAAATTTCAGCTGTGGGCTCTCAGCCGTGTTTCGTAACTAGCCTACTCCAGCATTGGGAGGGACTCCTGCTGCCATGGAGCCTATCAGGAAAGGAAAATTACGGTAAGTATTTGATATAAATTTTCCGTTTTCCTGACAGGCTCCATGGCAGCATACGTGTGGGAAATAACTCGCCAAACACACCCGGGTGGGCACAATGCTGAGCGAGAAAATAAATTTATTTAACACTGTCCACTGACAGCACTTTCAAACCAAAATTAATGGATGACAAAGCGGCAGGTTCAACACAATAGTGAGAAACAAACGTATTGATAGATGACCAGGAAGCCGCTCTACATATAACTTTGGGTGCGACATGAAGAGAAGCCGCCCACGAGGTTGAGATACTCCGAGTTGAGTGAGCAGTCACTGCCTCTGGAGGAGCCAAGCCCTTCGCTTTATAAGCCCTTTGAATGGTCTGTACTATCCAAGCAGAGATGGATCTGATTGAGGCCCGTTTTCCTCTATTTTTCCCTTGCAGAAGAATGAAAAGGAAGTCCGTCTGTCTAAATGATTCCGTAGCTTCCAGGTATTGACTCAAAGTATGTCCCACATCAAGGGGATGAACTTCTTGACCTTCTGTTGTATTAAAGGTAGGCAATACAATTTCCTGATTTTCGTGAAAAATAGATGTCACTTTAGGGTTTGAGCCCAACATGGGAATTAATACTGCTCTATCCGGGAAAAAGGTCAGGAAAGGCTCTTTGGAACCTAAGTTCCTGATTTCAGACACTCTCTTGGCTGAAGTTACTGCCACCAGGAAGACGGTCTTGAGTGTGAGGTCTCTAACTGATAGAGGATTATCAGGATCTGTTCCAAGCGTGGAAAGGAAATCTAGAACAAGGGGAAGATCCCATTTGGGGAATCTCGGTTTCCTTTGAGGTCTTAGCCTGATAGCACCCTTGAAGAATTGGCGAACCAGGGCATGGTTAGCCCATGAAATTCCTGTGAAAGCCGAGATGGCTGATATTTGCACACGAAGGGAACTTACTGCTAGAGGCAAATCCAACCCTGTTTGCAGAAAGCTGAGGATATCCTGGACTTTTGGAGAACCACAAGGATTAGGTCTAGAGGCCATGTGCTCTGTGAACTTGGACCAGATACGTTCATACACTCTATTAGTGCTCTTCCGTCTGGCATTCAGAAGCGTCGGGATGGCTTCTTCTGGACAACCTAAGGCTTCAAGCCTTCCCCTCTCAAAAACCAAACCCTGAGATGTAGATGAGCAGGGCATGGATGCAGGATAGAACCTTGGGACAGAAGATCCGCCCTGAGAGGCAGAGGGATTGACTCCCGATAACTGAGGAGAGATAAGAGGGGAAACCATGGCCTGTTGGGTCAAAACGGTATCACTGCCATGACTTCCACTTCCTCTGTTCTGAGCCTGCGGAGAAACTGGAGTATCACAGGAACCGGAGGGAAGGCATACGCCTTGTTGAACCTCCACCGATCCGTGAGGGCATCTATCCCATATGCTTGGGGATCCCGGAACCTCGAGTAATACTTGGTGAGTTTGTAGTTGCATGGGGATGCAAACAGATCCACTTCTGGAGACACTCCCAGTGTCAGGAGCCACTTGAACACCTCTTTGTGCAGGGACCACTCGTTGTTGTCCATTTGAACACGGGACAGAAAGTCCGCCTGAACATTCTGGACCCCCGGAATGTAGACTGCCGAAATGTTGGACAGATTCTTCTGAGCCCAGTTCATGATTGGCTCCACTTCCCTTAGGAGGGACCAGCTGCGAGTCCCACCTTGTTTCCTTATATAGGCCACCGCGGTTGTGTTGTCCAACCGGAGCATCACTGAGGAGTTCTTTATCAGATGGTAGAAGGATCTGAGCGCCTGAAAGGCCGCTTGAAGTTCCAAAATGTTGGATACAGTCTTCTGAGATGGCGAGATCCATCTGCCCTGAGCCACTTCTGACAGGCAATGAGCACCCCAGCCCCGATTGCTGGCATCTGAGGTCACTGTGACCCATGTGATGGGAAGAATCGAATGGCAATTGCGGAGATTTTTCCCTTGGAGCCACCAAAGGAGAGACTCTCTCATGGATGGAGTGAGAAGGATGCGCTGATTCTTGCTGGGAGAATCCCACTGTTGGAGAAACCCTTTCTGGAATGGGCGAGTGCGCCATTGAGCCCACTTCACCATGGGAATGGTGGCTGCCATTGTGCCGATCACCTTCAGACATTGAAGAGCGGAAAGGTGAGATGAAGCAAGAGTCGAACGGATCCTGTCCCGGATCACCACGATCTTCTCCTCTGGTAGCGAGATGGTGCCCTCTAGTGTGTTGAAATGGGCACCTAGAAATATGAGAGACTGAGATGGAATCAGGTGACTTTTCTCCAAATTCAGGAGCCACCCAAACTCTTGGAGAGTGGAAATTACTAGACTCCTGTGCTTTAGAAGCTGACCCTTGTCCTGGCCTAGAAGGAGGAGGTCGTCGAGATAGTGGTGAAGGCGAACTCCTTTGACTCGGAGCAGAGCAACAACAGCCAGCAGAACCTTGGAAAACACCCGAGGTGATGTTGTGAGACCAAATGGAAGGCAGGTAAACTGTAAGTGTTGGTCGCCTACAGCAAAGCGAAGGAACATTTGGAAGTCTGCCGCCACTGGGACATGAAAGTAGGCGTCTTTCAAGTCTATTGACACCAGCCAATCTCCTAGATGAACCGATTGTTGAATCGTTAATAGTGACTCCATCTTGAATTTTTCCTTTCGGATAAACCGGTTGAGATGAGTCAGGTCTATAACAGGCCTCCATGTGCCGTTCTTCTTCTGTACCAGAAACAGAGGAGAATACATGCCTTCTCCTCGTTCGCCATCTGGAACAGGAATGGCTGCGTTTTGAGCTAATAAAGAGCTTATGTAAGCTAAAAGAACTTGTTTCTTCTCTTCTGAACTTGGAAGATTTGTTGGTATAAATCTTAGTCTGGGAGTGCTGTTGAAAACCCAGGTGTGGCCTGAGGACACTGTCTTGACAGTCCAGAAATCCCGAATTGAGGCCGCCCAAACATGCCGGAAGTGGAGCAGGCGAGCCCCCACCTGACATGTTTGAGCGGGCCCAATTTCAAAAGGACTTAGTGGAGTCCTGGTTACTGGTAGAAGCCCCTTTTGTGGGCTTTTTAAAAGAGGACTGCCTGGATTTCCAGGATCTAGAAAATTCCCGACCAGGCCTATAACTACGTGCTTCCCTTGCACGGTCGGTGTTCTGCGATCTTGAAAAGGTGCGTTTTTGATTCTGTAAACGCCTGTCTTGAGGGAGGAACCCCGATTTACCACCCGTAGCCCGGGTAATGGCACTATCCAGCTTGTTGCCGAAGAGGGATGAACCCTCAAATGGAATACGGCACCAAGCCTGTTTAGAGGCTGGGTCCGCCAACCAAGGTCGCAGCCACAAGGCCCGACGGGCGGTGACCGACGACAACATCACCCGAGCCACTAGGCGAACAATGTCAATAGAGACCTCCCCCAGAAAGGCAGAGGCAAGCCTGATTTCCTGAATAGGGGAGCTCTTAGCCGCTTCCTCAGAGATACCTCTAAGAGAATCATTCACATTGTCTGACCATGCCTCCAAAGCTTTAGAGACTGCTGCTAAGGCCAGAGCTGGTTTGCACACTGTGCCTGCTGTCAGGTAAATCCTTTTTAGGTCGGCATCAATCCGTCTCTCTAGCGGATCTTTAAATGAGACTGTATCTTCAAGAGGCAGAGTCACATATCTCACAAGCCTCATTAATGCAGCATCTACCAAGGGAGCTGACTCAAGATGTTTAACCTCTTCTTCCTTGAAAGGGTATAGTTTTGCGACTTTGGATTGCATAGAGCTTTTTTTATCTATCTTGCCCCATTCTTCAAAAATTATAGCTCCCACTTCCGTGAGGAAAGGAAAATAATGACGCTCCTTGCTGAGCTGTTTGAAAAACTTTCTCTGTTTAGCAGGAGAAATAACTGGATCTTCCCAAACCAGAGCGTTTTTAACCGCTTTCACCAGAGAAGGAACCAGGGCATATTCAAAGCCCATCCCAGGATCATCTGCTTCTGACCCACTATCTGAGGGGGGAGCTGACTGGTGGCTAGGTTGAGAAGACTCCCACGTCTCAGGAACTGGACCCTCTTCTGACAGGGGAATCAGTGGATCTTGAGGAGAATCACGAGGCTTTGCAGCGTCTCTCTCCTGCAGTGATTCTTTCACAACTCGCTTGATTAGAGTTTCCAGGTGTTGGTCTGCACCTTCCCTCTCATTAGCTGCTTTAGAAAAACAGCGGTCACATAGAGACTTGCTGGCAGGAACTGGGGCCCTGCATCCCCAACATATTTTCTCCGGTCCCCTATGAGATGAGGGGGGGTGAGGAGAGCCTCTACTGTGGTCTTTAGACTTAGAGGATGAACCATGGTGTCTAGAGCCAGAGGAGGAATGCCGGTGGTGTGATTTAGATGACCCGCTCCTTCTGCGGGAACTACTTTGTCTTTGATCAGACCTAGAAGGGCTAAGGAAAGAAGGAAGACAGGAATAGAGAGAGAGAAAGGCACAAGTCAGAATGATGCCCTACACTCCGCTCTCTTCCCCCCAGCAGGTAAGTAAAGAAATATACTTTCAAATCCTACCTGCTGCGAGAGGACTGGCCACCAGGAGGCAGTGAAGAGTCCATGTCTGATGCTGGGAATCACTGCAGGTGAACACAGAGTAAATCAGATACACCAGAAAGCAAAACAGCAAGCACAGACCCATCTGTACTGCACTTACCTGGGGAAGGCTCTGCAGATGCTCAGGGAAGTCGCCGCTATGCCCACGATCATTCCCGAGCTCTGCAAGCTTCCCCAGGCTTTTAAAATTGGCGCCGCGTGACGTCACGGCCGCGCCAGGCCCACGGTCGTCATGCGCATGCGCGAAACCAGGCCTCGCTTTCGTTCCGGAACTGCGCCTGCGCAGAACGCAGACAGAACCCGGAAGTAGAGGGAGCGGCGGCTGGAACGCACAGGGAACCAGCCGCTGCATAGGCAATTTGACAAAGAGCATACAGAGAGAGAAAAAACAACAACAACAAATATATACACTGCTGCCATGAAGGCGATATATGCTCACCACCACCTACGATCGACTCGGCCGGAACATCCATACACACACCGGGCTTTTGGCAGATAATGGCCACCTGCATACTGCTAGGCAATCGGCCTGTGCGCGCTTTTCATTCAAAAATGACTCCAGCTCTTCAGCGCTTACTCTGCAATACACTCCATACCCTGCTAACAGTCAAGGCTTATTGGAGGGATGAGACATCACATCAGTCGGCCGATACGATCGCGGGACATCGTCTTCAGGTAGGAGAACCAAACATCAGGTCCTACGGAGGAGGACAAAAAAGGAACACGGCTGAGAGCCCACAGCTGAAATTTATAGGGAGGGGTCCTATTGGGTAGTTATGGAGGCGGGGTCAACCCACACGTATGCTGCCATGGAGCCTGTCAGGAAAGTAAAAATGCCATAAATCTATCAGTTAAAGCGACGCAGTGCCGTATCGCAAAAAAAACGGCCCGGTCATTAAGGGGGGCAAATCATTTCCGGTCCTTAAGTGGTTAAGCTTTTGCACACCTTTTTGTTTAGTTGCACCTGAAATGTATTTAGCTGATTTAAAAACTGAAAAGTTCAGTTGGGTTTTTTTTTTTTTTCACGGCGTATTTACAAAATGAGATCTGATCGGCCCGGAATTCATGGGATGACGTATTTTTTTATTTTATTTTTTTTTTATAATAATACCCTTCTTGTTAGCGTTGAGTCAGACTACACAGTCTTCTGTGATTTCATCGTCTTATTTCTTAGGTCGCCCACAGACTTGCATTACAGAAGCAGCGGAAAGTGAAACACGTATCACCATAAAGGAAGTCTTCATCGTCTGTAACGTGCGTGTCGAATCGGTAATGACCCCGTGTGCATTTATGGCGGATTACGTTACCAGAGTTTGCAGGGAGCCGCTGCTCTTCTTTCCAAACAAAAAAAAGAAGAAAAAAAGGGCAATTAGAAAATAAAAGGTCGAGGCCTGCGAGCGCTGTGTGGGGGGAAGTCCAAAAACGGTGAATTTATTTACCGCAAGTTGTTTAAAAGAAAAAAAATAAAAGGGCCACTGGTTTCTGAAAACTCGGGTTTCTGTGGTTGGGCCTGATCAGAGGGAGTGAGGAAAGGGCGACACAGGCTGGCTCCTGTTCCTTGACTTTTTTTTTTTTCACCGTCTCTGGCTTACGTAAAGGGGATCTTCCCTTGTTTTTGTGGTTGGCTTGAACCTCTCATTATAGTTTTATATTTTAATGCTGCCCGTTATCATGTTTTCAATAGAACTCGTCTTCAATCTGACCTCTAGCTTCCTCTTCGGTCTTGCATAGTTGTACAGGTCAGGGGCGGACTGACAACTCATGGGGCCCCCCGGGCAATAGGAGAAGATTATGGGGCCCCCGGGCAATAGGAGATTATGGGACCCCCGGGCAATAGGAGAAGATTATGGGGCCCCCGGGCAATAGGAGATTATGGGGCCCCCAGGCAATAGGAGATTATGGGGCCCCCGGGCAATAGGAGATTATGGGGCCCCCAGGCAATAGATTATGGGGCCACACAGTATACACACACACATACAGTATACACACACAGACACACAATATACACACACAGTATACACACACAGAATACACATACACACACTGAAAAGGTACTGGAGAGGCGGGGCAGCTATAATCTTGGGATTTTTTAAAAAACACAGACTTTTACATACTGTCCTTGGTTTTATTGAGGCTGGCAACCCTGATGGGGCCCCTTAGTCGCATGGGGCCCTCGGGCGGTGCCCGACTGCCCCAATGGTCAGTCCGCCCCTGGTACAGGTTCCTCTTCTGAACAGAAATTGCTTATGCCGCGTACACACACACGATGGGAATTTCGGCCCGCCAAAGACCGATGAGAGTTTTTTTCGTCGGGAAATGCAACCATGGTGTATGCTCCATCGGACTTTCGCTGGCCCGAATTCCAGCCAGCAAAAGATTTGAGAGCGTGTTCTCAATTTTTTCGGTCGGGGAAAAGTTCCTATCCGAAAATGAGATCGTCTGTGGCAATTTCCGACGTGCCAAATTTCCTACGCATGCTCGGAAACAATTGGACGCTTATGCTCGGAAGCATTGAACTTCATTTTCTCGGCTTGTCGTAGTGTTGTACGTCACCGCGTTCTTGGCGGTCGTAAGTTCAGTGAACTTTTGCGTGACCGTGTGTATGCAAGGCAAACTTGAGCAGGAATCCCGTTGGAAAAGCCGTCATATCTTTTTCCCACCGAGAAGTCCGATCGTGTGTACGCGGCATAACTCTGATTTCACAGCACGTACAATATGCATAGCTCCCAACTGTCCCTGATTTCGAGGGACTGTCCCTGATTTGGAGCAATGTCCCTCGTTCCCCCTCTTTTGTCCCTCATTTTGGTCTGATCCATATAGTTGTATATAAAATGCACTTTTTATCTTTCAAAAAGTGTTTCCCAGCTCTAAACCTTTCATCCAAATTCTAAATTGGTGCATTTGTAAATTTTAAAAGCCAATACAGTGGAACCTCGGATTACGAGCATAATCCGTTCCAGGAGAATGCTTGTCAAAGCGAGTTTCCCCATAGAAGTCAATGGAAACGAAGATAATTAGTTCCGCATTGACTTCTATTGCATGCAATACCGCATGTGGCCAGAGGTGGGGAGGGCGTCAGAGAGCCTCAGAAATACTCGGGGACAGCTCTGCTGAACTCGGAAAGCCTCGAAAAGGCTCGGAGTATTTCTGAGTGATTCCGAGTACTTCCGAACGGCTCCGAACTGTTCTGAGTGTCACCGGCGCCCCCCCCCACCTCTGGCCAAATGCGGTACTGCACACCCCATTAGCTTGAATTCTGCTTGTTTTGCGAGACAACACTCGCAAAAATGAGTCAGAATTTTAAAAAAAGTTGCTCGTCTTTCAAAACGCTCGTTAACTGCGTTACTCGTAAACCAAGGTCCCACTGTATAAAAGGAATAGTAGTGGTAAAAAAAAGCTCTTGTGGATTTAATTAACCTTTTGTTTTGGTTAATTCTCCTTTAAGAGGGTGTGGCAGGGGGCGTGTCCTATGCCTACATACGTTTGCTAGTAGGTGTCCCTCATTCCAATCTCAAAATGTTGAGAGGTATGCAGTATATACAAAGACGGGGAACACGCTTAATCACCCGAGCTCCGGAAGGTTTGCCCCCCCCTTCATTACCAGGCCATTTTTTTGCTATTTAGCACTGCGCTACTTTAACTGGTAAAAGTGGCAGCTGGGAGTTTTTTGTTTGAGGGGGGGTGCGGCAAACAAACACCCCCCCGCGGCACCTCAAATCCCCCACCCCCCCTCGCTGTCTGCCAGTCCACTGGCACTTTACCCCATCTAGGAAGCGGGCACATCGGGCAGCGACGTGGATCAGGCATCGGCGGATTTCGGGATCCTGTGTCTTCTCCTCCTCTCTTTCACTTTGCGTCTCTTCCCCTCCTCCTAGGCGTCCAATAGGATCGCCTGTCCTTTCAGCCAATCCGGTGATGGGTATCAGACCCGCTTCCCAATTGGCCGGGAGGAGGATCAGTGTTGCAACGGCAAATGAATCCTCCCCTCCTCCTAGGCGTCCAATAGGACCACCTGTCCTTTCAGCCAATCAGGCTATGGGTATCAGACCCGCTTCCCGATTGGCCGGGAGGAGGATCAGTGTTGCAACAGCGAATATTAATATCGCCGTTGCAACACAACTGGGTTGGCTCCAGGCGCAATGCTCTGCCCCTCGAGCCCACCCTATTTTGAAGCCTGTTAGAGCCTCTGGCTCTAATCGGGTGCTTCAAAAAACACACCCTTCCGTCCACCCCCGCCATAGGAATTCATGCAAGGGGCAGGGCGCTTGGATAGAGAGGGCGGCGGCGGTGGACAGGGTAGGCGACGCCCGTGCATAAATTTTGGCTAACATGTATTCTGCTGTCTTTGGTAAAAAAAAAATTAAGTGTATATTATTTGGTTTTTTTTTTGGTTTATTTGGTTTGCGTAAAAGTTATAGCGTCTGGTAGTATAGATACTGGAATTTTTATTTATTTTTTTTATTTATACCAGCAATGGCGGCGATCAGCGACTTATAGTGGGACTGTGATAGTGTGGCGGGCAATCTGACACTAGCTGACGCTGGCTGGGGGGAACACTAACTGACTCTGACATCAAAAGTGACACTAACACAGTGATCAGTGCTAAAAATATGCACTGTCTCTGTACTAATGACACTGGCTGGGAAGGCGGTTAACATCTAAGGCGATCAAGGCTTTAAATGTGTGCAGAACAATGTGTAATGTGTGCTGCTTTTTACTAAAAATCTCTTTGTTTCTTATCCCTGCTTTCCAGGGATAAGAAATAGAGAGGTCGTTCCTTCTGTACATAGCCCTGTGTTGATTGTGAACACAGGGCTCTGGGCGGTGATAGGACACAGCTGATCAGCAGGTCCTGACCATGAATCATTGGCCAAGACCTGCTGACAGACTCCCGCTGTGTGCAATCACAGCGGGCGTTGGCGGGGGGGGGGGCACGCATACACGTGTCCTAAATACAGGCAACAATGTACCAGTACGTTGCTTTGTCTGCATGGGCTGCCCGTCTGCAAGTCAGTTTTTTCTCCCCACAAAAGCACCCCCGTGATAGTCGCAGCTTATCTAATGCAACCTGGCATTTGCTGTATATGTAATCATTTCAGTTATTTAGTTATCCAATGTACTCACTGCACCTTCTGTAACACGCAAGCTCCTATCTTCAGTGTGGGCATCTGAAGCCCACTCTGAGTTTCTTCCTGGATACGATGCAGCTGGCTACCCAGCATGCACCTCCTGATCTCGCGCCTGCCCAGTGTGTACAAAGCGATGCACACTCGTATTGCAGGTTGCCATAGCAATGGCGGCAAGGGAGGAAGTTCCTGCCCCGTTGCTATGGCAACCTGTCAAATCATTTGCCCATTGACTCCTGGGATTGATGACACTTATACCCCAGAAGGCAATGGGCGGAAGGATATGACGTCGCCCTGGCAAGGTACAAGGGAAGTAGAGATCTTTATTAACCCTACAGGTAATATACTTTGAAAAAAAAAATACATTCCTAACATTAATGCAATTGTGATCAGCAACGCCGGGGGCCGAATTTCAAAAATAGGGTGGAACTCTGCTTTAAGTGGATAAACAAGGAAAACTGGAGATGTAGGGAACAGATGGGAAGGGAGAACCAGGACTGGGATTAGGTACATTGGGAGCAGAATAGGGGCAGCAGGGTTCAGGATGCTGGAAAGGAGCAAGCTCAGTATCTAGACTCAGGATAAGTGGCAAGCAGTATCTGACAACAAAGCAAAACACTGAAGCAAAACATAATATTAGAGGAGGGACTAAATACCCTCCCAACAGCCAGCATCAGGAGGAGACTGATTACTGGAATCTGCTGGGAAACACACACTGTCAGTGCTGTATAGACTGTTTATAGCACCATCTACATACAGTATACAGCACTGTGATATGTCAGCAGTACGGGGACTTACCTTCCTGTTCCTGAAACAAAACTGAGTCAGGCTGAGCGCTGCTCATCCATTCACAGAAAAGAGGCAGCGGGGTTCAGGATGCCTTGCAGGAGCAAGATCAGGATCTAGACTCAGGATAGGTGGCAAGCAGTATCTAACAGCAAAGCAAAACGCTGAAGCGAAACGTAATAGTAGAGGAGGGACTAAATACCCTCCCAGCAACCAGCATCAGATGGAGACTGATTACTTGAATCTGCTGGGAGACACGCACTGGTGGACACAGGAACTACAACCTGCCTGTAAGAGTCCAGAGCTTACTACGCATGCACCAATGGCGCGTTGCCGCAAGAGGAAATCCGTGCCAACTGAGCATGCGTCAAAGACGCCTCTGTGCACCAACCCGCACCTGCGCAGAAGATCTGATGGAAAAGGTCAGGAAAATGCCCAGGAGGCGCACAGGTAGTGACCTCAACCTGATGGAAAAAGGCGGGAAAATGCCCAGGAGGCCTCGAATCCTCCTTATATAAGCCCAGCCCAGATACTACCAAATTGCTGGATTATCTTCAGTCCCCCCTTGTTCCTGTGCTAGTGTATGATCTGTCTGAACTTGTTGTGACCTGGAAACCTATTTGACTACTATTGATTGCTGCTTGCCATTGACCTCGGATTTGTACCTTGACCATTCTACTTCTTTGCCCCTTTTTGTACTCAGCTGCCAGATTGGAACTGACCCTGGCTTGGATCTCGACCATTCTTCTTCTGATTAACCCTTTTATACTTCGTTGCCAAACTGGACTTGACCTCGGCTCGGATCTCGGACTAAGGCTTGCACGGTGCTCCGCACTCCTGGCACCTGTGCCACTCGGTGTCCACCAAGTCTCTGTCTCCATCTCCAGAGGCTTCAAGGACCTGAGGTGCAAGGGAAGTCTCCCCACTACTTCGGTATCACCTCAGGTACGTGGCCCCTATGACACTCCCACTCTGGTAAGCAAAGTGCCACCAGCAGGTGATCCAGGCCCTGACATTGAGCATTGTCTTGAAAAGTAGGAAACCTTGCAATGAATTCACGAAAAGCTATATGCTTAAGAAAACTATGCACGATGTCTGACCTACTGAAAAATACATTTTAGGTTTTCATACGTTTTAAAACATTCCCAGTGCTTGTTATCGATCGCATTGACTGTCAGGCAGGGGTAAGGAAACGTTTCTTTTTATTGCCATTGAACATCTAGATATAAATGGTCAAAAATAAACAAAAAGAGATTTTGTTGGACTTGGGTTTCTCATCTCACATCGCTGTAAAACGGATGACCGCCTTTGCCGGTATTTATATTACAGAAGGGCCTCTCAGTAGCTCCAATTTACACTTGCCATTATCCACAAGAGTCTGGTAATTCCCGTTATTGCCTTTAAAAGCCCAGACATCCCTGTAATACGAATGGAATCCGACTTGTCAGATAGACATTCAATGGAGGTTAATCAGTAGAGCGCAGCGTCCGTTCATTCCTCTCTCTCTCTCCGCTCAGCCGCAGGTAGGATTAGAAGGTGGTTCAGGCGGGCCGACAAAAAAAGCTCTCAGAAGAGATTTCACGCCGCGCTTGGCCAAACCAAACCTTTCTGTGACGGGCCCTTCGATGCTAAAATGGTTTCTGGCACATCCGCGAATACCATTTCAGGCAGCTAATTCCACAATTTATTACCTGCTGTGAATAAAGAGAGATTTTTTTTTTTTTTTTCCAATTCATAACTTATTGCTTCCTCTCCTTAAAGTGAGGAGGAAACTGCTGGGTAGATGCAAACAGCCAGTTTCCTTTCGTTAAAAAAAAAAAAAGCATGTTTAATCGCTTACATTTTTTCCTTAATATACATGTGAAAGCCATCAAATCACTGGAAATGATCTTATCTACTGAATGCGTGTTAATGGTTCAAAGCTGAACTCCTCTGGGCACAAAAAACGCTCATTGAAATGTATTCCTCAATAGCTGCAAAAGGATATAAATCCACTTTGCGTGGTACAAAACGCCTTTCGAACCCAGATGTAGCAGTGACATCATCGCTGTGCTGTACTTAGCCTGTGCAGAGAGCAGAGCTGTGGGAGGGACCCAGCAGGCCCCACCCACTACAAAAAAACTACAGGAGTGGGGCGGAGACAAGACCAGTCACCCTGCACAAGGAGAGAGAGCAGCAGTGAGCGGTCTTTATTACAGGAGGGGGGCGGAGACAAGACCAGTCACCCTGCACAAGGAGAGAGAGCAGCAGTGAGCGGTCTTTATTACAGCAGGGGGCGGAGACAAGACTAGTCACCCTACACAAAGAGAGAGAGCAGCAGTGAGCGGTCTTTATTACAGGAGGGGGCGGAGACAAGACTAGTCACCCTACACAAAGAGAGAGAGCAGTAGTGAACGGTCTTTATTACAGGAGGGGGCGGGGACAAGGCCAGTCACCCTGCACAAGGAGAGAGAGCAGCAGTGATCTGTCTTTATTTTAGGAGGGGGGCGGAGACAAAACCAGTCACCCTGCACAAGGAGAGAGAGCAGCAGTGAGCGGTCTTTATTACAGGAGGGGGGCGGAGACAAGTCCAGTCACCCTGCACAAAGAGAGAGAGCAGTAGTGAACGGTCTTTATTACAGGAGGGGGCGGAGACAAGTCCAGTCACCCTGCACAAAGAGAGAGAGCAGCAGTGACTGGTCTTTATTACAGGAGGGGGGCGGAGACAAGACCAGTCACGCTGTACAAGGAGAGAGGGCAGCAGTGAGCGGTCTTTATTACAGGAAGTTTTACACTGGATGACTGCACAGATCTGGAAGAAATACACAAAGCACATTGAGATTCAAGGAAGAATACACGTTTAACCATTTGACCTCCGGAAGATTTACCCCCCTTCATGACCGGGCAATTTTTTGCAATACAGCACTGCGTTACTTTAACTGACAATTGCGCGGTCATGTGACTCTGTACCCAGATAAAATGGATGTCCTTTTTTCCCCACAAATAGAGCTTTCTTTTGGTGGTATTTGATCACCTCTGTGGTTTTTATTTTTTGCACTACTACAAAAAAAGACAGACAATAAAAAAAAAAAAAAAAAAAAAAAAGAATATATAATATGTAAAAAATCTATTTGTTTCATCAATTTAGGCCAATATGAAGTACAGGGACTTCCATTCCACTCTCAGAACAAAACCACTGCTCAGCCATTCATAAGAAGCCTTGTATTTTATGAATGAATACAAGGTTCCTCTGGTTGGCTGAGGTGGAGATTGTGACATCACCTGCCCGCCTCTCTCTGGCAGCCAGTCAGAGGAAGGGTGTGTGCAGCCTATTGCATTAGGGTGTGCACCCCAAAGCTCAAACACATATGTGTGTGTGTGCATGTGTATATATACGGAAGGTGTCAGTAGGGCAGTTACAATATTATTTTAATTATTTTTTTGAAATTTTTTAAGAAAAAAAAAAGAGATTTTTAATTTTATTTGGTGGAAAATCAAGGGTGTAAACATTAGAAAGGCACCACAGGGGGTGATTAGTGTGTGCCTAGGCACACCCTATGCGCATGCCTATGGAGGAAGCCTTGTTTTTGTATTCACATAGTTGCCAAAAAGTTCTAAAAAAAAATTATAGGGACACTTTTTTGCATGTGGGCGGAGCCTTTTTATAATTAGGGGGCAGGGCATTCGTTTTTAGGTGTGGTGCAGCGGGGAAAGGAAAATGCGGCGCACGAAAAATGGGCGTGGATTAAACTAAACATTGGGCGTGGCTTAAAGCTGCGTGGCTCAAAGGGGGTGTGGTTCAAGTCTGAGATGAACAAGGGATGGAGGGAGAAAGAAAGAAATAGGGAGAGAAGGAGAGAGAAGGTATGAAAGAAAGAGGGAGGGAGAGAGGGAGGGACAGCAGGCCCAGATCCTATACCACAATAGCAATATATGTATTCCACAAAATGTAACAATCAGCAGATAAAGATACTCCAAACACCTGGTGTTATTGTGTCAGGATGCTTGAAGCACATTATTTCTATTATTACATTGTAATATAAAATGAAATAGTTCAACTCTCCATAATGCAGAATCAGTCGGAGCCCTGAGCATGTCACTTGCTATGTCCCCTGCCATCAGATACCATCAGGTGTCCCCAGCGGAGTCCCTCCTTGCAACAGGTGTCCCCAGCGGAGTCCCTCCTTACATCAGGTGTCCCCAGAGGAGCCCCTCCTTACATCAGGTGTCCCCAGCAGAGTCCAACCTTACATCAGGTGCCCCCAGCGGAGTCCCACCTTACATCAAGTGCCCCCAGCGGAGTCCCACCTCACATCAGGTGACCCCAGTGGAGTCCCTCCTTACATCCGTTGCCCCCAGCCGTGTCCCTCCTTACATCCGTTGCCCCCAGCGGAGTCCCTCCTTACATCAAGTGTCCCCAGCGGAGCCCCTTCTTACATCAGGTGTCCCCAGCGGAGTTCCACCTTACATCCGTTGCCCCCAGCGGAGTCCCTCCTTACATCAAGTGTCCCCAGCGGAGCCCCTTCTTACATCAGGTGTCCCCAGCGGAGTTCCACCTTACATCGGGTGCCCCCAGTGGAGTCCCACCTTACATCAGGTGCCCCCAGCGGAGTCCCACCTTACATCAGGTGCCCCCAGCGGAGTCCCTCCTTACATCCATTGCCCCCAGCGGAGTCTCCCCTTACATCCGTTGCCCCCAGCGGAGTCCCTCCTTACATCAGGTGTCCCCAGTAGCGTCCCTTGGCTCTGCCTCTCGTCGGCAGCAGGCCACTGGGCGGAGGGTTGGCGGCAGCTCCATTTGCAGGTCTCTTTGCCCGTGTGTTGAACTGTGTTCAGTGGAGAGGGGAGGGGCCTCCTATCCGTGTAGCTAACCGGCTGCAGTGTACAAGAGAATCGTCTACTTGTACGCTGAAGCAGGGGAAGCCGATTGGCTGCACGGATCAGAGGCCCCTCCCCTCTCCACGGGAAACACACAGGGAAAGAGACCTGCTAGCCCGAAGAGATCTTGCGGCGGCGTACTTGTTTCAGAGCCAGAAGCTGCTTTCGGTGGCAAAACAGTCCTGATTCCAAGGACAACAGCAGAATCCTGGGATTTTTATCGGGATAGACTCAGATCGGGATGAGGGTCCAATTATCGGGATTGTCCCAGGAAAAACCAGGACTGTTGGCATGTATGCATTCATAAAACACAAGGCGTCTTGTGAATGGACGAGCAGCGCTCATCCCGACTCGATTTTGTTTCAGGACCAGGAAGGTAAGTCCCCGTACTGCTGCCATAACACAGCACTGTATACTGTACAGCGGTGGCCAAAGGTTTTGAGACTGACACAAATATGAATTTTCACAAAGTCTGCTGCTGTAGTGTTCTTGGATCTTATTGTCAGATGTTACTATGGTATACTGAAGTATAATTACAAGCATTTCATGAAGTGTCAAAGGCTTTTATTGACAATGACAAAGTTTATGCAAAGAGTCAATATTTGCAGTGTTGACCCTTCTTTATCAAGACCTCTGCAATTCCCCCGGCATGCTGTCAATCAACTTCTGGGCCACATCCTGACTGATGGCCCCCATTTTTGCATAATCAATGCTTGGAGTTTATCGAATTTGTGGGGTTTTTTTTTGTTCACCCGCCTCTTGAGGATTGACTACAAGCTCTCTATTGGATTAAGGTCTGGGGAGTTTCCTGGCCATGGACCCAACATTTCGATGTGTTGTTCCCCAAGCCACTTAGTTATGACTTTTTTCTTATGGCAAGGTGCTCCATCATGCTGGAAAAGGCATTGTTCCTCACCAAACTGTTCTTGGATGGTTGGGAGAAGTTGCTCTCGGAGGATGTTTTTGTACCATTCTTTATTCATGGCTGTGTTCTTAGGGAGAATTGCGAGTGAGCCCACTCCCTTGGCTGAGGAGCAACCCCACACATGAATGGTTTCAGGATGCTTTATAGTTGGCATGACACAGGACTGATGGTAGCGCTCACCTTTTCTTCCCCAGACAAGGTTTTTTCCAGATGTCCCAAACAATTGGAAAGGGGATTCATCAGAGAAAATGACTTTCCCCCATACTTCAGCAGTTCAATCCCTGTACCTTTTGCAGAATATCAGTCTGTCCCTGATGTTTTTTCCTGGAGAGAAGTGGCTTTTTTGCTGCTCTTCTTGACACCAGACCATCCTCCATGAGTCTTCTCCTCACTGTGTGTTTTAGATGTCCTCACACCTGCCTGCTGCCATTCCTGAGCAAGCTCTGCACTGATGGTGCCCCAATCCCGCAGCTGAATCATCTGTCCTACCCCTTGCTGGACTTTCTTGGGCACCCTGAAGCCTTCTTCAAAAATGCAGTGGAAATGTTTTTTTATGGGATTAAGTTCATTTTCATGGCAAAGAGGGACTTGGTAATTAATTGCAAATCTGATCACTCTTCATAACATTCTGGAGTATATGCAAATTGGCATCATAAAAACGGAGGCAGCAGACTTTGTGAAAATTAATATTTGTGTCATTCTCAAAATTTTTGGCCACGGCTGTAGGTAGATGATTAAATACAATTTAGGAACCCATGTAATGAGTTAGGACAGAGGCTGCGATTCTGGGCAGTGGCTGCTTTTTAATACTGACTGAGAGCTCCCCCTGCTGGTCATTCACAAGTAGACACGTTCAAAGACCGCTCTGCCCAAAAGTGCTTTTTTTTTCCGGTTGCAGGTAGAATTTGTAAGACTAAAGACTTTAGGACTATTTTAGTGTGTGTTTTTTCTTTTTTTTTCTCTCTGTTGGTTGAACTGGATAGACTTGTGTCTTTTTTTCAACCAGATTAACTATTTAACTAAACCAGTCCATACATGGTTCAGTTTCTTTTTTTATTGTCTGCAGTCTTCTTGTTCTATGACAGGTCAGCACATGGCTTTTCTTCGGAGTCCAGACTTCTTCGACTGTGTGGACCATCACAGGATGTCCCTCTTTCAGGCTGCGCTGAAAGTCCAGAGTGGGGTCTCCGAAATGGCAACTATTGCTGTGGAGCCCATTACCAGGTGAGAGAAATAGTGTAAGCTCCTGTGGCATATAAGCTGATGTGACTGACTCAGTGTTCCCTGTACTGCACTGCAGTATATGTCAGAGCTATATAAATGTATAATTATAATTATATTATTAAAAAAAAATCACACAAACATACAGTTCATTAATAAAAACATATTTACACAAAAATAAACTACTAAACAAAAACAAGCATGCTTACATCAGCAAGTAAAGAAAACCGTTTCCTGACAAGATTACATAGAAAGAAACATATTTTAATGACAACTACAAACCCTGAACCTCAACTTAAACACAATCCCGGCTAAGAAACATTTTGAGACTTAATCGCCATCAGGATGCGATTCCAAACCCCCCCCCCCATTATTCGCCACAACTTCCACATCATTCACCCCGACTTCCACATCATTCACCTTGCATTCTGCACCAGCCACCCTCATGCCCTTCCCACCTCCCCCTCCACTATCATCTAATCCATCCCTCACTCCACCCGCACTTCTGCTACGCCGAGGAGGAGGGGTTGGCACCACCATACACGCTGGTCCAGCACCCTCTGCTGCCTTCACTACACTAGGAGAAACAATAGGTGCGGGCACAGACTTGATAACCACACTTTCTGACACTGACTGGGGAACCACAGACTGGGGGGACACTGACACCACAGGGGGCCTCACAGACACAGATTCTGACGGGACAGAGACACTAGGATTCCTTGGTACAACCTCCGCCAACCCAGACTCTTCTCCATCCAGACGGAAAAATTCCTCCACTAACTCTGGCTTATTGTGCAAAGCCTCAGGGCACCGGCTATAAGGGTAACCAACCTTATTACAAAGGTTACATTTAATGATGTTACAGTCCCTGGCCAGATGCCCCAGTTCCTGACACAAAGAACACTTCTGTTCTGGACATTTAGAGGAGAAATGTCCCTTGACTCCACATTTATGGCACAGGTTGACCAGGGTAGAAGACAGTAATCCTATCTCTACCAATAAAGGCAGAGGAGGGCAAATGCTGGACCACATTCCCACACACACTCAACCTCATTCATACCGACCACCCACCCGTCCAGATTCATCTATCATCCACAATCTTTTTTAGGGGACACAATGTTTCACCAAACCTCCTCAACCAGACCCATAAATCCCCGGGGGGTATAGATTCATTCCTAGTCAGGATAGTCACATTCTTAATCAAGCGCTGACGTGAGACAACTTTGGGGACAAGCCCCTTCCAATCCAACTGGTCCCCATATACGTGCTCAAACCACTCCCAAAACAGATCCAGCGACTCTGGATGCACAAATGATAAATCATATTCATAGGAACCAGCCGGACTGATAAGCACATAAATATCCTCTGCCTTAAATCCCATGGCTAGGATCTTATCCACAACCTCCCTCCTTATAGGTGGAATATCTTCTCCCTCCCACCTGAGCTGTACCACATTCCTGTGTTTAATGGAAGAAGGTGCGTTAGGTGAAAATCGCACAACTGGCTCCCTTCCACCAGCAGCAGCATGACTTAGTCCCAACACAGCCTTAGCATAGTTCATAACTGGGACAGATGATACATTAACTGGCTGCATAGGAACCTCTGAAATCTGGTTTGCCATGCGACATTCCTGCTCTCTATTTTCAATGTTCATGCGACATTCCTGCTCTGCACTGTTAATGTCCATGTGGGACTCCTCACAGCCAGCAGAAACTTCTCTGTCTGGATACATGCCTGCATTCCCATGAACATCATCTGATGGGTTGGTGCCACTCAAGGGAGATTCCATTTCTTTAATGGCCTGCAGCAATCCGCCATTTTCCTCCTGAGATGACCCAGGCTGCTGGAGAGAGAGAGGGGGGCAGATACTGACTCAGGTGCAACAGATCCTGAGACAGGGGTAGTACTGGGGCCACCATGTGAAGCCACTTCCTTACCCCCTATCCATACTGTCGCCATTACTGCGGCATCCACCCTCTGGCTGGCACTGGCACTCTCCTTCATCTGTTGGCACCTCTCTTCATGCTTACACTTTTCTCTTAACACACCGGTGCTTTCCTTCAAAGAGGCAACCAACTTTTCCTGCTTTCTCAATGCCTCTTCCAGAGACTTCAGCTTGGAGACTTCCCTCTTACTGTTCCCAGACTTACTTTGCAGAGATTTCTTTTTCCTGAGATCTTCTGTCATGACAGAAAGTTTCTGTTCCTCTTTAGCAATGCGGCAAAGTCTGTTCACCACTTTATCCTGGAGGACTGGTAAGGACTTCTCTTGCATAGGGACAGGCCCAGGATCCATTGCAGCTTGAGCACATGGAGTAGGCCTCAGTGCCTCTGCAGAGCCTCCACCTTCATCTCCCCCCACCCACCCACTGTATGGGGGCTGGGGGAGAAGCCTACAAGACAGGCCCAGGCTTGATGTTTCCTCTAGCTTAGATCCCAGCAGACTGAGCCAACAGCACCTTGCAAAACAGCACCGCCTGGTACAGTGACTGATGTGACTGGCTCAGTGTTCTCTGTACAGCACTGCGGTAAATGTCAGAGCTATAGAGCGTAGAAGCAGTGGTCGGGTACGTTTGAGGAGCGTAGATGCAGTGGTTGAGGAGCATAGACGCAGTCGTCGATGAGTGTAGACGTAGTGGTCGAGGAACATCGAGGAGCACAGACACAGTGGTCAGGGAACATTGTTCAGCATAGACGCAGTGGTCGGGGAACGTTGAGGAGCGTAGACGCAGTGGTTGGGAAACATTGATTAGCGTAGATGCAGTGGTCGGGGAACATTGTGGAGTGTAGACGCAATGGTTGGGGAACATTGAGGTGCATAGACGCAGTGGTTGGAAAACGTTGATTAGCGCAGACGCAGTGGTCGGGTAACGTTGAGGAGTGTAGACACAGTAGTCGGGTAACGTTGAGGAGGCTAGAGGCAGTTTTCGGGTAATGTTGAGGAGCATAGATGCAGTGGTCGGGTAACGTTTAGGAGCGTAGATACAGTGGCCAGGTAATGTTGAGGAGCGCAGACGCAGTGGTCAGGTAATGAGGAGCGTAGACACAGATGTCAAGTAACATTGAGGAGCGTAGACGCAGTGGTTGGGTAATGCTGAGAAGTGTAGATGCAGTGGTCGAGTAACGTGGAGTGTAGACGCAGTGGTTGGGGAACATTGAGGTGCATAGACGCAGTGGTTGGGAAACTTTGATTAGCGTAGACGCAGTGGTCGGGTAACATTGAGGAGCCTAGAGGCAGTGATCGGATAATGTTGAGGAGCGTAGATGCAGTGGTCGGGTAATGTTGAGGAGCATAGACGCAGTGGTCGAGTAACATTGAGGAGCATAGACGCAGTGGTTGGGTAACGTTAAGAAGCATAGACGCAGTGGTCGTGTAACATTGAGGAGCGTAGACACAGTAGTCGGGTAACGTTGAGGAGCCTAGAGGCAGTTTTCGGGTAATGTTGAGGAGCATAGACGCAGTGGTCAGATAATGTTGAGGAGCGTAGATGCAGTGGTCGAGTAACGTTGCGGAGCATAGACGCAGTGGTTGGGTAACGTTGAGAAGCGTAGACGCAGTGGTCAGGTAGCGTTGAAGAGCGTAGACGCAGTGGTCGTGTAATGTTGAGGAGCATAGACGCAGTAATCGTGTAACGTTGAGGAGCGTAGAAACAGTGGTCGTGTAATGTTGAGGAGCGTAGAAACAGTGGTCGTGTAATGTTGAGGAGCGTAGAAACAGTGGTCGTGTAATGTTGAGTGTAGACGCAGTGGTCGTGTAACGTTGAGGGGCATAGACGCAGTGATCGGGTAACATTGAGGAGCGTAGACGCAGTGGTCAGCCAAGGGAACCTAATGCAGCAGGTGAAAGACACATCATGTTTACTTCCCTTCCACATTGGAAGATGTGCAGCAGTGTCATGAGCACAGAACTGGAGGAAACCAGTTGGACCCAGCTACCCCACTCATATTCGGAGAAGTCTGGCCAGAAGTGGTCTTCATGGAAGAATTGCGGCCAAAAATCCATGCTTTCGGCATGGAAACGAGGCTAAGCCACCAAACTATGCAAGAAAACATAGGGATTGGGGTGCAGAAAAATGGCAGCAGGTGCTCTGGACTGATGAGTCAAAATGTGAAATATTTGGCTGTAGCAGGAGGTAGTTTGTTGGCGAAGGGCTGGAGAGCGGTACAGTAATGAGTGTCTGTCTGCAGCCAACTGTGAAGCATGGCGGAGGTTCCTTGCAAGTTTGGGGCTGCATTTCTGCAAATACAGTTGGAGACTTGGTCAGGAAAACTATCATCAGTGCAAAGAAGAACAAGGAGTCCTGGAAGTGATGGCTTGGCCCCCACAGAGCCCTGATCTCACCATCATGGGGTCTGTCTGGGATGACATGAAGAGACAGAAGGATTGGTCGACATCTGCAGAAGATCTGTGCTTAGTTCTCCAAGATGTTTGGAACAACCTACCTGCCGAGTTCCTTCAACAACTGTGTGCAAGTCTACCTAGAAGAAGGCAAAGGGGGGGTCACCCCAAATATTGATTTGATTTGAATCTCTCTTCTGCTCATTTAATTTACATTTTGTTAATTGATAATAATAAATTATTAAGACTTCTATGTCTGAAAGCATTCTTCATTTACTGCATTTTTTTCACACCTGCCTAAAACTTCTGCATAGTACAGTATATAAATATATAATAATTTGTGTCTCTCAGTCCTCAGGTAATAGTAGCGATAGAGAGGATTGTCCAGGGGGTGTTGGAGAGCCTGTCCAGGAATGAAGCCCCTGTACTCACTATGGAAAACAGATCATCATGGACCAACATAGAGTAAGCTGTATTCCTGCACTGCTGGACCCAACCAGCACTACTACAGGAAAGGAGCATGCTGGCCTTGTGGAGGGTAGTGATCTGCCGATTCAAGAGGAAAGGACTGCATATCATAGGAGAGGAGAGTTATAGAGGAGGGAGCAGAGTCCTCCAGCAGTGCAGTTTTTTCAGGAGAGGAGAGTTATAGAGGAAGGAGCAGAGTCCTCCAGCAGTGCAGAGTATTTCAGGAGAGGAGAGTTATAGAGGAAGGAGCAGAGTCCTCCAGCAGAACAGAGTATTTCAGGAGAGGAGAGTTATAGAGGAAGGAGCAGAGTCCTCCAGCAGTGCAGAGTATTTCAGGAAAGGAGGGTTATAGAGGAGGGAGCAGAGTCCTCCAGCAGTGCAGTTTTTTCAGGAGAGGAGAGTTATAGAGGAAGGAGCAGAGTCCTCCAGCAGTGCAGAGTATTTCAGGAGAGGAGAGTTATAGAGGAAGGAGCAGAGTCCTCCAGCAGTGCAGAGTATTTCAGGAGAGGGGAGTTATAGAGGAAGGAGCAGAGTCCTCCAGCAGTGCAGAGTATTTCAGGAGAGGAGAGTTATAGAGGAAGGAGCAGAGTCCTCCAGCAGTGCAGAGTATTTCAAGAGAGGAGAGTTATAGAAGAAGGAGCAGAGTCCTCCAGCAGTGCAGAGTATTTCAGGAGAGGAGAGTTATAGAGGAAGGAGCAGAGTCCTCCAGCAGTGCAGAGTATTTCAGGAGAGGAGAGTTATAGAGGAAGGAGCAGAGTCCTCCAGCAGTGCAGAGTATTTCAGGAGAGGAGAGTTATAGAGGAAGGAGCAGAGTCCTCCAGCAGTGCAGAGTATTTCAGGAGAGGAGAGTTATAGAGGAAGGAGCAGAGTCCTCCAGCAGTGCAGAGTATTTCAGGAGAGGAGAGTTGTAGAGGAAGGAGCAGAGTCCCCCAGCAGTGCAGAGTATTTCAGGAGAGGAGAGTTATAGAGGAAGGAGCAGAGTCCCCCAGCAGTGCAGAGTATTTCAGGAGAGGAGAGTTATAGAGGAAGGAGCAGAGTCCCCCAGCAGTGCAGAGTATTTCAGGAGAGGAGAGTTATAGAGGAAGGAGCAGAGTCCTCCAGCAGAGCAGAGTATTTCAGGAGAGAGGGGCGCCTGTCTTGTAGGGTCACCTATGTTTGTCTTCCCATTGTCTATTAATATGAATGTTTTTCAGGTTCAGTGATTCGGTTGGGTTGCAAATGGTGAGGGATTGTACAACCAGAAAAATCAGGAGTGACTGCCCCAGATCCACTTCACGTTTTGGTTAGTGCTGTGAAGAGGTGAATGGTGGGAAGTTTAGTTATTATGTCATAAGGATCCTTCTGTATGTAAATAGCTTGTTTCATTCATACAGGTAAGTGATAACAAGGAATTATAAAATGACTATTCACCATTAGGAGTCGTGTGAGGAATACTCAGTATCAGCAGGATACCCCCCTCCACTGAGAGCCGGGAAACGTGGAGGAGGGGGAGTGGCCACACACAACTCCTAATTTTTTAATAAATCTTCCACACGTGTGAAGGATACTGATGTGTGGGAAGATGTTATCATTTTTCTATAAAAAATAAATAGTACTTAGTAGAGATAGTAGTAGTCTGTCACCTAGAAGGAAATGCTAGGAAATGCAATGCACTGGAGGAGGGCTGCGCTACTTAGCTCAACATTTATTTTCCTTTTATATGCACACAGTGCCTTGAAAAAGTATTCATACCCCTTGAAATTTCCCACATTTTGTCTTGTTACAACCAAAAACGTAAATGTATTTTATTGGGATTTTAGACCAACACAGAGTGGCACATAATTGTGAAGTGGAAGGAAAATGATAAATGGTTTTCAACATTTTTTACAAATAAATATGTGAAAAGTGTGTGGGGCATTTGTATGGCTCCTCCCTGAATCAATACTTTGTAGAACCCCCTTTCTCTGCAATTACAGCTGCAAGTCTTTTTGGGGATGTCTCTACCAGCTTTGCACATCTAGAGAGGGACATTTTTGCCCATTCTTCTTTGTAAAATATCTCAAGCTCTGTCAGATTGGATGAAGAGCGTCTGTGAACAGCAATTTTCAAGTCTTGCCACAGATTCTCAACTGGATTTAGGTCTGGACTTTGGGCCATTCTAACACATGAATATGCTTTGATCTAAACCAGTGGTCTGCAAACTGTGGCCCTGGGGCCAGATGTGGCCCTTTGCGTGTCTTTTTCTGGCCCTTGGGTCATTATTCCTGCCACTGACACTAACGATTTGGCATTGTCCCTTCCACTGGCAACACATGGGGCACCATTCCTTCGACTGACACCTACTATTTCTCCCTCTAATGCCAAAGATTGGGCACTGTTTACTCCCACTGGGCACAGTCCAGCCCCCCTAAAGTCTGAAGGAGAGTAAACTGGCACTTTATTTGAAAAGTTTGGAGACCCCTGATCTAAACCATTCCATTGTAGCTCTGGCTGTATGTTTAGGGTCGTTGTCCTTCTTATGACTTTCTTTCTCCAATGTCTTTCTTCTTGTCACTCTTCCATAAAGGGCAGATTTGTGGAGAACACGACTAATAGTTGTCCTGTGGACAGATTCTCCCACCTGAGCTGTGGATCTCTGCGGCTCCTCCAGAGTTACCATGGACCTCTTGGGTCTTCTCTGATGAATGCTCTCCTTGTCGGCCATGTCTTGGTAGGTTTGCAGTTGTGCCATACTCTTTCCATTTTCCGATGATGGATTGAACAGAGCTACGTGAGATGTTTAAAGCTCGGGAGATTTTTTTATAACCTAACCCTACTTTATACTTCTCCACAACTTTATCCCTGACCTGTCTGGTGTGTTCCTTGGCCTTCATGAAGCTGTTTGTTCACTAAGGTTCTCTAACAAACCTCTGAGGGCTTCACAGAACAGCTGTATTTATACTGAGATTAAATAACACACAGGTGGACTCTATTTACTAATTAGGTGACTTCTGAGGGCAATTGGTTCCACTAGATTATAGTTAGGGGTATCAGAGTAAAGGGGGCTGAATACAAATGTCCCCCACACTTTTCACATATTCATTTGTAATAACATTTGAAAACTATTTATCATTTTCCTTCCACTTCACAATTTTGTGCCACTTTGTGTTGGTCTATCACATAAAATCCGAATAAAATACATTTACGTTTTTGGTTGTAACATGACAAAATGTGGAGAATTTCAAGGGGCCTTTTTTAAGGCACTGTATCTTATGTTATACGTAGGTAACACAATGGTATAAAGATAGGATTGGCCATATATAATGAATAACATTGTTACTTTTTTGGACCCATAGCCCTTACCTTGAAAATCTTGTCCGTGATCTACAAGCTGGTTCAGACCGACACCTACGCCACCAAGAGGTGAGTGTTGGGACAGTCATTATATCACTTGTAGTGTATTATCAGTACAGTTGTTACTAGCAGCTTTATTAGCTTTGACCAATGGGGTGGAGGCTCAGGGGCAGACCCAGAAGGCATCAGAGGGGTTGCATCTTCTTGCTGTCCTTGGAACACTTCAGAATCTACAGGGAAAAGCTGAGTTGTTGCATGGCACGGGGTAGTCTGTGCCGACCTGTTGAGTCTACTTTCTCAGCAGCTCAACTAGACTGAAAGGATGATGCTGAATGAGTGCATTAGCGGTGCAGTATTGCACTCTAGTTGTACTCAGTCTTTCCCTTCATTGTCACACTGGTTAGTTTAAAGCAGTGGTGGTGAACTTTCTTGCTGGGGGATCACCAAAGGATCGAACATATTATTCAGTGATTGGAAAGCCACAAAAGCTATCAGAGACTGCCCACGTGCAATGGGAGATAACCAGAGACTGTCAACATGCTACAATGGTTATTGGAGACTGTGAGCATGCTACATGGGTTGTTGAAGATTATAAACATGCTAAAGGGGTTATTGAAGACTATAAACATGCTACAGGGGTCATTAGACACTGTAAACATGCTACATGGGTTATTGGAGACCGTAGACATGCTAGAAGAGTTATTGGAGACTGTGAGCATAGTACAGGGGTTATCGGAGACTGTAAACATGCTACAGGGGTTATTGGAGACTGTAAACATGCTACAGGGGTTATTGGAGACTGTAAACATGCTACAGGGGTTATGGGAGACTGTAAACATGCTACAGGGGTTATTGGAGACTGTAAACATGCTACAGGGGTTTTTGAAAACTGTAAACATGTTACAGGGGTTATTGGAAACTGCGAGCATGCTACAGGGATTATTGGGCACTGTAAACATGCTACAGAGGTTATTGGAGACTGTAAACATGCTACAGGGGTTATTGGAGACTGCAAACATGCCAGGGGTTATCGAAGACTGTAAACATGCTACAGGGGTTATCGGAGACTGTAAACATGCTACAGGGGTTATGGGAGACTGTAAACATGCTACAGGGGTTATCGGAGACTGTAAACATGCTACAGGGGTTATTGGAGACTGTAAACATGCTACAAGGGTTATTCAAGACTGTGAGCATAGTACAGGGGTTATTGGAGACCGTAAACATGCTACAAGGGTTATTGGAGACTGTAAACATGCTCCAAGGGTTATTGGAGACTGCAAGCATGCCAGGGGTGATCAGAGACTGTAAACATGCTACAGGGGTTATTGGAGACTGTAAACATGTTACAGGGGTTATTGGAGACTGTAAACATGCTAGAAGGTTTATTGGAGACTGTGAGCATAGTACAGGGGTTATCGGAGACTGTAAACACGCTACAGGGGTTATTGGAAACTGTAAACATGTTACAGGGGGTATTGGAGACTGCGAGCATGCTACAGTGATTATTGGAGACTGTAAACATGCTACGGGGGTTATTGGAGACTGCAAGCATGGTACAGGGGTTATTGGAGACTGTAAACATGCTACAGTGATTATTGGAGACTGCAAGCATGGTACAGGGGTTATTGGAGACTGCAAGCATGGTACAGGGGTTATTGGAGACTGCAAGCATGGTACAGGGGTTATTGGAGACTGTAAACATGCTACAGGGGTTATTGGAGACTGTAAACATGCTGCAGGAGACAGATAGACTAGAGACACATTACAAGAGCCCGGTAAAAATGACTACTATAATAGGCCAAAGGGAAACATAGATTACTATCTGCAGGGGCCCAAGGACCACGCAATAAGTGCCAGCAGCTCTCGGCTTGAGGTTGGGCACCAGGGCTTTGACCACTTGAGCTACAGATTTTGCCCCTTAGGCCATTTTTTTGCTATTGGGCACTGCGCTACTTTAACTGGTGCATGCAATGCTGTACACAAAAAAAAATTTTTATCATTTTTTTTTTTTCTGCACAAATAGACCTTTCTTTTGGTGGTATTTGATCACCACTGCATTTTTTATTTTTTTGTGCTATAAACAAAAAAGAGCATACATTTTTGAAAAAAAAAAAATATATATTTTTTACTTTCTGTTATAAAACATATCCAAGAAAAAAAAAATGTAAAAAAAAATCAAATTTCCTCATAAATTTAGGCCAAAATATATTCTGCTACATGTCTTTGGTAAAAAAACAAAAAAACAAAAAAACTTTTTTTTATACTAGTAATGGCGGTGATCAGCGACTTACAGCAGGACGGCGGACAATCTGACACTAACTGACACTTTGTGGGAACTGGCTAACTGCTACTGACATCTCCAGTGACACTAATACAGTGATCAGTGATAATACTATACAGCGTCACTATAGTAATGACACTGGCCAGGAAGGGGTTAACATCTGGGGGGGGGGGGCAATCAAAGGGTTAAATGTGTGCCTATCTGTGTTTGCTGTGTGATGATTTTACTAAGGGATGTGCCGGTCTGTATCCCCTGGAATGCAGGGTAGCAAAAACCGGCACATCGCCGCTGTCAGAAAAAGCGCTCTGTGTTGTTTACATACACAAAGCTCTCTCCTGTCACTCGCGCCAACAATCGGCAGGTCCTGGCGCCATAGACTATTGGCTTGGGAACCGCTGATTGGCGTGTGCTGGAGCCACTGGCAGCACAGGCGGGCGCGCTCCCCACCCAGGAATGCAGAACCACGTACGGTATATGTGAAAAACTACAGTGCACAGTCGGCAAGTGTGGCCACTTTTACAGAATAAACCATCATTTCCATGTTGCTTATTCCTTAGGGACATCTTCTATGATAACGTTCAGCTCTATGGAAGCCAGAGGACAGTGGACAGTATTATCACGGATATTTCCTGCATGCTGAAGATTCCTAGAAGGAGCCTACATATCGTATGTTGTGGTATTATTTCTCGGTCACTTTATACAGAACCGTTTCTTCAATACGTCTCTTCAAGGAACAGAACTGATGTCCAATGAATCATAGACATGTGCACTGACAAAAAAATGTGTTCGATTTCGTTTCATTCGTTTTTTTGCTTTTTTCGAAAATTCGGAAATTCGAAAAAAAAGAAAGAAAATCAGTAAAATTCGAAATAATAACTAACTAATAATAACTAATTTTTTGATTAGTTATTATTATTAAATGATTATTAAATGATAGGTATTGGAATTTCCTTTCAAATTTGGCTGTTTGTGAACGTGACGAGTAACAAATTTATCTGAAGTTACAAATTATCCGAAATAACGAATGGCGCATCTAAACAAATGGAATGGAACAAATTATTAATAAATAATAATAATAAAAAAGTTTTATTATTATTATTGTTATTTATTATTTTTAGATCGTTACGTTATTGTGCATTCGTTATTTCAGATGATTCATTCGAATACGTTCACTAACAGCCAAGTTTGAAAGGAAATTCCAATACCTATCATTTAATATTTATTATTAGTTAGTTATTGTTTTCAGATTTTTGGGTTTTCGAATCTTCAGATTTTTATTCTTATTTTTGGATTTCCAAATTTTTGAATTTTGGAATTTTCCTAATTTCGAATTTCCGAAATTTCAAATTTCCGAAATTCTGAAATTTCGGAAATTGAAAAATTCGCTAATTAACAAATTTGTCAAAATTCGTTAAAAAAAGATTTCGGAACTAAACCAATTGCACATGTCTAATGAATCATAGCAGTCACTCAGATTTAACATTTTTCTAAAGCCTGGTACCGGCCGGTTCAACAGAACCCGGATAACATTTGGCTTGTGTGTACACCAGCCTCTCCGAAAGATCGGCATCCAATCAGCGCTGGCGGCCAATGTCTGCGAGCGCTTACTGCTGTGTTCTGGTGGGCAGACAGCCCCCCTGTCAGAACACAATAGCTCAGCGGGGGGGGGGGGATCGCTGATAGCAACAATAGATCTCCCAGCAGCCAGCAAAATAGACCCCCTCCTCCAGCACAGATAAATACCGTACAGCAACATCAGCCCCCACTAGCAACAAATTACAATAGATCTTCCAGCAGCCAGCATCAATAGACACTCAAGAAGCCAGCAACAATAGATCCCCTTCCTCAACAGTAGATCCCCCCTCCCAGCAACAATTGCCTTCCTCCTCATAACAATACATTCCCCACCAGCAACAATATACCTCCCCAGCAACAATAGACCCCCCTCCCCCAGGGTTGCCACCTCATCCCTTTAAACCCAAACATATATGAATTACACAGGTTCTGAGGCTAATTTAATGCAGATAAAGCCCCATACACAATATTAGATTTTCTGCAGATTTTTGTCTTCAGATTTACCAAAACCATATAATTTGAGGTCAAACCTTAAGAGAGTTTCAATTTGTATGCAATCAGTCAGGCCCTTGCACTACACGGTTTTGGTAAATCTGAAGACAAAAATCTGCAGAAAATCTAATAGTGTGTATGGGGGTCTTAGGCACAAAGTGGGTTTAACCACTTCAGCCCCGGAAGATTTTCCCCCTTAGGCTCGATTCACACCTATGCATGTTGCTTTTGAGCGTTTTTGGAGGTTTTTTTTTCATGCTTGCCACGTTTTTGAGCAGCGTTTTTGCCGCGTTTTTGCCGCGATTTGCGTTTTGCGTTTTTTTTTTGTTTTTTTTTTTTTTCATTTTTTTTTACAGTCTTAAAAAAAAATTACAAAAAAAAAAAAAAAAAGGCAAAAACGCACCAAAAACGCACCAAAAACGCTGCAAAAACGCTGCAAAAACGGTGCACTTGCGTTTTTGATGCTTGTCCATTGAAATCCATTACATGCAAAACGCTGCTTTTTGCATGAAAAAAAGTCCCCGACCCTTTCCAAAAACGCAGAGATACAAAAAAGCATTGATGTGAACATGTTCCATAGGAACCCATGTTAAAAAATTCCCGTGCATTTCTGCAAAATGCAAAATGCATCAAAAAACGCGCTAGTGTGAATGGGGCCTTAATGACCGGGCCATTTTTTGCGATTCGGCACTACGTCGATTTAACTGACAATTGCGCGGTCGTGCAAACAAAATTGGCGTCCTTTTTTTCCCCACAAATAGAGCTTTCTTTTGGCTACGACAGTTCGCGGGATCGTGTGAACCTGCTGCAGTAAAATGATGGCGGCTTTATCACCCTAATCAGCCACAGAACCTGTGCAATTAATATGTGTTTGGGTTTAAAGGGATGAGGTGGCAACCCCCCCCCTCCCCAACAATAGATTTCCCCACAGCCAGCAACAATAGACCCTCCAGGACCCCTTGCCATTACATACATTCAGTGCTGGACCTGCGTTCCCCTACGTTCCCGCTGGAAAAAAAAAGGCCTGGGTTTATAGATAATTATTATTTATAAAGCAGTTCCGTCTAGTTTACACTAGCATAAGAGTGATCTGCGTTTGGCTCGTTCTTCAGAGGACACTCTGGCACTAGTGCGCTGTACCCGCATCCGCATTGGAGGGTGTAAAAATTGAGGCTCAGCCACAACGTCCAATGAGCATGTTGGAAAACCAGGATCCGACCGGCATCTGATCTGCGCTCGCAGCCCATGGCCGTGAGTGCTGATCAGTGTGTTCTGGGGGGAGGGGGGGGGGAACGGCCCCCCTGTCAGAACACAATAGCACAGTGGGGGGGGGGGGGATCGCTTGTGTTAGTACAGCAATCTTTTCACTTCCTTTTTTTCGTTCAGCCGGCTGGGTTGAACGAGAAAAAAGAACTTATAGTGTGCACCAGGCTAAGCCCTCGTTCACATTGACTGCGGCTTTGAAATCATGCGACTTCCTTCAGAAATCGCGTAATCTCAAAGCTGTGCGTATGTCAGCGCGACTTGGAAGACACCTGTGCGGCTTCGTGCGCAGATCTCTATGCAAGTCGCATTCGAAAACCGCCAAAAGTAGTGCAGGGACTGCTTTTTCAAATCGATGCGGCACCGCAAAGTCGGCATTGCACCGATTTGTACAGTGCGATTGCTGGCAATAGGATGGGACTTTTCGTGCAATTTGACCTGTCAAGTCGCATGACAAGCCACCATAATGTGAAGGAGGGCTCAAGCGACTTTCACCAAACATTCACTGATGGAGAATCATTCGCTGTCCTTTAAAACACATGGATCTGTGAGGCTCACATGCAGAAAATGTTTGTCGAATAACAGATTGTCAGCTTTATAGATATGCCCCAATCTGTGCGTTTTTTTTTTTCTTTTCAGCTGTCTACCTCCAAAGGCTGCGTAGCTGGGGACCTGGTGTTCACAGAAGAAGACGGGACAAGGGTGATCTGCAACACTACTTCCTCGGTACGTACAGTACAGATTACACAGCGGAAATCCTCGGCATGACTATCCCCCAGCCATGCTGTATATGTAAACCCTAAGGCCCCTTTCACACTTATGCAATTTGTCCTGCGACTTGGGACTGCAAAGTCACAGGACAAGTGATTTCCAATGAGTAGCGTTTATATCTGTGCGTCTTCCAGTCGCAGCGACTTCAAAGTAGTCCCTGTGGTCAAAGTGGTCCGACTTTGATGAGACTTGAGGTCCATAGACCTCAAGATTACACAGGCATTGCTTCAAGTTGCGGCAAATATTGCTGCAAAGTTGCTTGACTTTCAGGTTGCAAAGGGGCCTAACTGAATAATGTTTAGTTTGCTTAACCACTTCAGCCCTGGAAGATTTGGCTGCTGAATGACCAGGCCATTTTTTGCGATTCGGCACTGGGTCGCTTTAACTGACAATTGCGCGGTTGTGCGACGCTGTACCCAAACAAAATTGACGTCTTTTTTTCCCCACAAATAGAGCTTTCTTTTAGTGGTATTTGATCACCTGTGCAGTTTTTATTTTTTGCGCTTTAAACAAAAAAAGAGCGACAATTTTGAAAAAAAAGCAATTTTTTTTTTTACTTTGCTATAATAAATATCCCCCAAAAATATATTAAAAAAACTATTTTTTTCCTCAGTTTAGGCCGGTATGTATTCTTCTACATATTTTTGGTAAAAAAAAATCGCAATAAGCATTTTTAATATAAATGTTTTTTTATTAGTATCGGCGGCGACCTGCGATTTTTATCGTGACTGCGACATTATGGCGGACAGATCGCACACTTTTGACACTATTTTGGGAACATTGTCAGTTATACAGCGATCAGTGCTATAAAAATGCGCAGATTACTGTGTAAATGACACTGGCAGGGAAGGGGTTAAGTGTGTCCTAGGGAGTGATTCTAACTGTAGGGGGGAGGGGCTACCTAGGACATGACAGCGATCACTGCTCCCAATCACAGGGAGAAGTAGATCTCTGTCATTACACAAGGCAGAACGGGGAAATGCCTTGTTTACATGGGCATCTCCACGTTCTTCCTCTCCACACCGCAATTGCGGGCCGCCGGAGAACATCGAGTTCCCGGGACCCGGCGGCGCGCGCGTGCCCAAAAGGCGGCAAATTTAAAGGGACGTACCTGTACGCCCTTTGCCTGCCTGTGCCATTCTGCCAACGTACATCTGTGTGCGGCGGTCGGCAAGCGGTTAAAGTGGTATTAACCCCTTCACGCCAACGTAAAGCAAATACGCGGCCTCGGCCTTAAGGGCTTGTACCGGGATAATATGCAGCTGCAGGCATCACCCCGGTACCGTTTTTTTGGGCGGACATTCTTGTAATAACAACCGATGCGGCTAAACAGCCTTCCGTGGCTCGCCCAGGCTCTCCCGTCCCAGCGGCTGGTCGGAGACCCGAACAAAGCTGTAATCGGCTTTTGATCCGGCCTCAGATCTAGTAACCTGATGACATCACTTCCTGTTTACTGGAGCCTTAAAGGCGCCAGATTTTTAAAAATGACAGTACTCAAAACAGCCAAACTTGGCGGTCACAGGAGTGCAGAACGAACTGCACTCCTGTGATCCACAGGAGAAGTACAGCCAAAATAGCTTTCCCCGTACTTCTCCTTTTAAATGTGCATAACAATGTGTAATGTGTGCTGAATTTTACTAAGTGTCTCTTTGTTTCCTATCCTTGCTTTGCAGGGATAGGAAACAGAGAGATCGTTCCCTCTGTATAGAGTAGGGTTGCCACCTTTTCTTCAAGTCAAACCTGAACACTTTCGCGGAGCACAGCAATTTTGTTTTATAGTATAAACTATACATATATTTTTCTATTAAATAACATTTCTAATCATATGAAGTTAATAACAAGAGTCCCCCCTTTACATCAGAGTCCACAGAGTTCCCCTTTTACTTGTAGAGTTCCCTTTCACTGTAAGGGGGGGGGACTCTGTAGACTCTAATGTAAGGGAGAACTCTGGGTACTCTAACATAAAGGATGCTCTGAGAACCCCGATTTAAGGGAGGATTTAAGGGGGGAACACTGAGAACTCTGATGTACGGAGAGGACTTTGTTGTAAGGGGGAACACTGTGGCCTCTGGTGTAAAGGGGAACTCTGATGTAAGGGGTGCTCTGAGAACCCGGATTTACCTTACTGTACTGAGGCAGGAGAGAGAAGGGGGAGGAGACTTCAGTCACAGACAGGGATGGATGGTGAGCTCACTCACCCCTTGGCAGTCAGCACCTCTCATCCAGATGTATCTGAGGCTGCTGGACTTCAAATTTCCCGCCTCCCCACATTCCTTTTCTGAGGCACAGCTCCGGGGATTGGAGTGTGGGCAGACACAGAGGGATGGGGGTGGAAGGAAGAGGTGCCGATCGAGCCCTCTCTCCTCTCCTGTCTGTGTGTGTGTGTGTGTGGGGGGGGGGGGGGGAGAGAATTGTTAGCGTTGGCTTTGGGCAGTGTGAAAGAAAGTGTAACAGACACTCTCAGCTTAGACAACTGCAGCCAGCAACCCTGCTGGGAAGCCATAGTCCGGTCTGAGTAATGTGTCTGGGTTTCAGGCAGTCTGAAAACCAAACACACGGGTCCAAACCTCAACTGTCCGGGTGAATCCCGGACAGGTGGCAACCCTAGTATAGAGCTCTATGTTGATTGTCAACACAGAGCTCTGGGCTGTGATTGCACACAGCTGATCAGCAGGTCCCAGCCATGAATCATTGACCGGGACTTGCTGACAGATTCCCGCCGTGTACAATTACAGCCGGTGTCGGTGGGGGAGGGCCCTAAACCCTGGAAGCAGGCAGCGGCGTACGGGTATACTGCTTTTCCTGTGCGGGTCACCCGTATGCGGTACATTGCATGTGGGCAGCCCTCATGGCAATTCTGCTTGTAATAAAACAAAAACAGTACCTGAGTGGAGTATTTATGAGCGGGGGGAGTTCTTACAACCCAGACCATAAAACCAATTTCCTTGTTTTTTTTTAGGGAGTTCTCATTCCATCTAATGTGGACGGAATCCTGGGTATCCTTTAAGTGCTGCGGATAAACCAGGAGTGAAATTAAAACACCCAGAAGCCGAGGAGACTCCAAACCAAACAAAGTTGTGCGGAAAAAGATACCAGATACCTCGGCTTTTCCCATAGATTCACAGCTTCGAGAAAATGTCAAACTTTTTTTTTTTGGCCAAATTTTTTTTTTTTTTAAAGTTGCTGCGGAGGGAAACTATAACATTTTTTAACGTGTAATGTTCACCTGAAAGTTGTTTTTTTTTTTTTTTATTTGTTTTGTCACATACAGATTTATTTTAATGCTTTAGGCTAGACTTTGTTTGAATGGGCTGCTGTACCTGCGGGAAACAGGAAAAAGATCCCTGCACCTTTTGAAGAAGCAAACCTCCCTGTATTGTTTGTACCTATAGGTAAGCCTACAATAAGGCTTACCTATAGGTACTGTATATAATCCTAAACGTGCACCTTGCGACCTGTGCTGTTTCTCCCGAGCCCTGTGCCGTGATTGGCGGCCCCAGCGCATGTGCGGGAGCGACGTCACGCGGCCCCCCGGCCAATCACACAGCCGGAGTCGGCGGACCCGGAAGGAAGACAGGCGAAAATGGATGCGGCCTCCAGCGGTGACATCGAGGGCTTAGTTTGCAGGTAGGTTTCACATGATGTGCTAGTATGCGTTGCATACTAGCACATTATGCCTTTACTGTGCAGGTAAGAAAAAAGAAAGCGTTTACTTCCTCTTTAAAACTGCAGCCGCAGGGAAATCGTGTTTAGATGCGTGGGGGGTGCCATTAAGAATGAATGGCAGCCCCCGCATGTTTGTAAAAGAGCAGCTCGTTTGGACTGCAGGTTGCGGGAACAGGTGTGTGATTCCTGCACCCGCAAACCACTCGCACAAGTGTGAGCCAAGCCTTAGTCCAGCCATAGATGGTACAAATTTCAGCCACTTCATCAGGGGGCCGGCCCGAGATTCCAACCATGTATGGGCAGGTTGAGTGTACCCAAGTCCATCCATCGATCGACTTGGGAAACAACCAGCATGTCGGATTTTTCATGCGATTGTTACCAGTGACTGTAGCTGCTAGCAATAATCAGTGTGTTCTCCTAGTTGGCTCTCCGCCAACTTACATACAAATTTAACTTACGAATAAACTTACAGAAGCTTCCTTGTTTGTAACCTGGGGACTGCCCTGTATGTGAAATGTAGAACAAATGATTGTAAAACGAGTGGTAAAGTCTATTAAAGAGCCAACAATTTCCGGGAGTTACAAGGGACCCCCCCCCCCGTAAATCAGCTGCTAGGGTGAGCCCACAATCTCTTAAGTCTTAAAGTGGTTGTAAACCTCAGACATGAAATATGAACAAAGCATATCCCTTTATAGTGTGTACTTGTCTCAGTCCAGAGCACTAATGCCGCATACACACGAGCAGACTTCTCGTCGGACTGAACTCCGAAGGACTTTTCAACGGAGTCCCAACGAAACGGACTTGCCTACACACGATCACACCAAAGTCCGATCGTTTCAAACGTGATGACGTACGACGGGACTGGAATAAGGAAGTTCATAGCCAGTAGCCAATAGCTGCCCTAGGGTCGTTTTTGGTCCGTCGGACTAGCATACAGACGAACGGATTTTTCGATAGGAATCGAGTCCGTCGTAAAGATTTGAAACTTGTTCTATTTCTAAGGTCCGTCAGATTTTTAGACAGAAAAGGTCCGATGAAGCCCACACACGAATGAATTGTCAAACGGATTTGTTCCGTCGGACCTTTGATGCCGAAAAGTCCGGTCGTGTGTACGTGGCATCAGTGTCATTTCTGTCTGCTGCCTCCTTCCTCTGCTATTAGTGCGTATCTCTTCTGACAAGTTTTCCTGACACCAAGAGAAAAATGGTGACAGGGGAGGGCACAGTCTGTGATTGACAGCCTCAGCTCTGTTCCTGTGTGCCGTGTGAAGAGGGGCGTGTCTCTTCCCTCCAATCAGCATTCAGAGCTCTCCTCACTGATGTAACTTCAGCTCTCCGCCCCCCTGCTTTCCAAAGCTGAGAGATCCTGTGTAAATTCTGCACTTTGAATGGATGTAAGGGGAAGAAAGTCCTAGATAAACAGGTACAACTTATGTAGGAAGATTTGTTTCATCTCTGTGTATCACCTGAGGCATATGTGAGGGTTTACAACCACTTTAAGGGTCCTCTGTGGTCTGGGTATTCCCATTTGAAATGTGAAGCCCCTGATGAAGCAGGTTACATATAACTGTCCTTATCTGGTACTCCTAGAGACACTTTAGTCTCCTAGAGGTGCTGCACCGAGTGTCCTGAGGCCAGCAAGAGGTAATCCCGGAAATTCCAATTTTAATCACATGAACTTGTTTTCTGAATTCAATGCATTCTATCTAGTTCAGTTGCAGTTCAGTGAGTAGAATAAGTATTTGATCCCTAAGAAAAACATGACTTAGTAGTTGGTGGGGAAACCCTTGTTGGTGATCACAGAGGTCAGACGTTTCTTGTAGTTGGTGACCAGGTTTGCACACATCTCAGGAGGGATTTTGGTCCACTCTTCTTTACAGATCTTCTCTAAATCCTTAAAAAGTCTCTTGGCAACTCGAAGATTCAGCTCCCTCCATACATTTTCTATAGGATTAAAGTCTGGAGACTGGCTAGGCCACTCCATGACATTAATGTGCTTCTTCTTGAGCCACTCCTTTGTTGCCTTGGCGGTATGTTTTGGGTCATTGTCATGCTGGAAGATCCATCCACGACCCATCTTCAGTGTTCTGGCTGAGGGAAGAAGGTTCTCATCCAAGATTTTACAATACATGGCCCCGTCCATTGGCCCCTCAATGCGGCAAAGTCGGCCTGTACCTTTAGCAGAGAAACAGCCCCAAAGCCTCATGTTTCCACCTCCGTGCTGGACTGTAGGGATGGTGTTCTTAGGGTCATAGTCAGCATTTTTCTTCCTCCAAATACGACGAGTCGAGTTAATGCCAAAGAGCTCAATTTTGGTCTCATCTGACCACAGTACTTTCTCCCAATCCTTCTCTGAATCATTTAGATGTTCATTGACAAACTTCAGATGGGTCTGTACATGTACCTTCTTGAGGAGGGGGACTCACCTTGTTTGGAGGAAGAAAAATGGTGACTATGACCCTAAGAACACCATCCCTACAGTCCAGCATGAAGGTGGAAACACGATGCTTGGGGGTTTCTCTGCTAAAGGTACAGACCGACTCTTCCACATTGAGTGGCCAATGGACGGGGCCATGTATTGTAAAATCTTGGGTGAGAACCTTCTTCCCTCAGCCAGAACACTGAAGATGGGTCGTGGATGGGTCTTCCAGCATGACAGTGACCCAAAACTTACCGCCAAGGCAACAAAGGAGTGGCTCAAGAAGAAGCATATTAAGGTCACGGAGTGGCCTAGCCAGTCTCCAGACCTTAATCCTATAGAAAATTTATGGAGGGAGCTGAAACTTCGAGTTGCCAAGAGACAGCCAAGAAGCCTTCAGGATTTAGAGAAGATCTGTAAAGAAGAGTAGACCAAAATCCCTCCTGAGATGTGTGCAAACCTGATCACCACCTACAAGAAACGTCTGACCTCTGTGATCGCCAACAAGGGTTTCTCCACCAACTACTAAGTCATGTTTTGTTTGGGGATCAAATACTTATTTTACTCACTGAACTGCAACTCAATTTATAACATTTGTATCATGTGTGTTTTCTGGATTTTTGGTTGATATTCTGTCTCTATCATTTAAAATACACCTATGATAAAAAATGATATACACTTCATATCTTTGTAAATCTGCAGGGGATCAAATCATTATTTTCCCCTCTGTATAACACCTGAAATGTGTTGGCTTCACTGCCCGATATGAGAAAATGTCAATTTTAATATGCGTTGTCCAGTTGTTGTACCTCCTTCACCCCGGAGACATGAGAACCCAGGCCCGCTTTGTCCTCATTATTGAAAAAGACGCCACTCTACAGCGGCTCCTCGATGATGATTTTTGCGAGAACTGCGGCCCCTGCATCCTCATCACGGTAAGATGCGACTGTGTTTTTACCCCTGGACGGACCTTAGGAACCCAATTACGTAACTTCCTGTATGTCTTGTTGCCAGGGTAAAGGAGTTCCGGATCTGAACACCAGGCTCTTCGTCCGCAAGCTGTGGGACACTTTTCAGGTTCCGATTTTCACTCTGGTGGACGGCGACCCACATGGTACTGTAATCTGAGTGGTGGTGAGATGTGTCGGCAAACGCTGATTAGACCAAAGCAAACACTATAGGACAAGGAAGATAAGCAGAATTAGCAAATATAGAAGTAGCCATGCACTTTACTATTTGAAAGCCCTCGTTGTAGCTTAAAGGGTAACTCTACTTTTGTGGGAAAAAAATTGCAAATTAAAAAAAATAATAATATATCGAATGCAATTGCAAGTCATATTGTAAATGAATGTTATTAAAAATTACTTTTCCTTTTCAGTCTGCATTGCTATCGATTTCTGTAAAATGCAATATGGCCACCAGGAGGCGTTCCATACACAGATAGTATACAGTGCGCCCCCCCCCAGAAATGTCATTTTGTCAGAAGTCTACACTAAGATACAAGTCAGATTTTGGGCACCCCCTGCAACAAAAATGTCATTTTTGGTGAGATACTCCCAATAGGAAATCATGTCCAAAAGGGAGCCGGGCCCCCTGATGGCGTCATTTGTGACAAAACATACGGAGGGCTGAACCTGTGACGTCATCGCGCGCGTGCGAGTGTTTTTTCTCAACAAAAGTGGGGTTACTTTTTAAGCTACGAGTTGTTATTTGACACCGTTGACGCTTTCTGATTGGCCAGAGTGCTGTCACATGGAGGGGGGGGGGAGGGAGAGAATCCTGAGCCCTTTTTAAGCTCTGACTGGATCAGCTTTGAGCTTACATAGGTTTTTTTTTTTCCAGCAGTTGACTGGAACAATGATGGAGGTTGGAGCACAACAGGGAGTTTTTCCACTTGACCTCCGGAAGTTTTACCACCTTCACGATCAGGCCATTATTTGCGATACGGCACTGCGTTACTTTAACTGAGAACTGCGCGGTCGTGCGGCGCTGTACCCAAATTATTTATGTAATTTTTTTCTCCCACAAATAGAGCTTTCTTTTGGTGGTATTTAATCACCTCTGCGTTTTATTTCTTTTTTTTGCGCTATCAACAAAAAATTGACCGACAATTTAAAAAAATAAATAATATTTTTTGCTTTCTGCTATAAAACATATCCAATAAAAAAAATGTAAAAAAAAATATTTCTTCATCAATTTAGTCACCTTTGCGTTTTAGGTTTTTATTTATTTTTTTTTTTTTTTTGCGCTATCAACAAAAAATGACCCACAATTTAAATATATATATATATATATATATATATATATATATATATTTTTTTTTTTCCGCTTTCTGCTATAAAACATATCCAATAAAAAAAATGTAAAAAAAATTATTTCCTCATCAATTTAGTCACCTCTGCGTTTTAGGTTTTTATTTTTTTTATTTTTTTTTTTTGCGCTATCAACAAAAAATGACTCACAATTTAAAAAAATAATAATAATTTCATTAATTTAGGCCAATATGTACTCTGCTACATATTTTTGGTTAAAAAATTCCAAATAAGCGTATATTGACTGGTTTGCGCGGACGTTATAGCGTCTACAAACCATGAGATATGTTTATAGAATTTTTCTGTTTTTTACTAGTATTAGTGGCGATTAGCGACTTATAGCGGGACAGACACTAACTGACACTTTTTTGGGGGACAAGTGACACTAATACAGTGATCACTGCAAAAAATATGCACTGTCACTGTACTATTGACACTGGCTGGGAAGGCATAGCTCCCAACCATCCCTGATTTGGAGGGACTGTCCCTGATTTGGAGCAATGTCCCCTCTGTCCCTCATTCCTCCTCATTTGTTCCTCATTTTGGTCTGATCTGTATAGATGTATATAAAATGAACTTTTTATCTATCAAAAAGTGTTCCCTAGCGCTAAACCTTTCATCTGATTTCTAAGTTGCTGCATTTGTACATTTTAAAAGCCAATATAAAGGAATAGTAGTGGTAAAAAAAAAAAAGTCCTTGTGGATTTAATTAACTTTTTTTTTTGGTAATTCTCTTTTAAGGGGGTGTGGCAGGGGGCGTGTCCTATGCCTACATACATTTGTTAGTAGATGTTCCCATCTCACAATGTTGTGAGGTATGGGAAGAGGTTAACATTAGGGGGCGATCAAAGGGTTAACGGTGTGCCTTAAAATGTTCTTACTCACCGTGGGGGGAGGTGCTTGTACTATGGGAAGGCAGAGATCTGATGTTCCTGCTGCTTTGCAGAAACACAGAATCACTACCTTCCATACTGACAAGAGTGGCAGTCCACCTTGTTTTACATAGGGCAGACCGCGCCTTTTGTTTCTGTCCCACGAATAACTGATTGGCTCCCGCTGTGTCCAATCACAGCAGGAGCGGGCCGCCGGCGGGCACTCCCCCGTTCAGTGGCCCCAGTCTCCTTCCCACCCTTCGTTCCACTACTGCAACCTCCATCAGTCTCTTCAGGATTCGGCTCTTCTGGGAGTTGTCAGACCGCTATGTACCCCCACCATAGACTTGACTGCTGAGTCCTGTAGTGACTGGGGGGGGGGGGGGTCATGCTTAAATATGTACGTGAATGGGAAGATTCGATGAGGAGGTAAAGCAGCAAACAAAAATAATAACTCAACCTGCTTAGTGAATTGATCCCATTGTGTTTTAGCAACAGGACAAAAAGAACTTTTATAGTCACTTGTATAGACATACCTTACTGTGACCGTCTTACCAGCATATTCTATATAATGTGACTGTTTTGTGTTTGTACCAGGGATAGAGATAATGTGCATCTACAAGTATGGATCTGTGGTGAGTACTTTTAATCCATTTGACCTCCGGAAGGTTTTACCCCCATTCTTAAACAGTGCATTTTTTTTTTTTTGTTTGGCACTGCGTCACTTGATAATAACTGATAATTGCACTGTCGTGCGACGACGTACTCTTTTTTTTTTTTTTTTTTCTTCTCACAAATAGAGCTTTCTTTTGGTGGTATTTGATCACCTCTGCGATTTTAATTTTTTTTGCGCTATAAACAAAAAAAGACTGACAGATTGACAATTTTGAAAAAAAAAATATATAAATATTTTTACTTTCTGCTATAATAAATATCCCCCCCCCCCAAAAATAAATAAATAAATATATATATATATATATATATATATATATATATATATATATATATATATAAAGACAGATTGACAATTTTGATATATATATATAGATAGATAGATAGATAGATAGATAGATAGATAGATAGATAGATAGATAGATAGATAGATAGATAGATAGATAGATAGATAGATAGATCTATATCTATGTAATATATATATATTTTTTTTTACTTTCTGCTATAAAAAATATATAAAAAAATGTATTCCTCAGTTTAGGCCAATATGTATTATTTTACATATTTTTGGTAAAAAAAAAAATCGCAATAAGCGTATATTGATTGGTTTGCACAAAAGTTATAGCGTCTACAAAATAGGGGATAGATTTATGGCATTTTTATTACTATTGTTATTATTTTTTTTACTAGTAATGGCAGTGATCAGCGATTTTTAGTGGGACTGCGACATCGCGGCGGACAAATCAAACACTTTTTCGGGACCAGTGACATTTATACAGCGATTAGAGCTAAAAATATCCACTGATCGCTGTATAAATGACACTGGCAAGGAAGGGGTTAACACTATGGGGGCGATCAAGGGGTTAAGTGTGTTCTAGGGAGGTGTTTCTAACTTTGGGGGGAGGGGACTGACTAGGAGTACAGAGAGATCGCTGTTCCTGATCACTAGGAACAGACGATCACACTCGACTCCCCTGCCAGAATGGGGATCTGCTTTGTTTACATTGGCAGATCCCCGTTCTGCCTCTCTGAGGAGCGATCGCGGGCGGACCGGCTCCCCCCCCCCCCCGCTGTGCAGCCACAGTATCTCATGCACGAAACACCGTACGGGAACGTCGTCTCGCGCAAATAGGGCCACCCTGCCACGGTATATATGCAGTGGGCGGTCCTTAAGTGGTTAACTGCCAATTGCGCGGTCATGCAAAATTGTACCCAAATTAAGTTTTATATCAGTTTTTTCAGACAAATAGAGCTTTCTTTTGTTGGTATTTGATCACCACTGGGTTTTTTTATTTTTTTTAATCTCATAAACAAACAAAAAAACGAAAATTTTGATAAAAAACACAATATTTTCTACTTTTTGTTATAAAACATATCCAATAATAATTTAAAAAAAAAATAATCAAATTTCTTTCTTAAATTGAGGCCAAAAGGTATTCTGCTACATGTCTTTGGTAAAAAAAAAAAAAAAATCCCAATAAGTGTATATTGATTGGTTTAAAAGTTATAGTGTCTACAAACTATGGGATATAGATTTGAAAAAAGCAAAATAGTAATAATTGGCACAATCTCCTTGCTAGGTCATGCCCTGAACTGTTAGGTAACATATGGAGTTTGCCACAGCTGAGATAAAAACTTATGAGGTAGAGGAGAGAGTGTAAGAAAAGAAGAAGAAGAAAGCAAGGGAAAGAGAAAGATTTGGGGAAAAGGGGAGATGAAAGGAGGACGGGGGAAATAACACAATAGCTCTTCCACCTGCTCAGGGGTCCTAGGAACACTTTTTCAATGCACAAGCTTTGATTTTCACATTGCCCAAGCCAGGTAGAAGAAGTGTAATACCACTCATAATGGGCTAATCATACATCTTCTGTGGGCCTTTTAAGAAGACCTGACCTCTGGAAGCTGTATGTCATGTACCTGACGGAGGAACTAGAAGTGATGTGATTGGTCTCTCTTACATCTCCGACTCAGGGCCCCTGGTAAAATGAACAGGTGGTGCAAGGGCACGGAGTGGCACGAGTACCTAGTAGTCCTTGCCAGCAGCGGGTATGGTAAATGGGCGGAGTCAGGCTGGGCAGTGGGCAGAAGGTCAACAGAGACTGGCTAGGCAGCAGGCAGGTGATCAACAGGGACTAGCTGGGCAGCAGGCAGATGATCAGCAAGGATCAAGAGAGACTGGCTGGGCAGAGGATCAGAAAAAAACTGGCTGGGCAGCAGGCAGAGGATCAACAGGGATGGGCTGGGCAGCAGGTAGATGGTCAGCAAGGACTGGCTGGGCAGGGGCACACCAGTACGTATGTGTCGGGTGATGTTTAGGTACGTTGCCTGTCCTGCAGCTGTCGCCCGCCTGCAGTAAAACTACTGAGGGGTGGGCAGAAAGTGGTCAAAGCAAAGCATCATTTTGTAATTGCATATTCCTGGGGGAGAGAGGGGGAGGCTGAGACAGACGTTCCCTGGATGAGTCCATTTCAGGCCAGCTGAGAGATGATGTACAATGACACCTGCCAAGGGACCTGGATCGGTCCTTACCTACGTACAGCCACTTACCTACATACACTCCAGCAAAGGCTGGAAAGAATTTTTCAGGGCAGGTTTCCTGATGGTGACAATGTCAGAAACCATGAAATCAGGCCGAGACAGAAGTACAGTTAAATCACTTGTTTAATAATAAGTCAAAACATAGCCAAAGTTCAGTAACCGTAACGGGATAGTCAGCCAAGCCAGAAGTCAGGGATCAATGTAGTGGAACAGCAAGCAGGATCTGGAGCCAGAAGGGATGTCAGCAAAGCAAGTCTTTAAACAGGAACGCAGGAGATAGTCTCTGTGATGTTGACTAAGGCGAAGGCAGAGATCATCTGGGCTGAGCGGCTTAAGTAGGCAGGACTGACGAGCAGGATATCATCAACAGGTGAGTCACTGTGGAGAGATAGGAGCTGGCAATTAACCGATAGCTGAGCGGTCAGCTCAGAGAGGGAAGGGCTGATCCCAGCCCTGACAGACAACAGTGGACGATGTCTGCATAACGTGTATTGAGATGACCACTTGTAGTCTCCATCGGATGCCTATGTGACAACACAGGAGAAGAACTGGGTCATAGGGACAGGGTGTTGTCCACCCCATAACAGGAAGTGCCTAAACAAGGACCTTTATAGTGGGATCACCAGAAATGATAAGGTCCACATTTCAAATTTATGGTAACATTTTAAAGCCTTATGAGATTTTAGTGATTGAGTTTAGAAGTTCTTTATAGCAAAACTGGGACACACTACCAACATTGTAAGGAAGCTTTTTAGATTACTTTTATAGCTAAATTAGTTAAAGAAAAAAAAAAGGAACATTGCTTGTAATTCACCATTGCTGCCTGAGTGCTTCATACACTAGTAGGGTACATAAAGAGTTCAGGTACAATTCAAGATGGGGATTTCTCAGTGTAGTAGAGTTATGGGAGACACTGATAGAAGTAAGGACAGGCTGCACATAAAGATCGATTTAAGAGGGGGTAATGGCTGTAAAAAAAAATATCTTGGAAACAGGTTCTCTTTAGACTTGGGTTGAGAGAACAGGTGTTGTTGCCACCACCACTAACACTCAATGCTCATTATCTTACAGTCCATGTCCTTCGAGGCTCGTAATTTAACCGTCCCATCTGTAGCTTGGCTTGGCTTGCTGCCTTCCGACATAGAGAGGTGAGGGAAACCCAGAAACGATTGTCCAAAGAGGTTTTCAGTCATTCATAACCACCTTTGACCCACTAGCACCCAGGAGTTCGATCGACCACCAGAATCCGTCGATTGTGAAGTTGGAACTGGACCATAAAGTGACATCTCAGACACTGAAAAACCAAATTGAGATGGGATCAAAAATGAGAAAAACTAGACACTGATCATCAGATTTATCCACGGTGCTTGACCATGGAACTTCCTATCCCATCTCTTTATGGTCAATTAAAACTACCTTTTTATGTCTTTGATTTCCTTTTGATATCAACAAAAAAAAAATGGAATTGGAAATTGCCAGGTCTAGCCAGCCTAGGCTTCCTGTATATACAGATTACTTTAGTAGTAATTTGACCCAAAAAAAGAATTATGGTTCCCAATAATTGGTCAGCTTGGAGTAATCAAAAAGTATTATGATATTGGATACGGCTTATTGAGGGTGTTTTTCTAACGTGTTGTTAGATCTTCTGCGATGGTTGATATGTTCTCTACACCCCATAAGAAAAAGGGAAAGTCCTTTTTCCATGCACAAATTTTCATTTTCACATTGCCCAAGCCAGGTAGAAGAAGTGTAATAACACTCATAAGAGGCTAATCGTACATCTTCTGTGGGCCTTTAAAAAGGACCTGAACTCTGGAAGCTCTATGTCATGTACCCGATGGAGGAACCAGAAGTGATGAGGTTGGCCTCTCTTAGATCTTCGACTCAGGGCCCCTGGTAAAATGAACAGGTGGTGCAAGGGCACAGACTGGCATCAGTGCCTAGTAGTCCTTGCCAGCAGCTGGTACGGTAGATGGGTAGAGTCAGGCTGGGCAGTGGGCAGAAGGTCAACAGAGACTGGCTGGGCAGCAGACAGGTGATCAACAGGGACTAGCTGGACAGCAGGCAGATGATCAGAAGGACTGGCTGAGCAGTGGGCAGATGATCAAGAGAGACTGGCTGGGCAGAGGATCAGCAAACACTGGCTAGGCAGCAGGCAGATGATCAGCAAGGACTGGCTGGGCAGTAGGCAGATGATCAGCAGGGACTAGACATGTGCGGTTCGTTTCGTACGAATTTCCGAAAATTCGTACATTCGGAAGCCTCCGAAATACGAATTTCTATGCTTCCGAATTGTATACGAAATTTCGTTGACGAATTTCGGATCCAAATTCCGTTACAACGGAAACGTGACTGGGTGTTTTGTTGACCAATCAGTGGTTTTCTTCTGCTGCTGAGTGAGGGTTGGGAAAATGACCTTTTTTAATATGGGAGTGGGAGACTGGTACTGGTAGTCGATGGGAGATTCAGAACCGGACAAAATAAGAATGTTCGTTAATATCGTTTCTATTATTGTCATAATAATTACGATTATTCGTTATGATGAAGTTAAAAACCCAGGAAGTCAGCACAGCACAGGGATGGTGGGAGCCCCTCACAATGAGCACAGCACAGGGATGGTGGGAGCCCCTCACAATGAGCACAGCAAAGCAGCAAAGGGATGGTGGAAGCCCCTCATAATGAGCACAGCACAGGGATGGTGGGAGCCCCTCATAATGAGCACAGCACAGGGATGGTGGGAGCCCCTCATAATGAGCACAGTACAGGGATGGTGGAAGCCCCTCATAATGAGCACAGCACAGGGATGGTGGGAGCCCCTCACAATGAGCACAGCACAGGGATGGTGGGAGCCCCTCACAATGAGCACAGCACAGGGATGGTGGGAGCCCCTCACAATGAGCACAGCACAGGGATGGTGGGAGCCCCTCATAATGAGCACAGCACAGGGATGGTGGAAGCCCCTCACAATGAGCACAGCACAGGGATGGTGGAAGCCCCTCACAATGAGCACAGCACAGGGATGGAGGGAGCCCCTCATAATGAGCACAGCACAGGGATGGTGGGAGCCCCTCATAATGAGCACAGCACAGGGATGGTGGAAGCCCCTCACAATGAGCACAGCACAGGGATGGAGGGAGCCCCTCACAATGAGCACAGCACAGGGATGGAGGGAGCCCCTCACAATGAGCACAGCACAGGGATGGTGGGAGCCCCTCACAATGAGCACAGCACAGGGATGGTGGGAGCCCCTCACAATGAGCACAGCACAGGGATGGAGGGAGCCCCTCATAATGAGCACAGCACAGGGATGGTGGGAGCCCCTCATAATGAGCACAGGGATGGTGGGAGCCCCTCATAATGAGCACAGGGATGGGGGGAGCCCCTCATAATGAGCACAGTACAGGGATGGTGGGAGCCCCTCATAATGAGCACAGCACAGGGGTACAAACCCAGGAGGAAGTCAGCACAGCAAAGGGATGGTGGGAGCCCCTCATAATGAGCACAGCACAGGGATGGTGGGAGCCCCTCATAATGAGCACAGCACAGGGATGGTGGGAGCCCCTCATAATGAGCACAGCACAGGGATGGTGGGAGCCCCTCACAATGAGCACAGCACAGGGATGGAGGGAGCCCCTCATAATGAGCACAGCACAGGGATGGTGGGAGCCCCTCATAATGAGCACAGGGATGGTGGGAGCCCCTCATAATGAGCACAGGGATGGGGGGAGCCCCTCATAATGAGCACAGTACAGGGATGGTGGGAGCCCCTCATAATGAGCACAGCACAGGGGTACAAACCCAGGAGGAAGTCAGCACAGCAAAGGGATGGTGGGAGCCCCTCATAATGAGCACAGCACAGGGATGGTGGGAGCCCCTCATAATGAGCACAGGGATGGTGGGAGCCCCTCATAATGAGCACAGCACAGGGGTACAAACCCAGGAGGAAGTCAGCACAGCAAAGGGATGGTGGGAGCCCCTCATAATGAGCACAGGGATGGTGGGAGCCCCTCATAATGAGCACAGGGATGGTGGGAGCCCCTCATAATGAGCACAGGGATGGTGGGAGCCCCTCATAATGAGCACAGCAGGGGTACAGCCCTAGGAGGAAGTCAGCACAAGGATGGTGGGAGCCCCTCATAATGAGCATAATGAGTCCACGACTGCCATATTGAGAAAGGTATTTTTTGCTTTTTAAATTCATCATAACGAACGTTCGTAATTGTTACGAAAAGTTAAAGAACCTAACAAAAATTCGTATTTTGTACGAATCCAAATTGAATTTCGGACACGAATTAGGAAATACAAATTAACGGCTAATACGAAACGGAACGGAACTAAACAAATTTATTGACGGAGCACATGTCTAGCAGGGACTGGCTGGGCAGCAAAGACAAGCTGGGCAGCAGGCAGATGATCAGCAAGGACGGGTTGAGTAGCAGGCAGAGAATCAGCAGGGACGGGCTGGGCAGAGGATCAACAGGGACCGGCTGGGCAGCAGAAAGATGATCAGCAGGGACTGGCTAATGGATGAGCAGGTCAAGAACAGAAAGACCAGGAAAAAGCATAGTCCAGTTGCAAGTCGGTACGGGGGGGGGGGGGCGGCCATCTTGGTTAAGGCAGGGCTTTGCTTCTTGTCAGAACCTCCAGCAAGGAGGGCAGTGAGCAGCACAGTGATGACATCACCAGATCTCCTGAGAGGAGGTAGCAATGCCTTAGATCTCACACTAGCAGCATGTCTGCCCACCTACCTTTTGTAGAAGTGACACGTCCCCTTGAAATACAGGTTCTTGCTGACCCTAAGAGGAGCAAGTTGCTGTACTCCGATGAAGAATCTGCTTCTTATTAGACTCTGGCAGAACATATCACATCTGATCAGTGAAGTCATTGCAGGAGGTTTTTTTTTTTTTTTCAGTGGTTTGCATTACCTGACATCCTGCGGCCGATAATTACAGTATTTTAATACCTCCTATGTCTGTTTCAGGTTATACATCCCCGAACAAGCCTTGATCCCATTATCGGAGGAGGACCAGAAAAAACTGCGCAGTTTGGGAAAGAGGCCATATGTTTCCAGCCAGCCGCTGTGGAAGAGAGAGGTCTGTCAACATGCAGGATGATGGGAGCAAAATGTGTGACTCCCCCCCCCCCGTATCCAACACGATTTATCATTGTTAGTCTGGAGCTCTGTACTGTACGGTGTACTGTGAATGTGGATACATTATAATTAGGATGAAACAGATCAGGGAACAAAAAATATGAGCTTACAATCTAATATGAGCATTAGATCATTCAGACCTTGATGTCTCTGTCATCTACCTACCTAACTAGGGGTCTACCTACCCAACAGCTTATATCAAATGGTGAACAGTGGGTATGAAGGTCCTACACATTACAGCCTATAGTCTAATAGAGAACGGAGGGGGGGGGGGATGAGGATCCTACTCATTACAACCTACATCTAATCAGGAACAGGAGGTATGAGGGTCCTGGTCTATTACAGCCTATATCTAATCGGGGACTGGTGGTGTGATAGTCCTGGTCAATACAGCCTACATGTATTAGGGCACAAGAGGTATGAGGGTCCTGGTCAATGCAGCCTATATCTAATAGGGAACAGGAGGTATGAGGGTCCTGGCCAATAGAGCCTACATTTATTAGGACACAGTAGGTAGAGGTTCCTGATCATTACAGCCTTCATCTAATAGAGAAGAGGAGGTATGGGGGTCCTGATCATTACAGCCTTCATCTAATAGAGAAGAGGAGGTATGGGGGTCCTGATCATTACAGCCTTTATCTAATAGAGAACAGGAGGTATGGGGGTCCTGATCATCACAGTTCCTGATCTGATAGGGAGTACTATGAGTGAAAATAAGGGACGTTAGGTGTAAAGGGTCATATTGTTTCTGAATTCTTTCTGCTTGTCATGTATGTTCGGTATTTTTTTTTTCTTATGATGCCCCTCCTCTGCTCTTCCCAGTTGGAAATCATGTCTTCGAGGAAAATGAAAGCTGAAATTCAGGCCTTGACGTCTCTCTCACCCACCTACCTAACCAGGATCTACCTACCCAACAAGCTTCAATACGGAGGCTGGATCTGAGGAGACTCCTCCAGAAGTCTGACACATTTGGCCTGTTATAAAGTGTTCTTTGTGTTTGAGTTCTTAGATAGTCTCTTAGAGATAAATACTCACTTGCCATGGAGGTCTGTGTCCCCCCGTGTCTCCTCGTGTCCCCCCATGTGCACATCCTCTAACAACTACCGTTTTGCAGCAGTAGAAGATGTAGTGATAAGTGGGAGGAATGGGCCTTATACCATCAACATAAAACGGATCCTTTAAATGAAATGCTGTTTGTTCTTCTAATGTGTTCATTCCGGTTACTTCTTCTCGAAGAATAAAATTATTTAAACAAAATGAATCAAAATAACATTTATTTATAGAACACACCAGATGTATATTCTGTGTTTATAGAGACAGTCTGCCCAAAGCTAAGATCTCATTGTTCGCTGGACGTGATCTCTAAGGGACTCTATGGTAAGATCCCTGTGCTGAGTTCTCGGGTCTGTACACCCGCTGTGCCCATTATGAGGAGTTCCCACCATCCCTGTGCTGAGTTCTCGGGTCTGTACACCCGCTGTGCCCATTATGAGGAGTTCCCACCATCCCTGTGCTGAGTTCCCGGGTCTGTACACCCGCTGTGCCCATTATGAGGAGTTCCCACCATCCCTGTGCTGAGTTCCCAGGTCTGTACACCTGCTGTGCCCATTATGAGGGGTTCCACCATCCCTGTGCTGAGTTCCCGGGTCTGTACACCTGCTGTGCCCATTATGAGGGGTTCCCACCATCCCTGTGCTGAGTTCCCGGGTCTGTACACCTGCTGTGCCCATTATGAGGGGTTCCCACCATCCCTGTGCTGAGTTCCCAGGTCTGTACACCTGCTGTGCCCATTATGAGGGGTTCCACCATCCCTGTGCTGAGTTCCCAGGTCTGTACACCTGCTGTGCCCATTATGAGGGGTTCCACCATCCCTGTGCTGAGTTCCCAGGTCTGTACACCTGCTGTGCCCATTATGAGGGGTTCCACCATCCCTGTGCTGAGTTCCCAGGTCTGTACACCCGCTGTGCCCATCATGAGGGGTTCCCACCATCCCTGTGCTGAGTTCCCGGGTCTGTACACCCGCTGTGCCCATCATGAGGGGTTCCCACCATCCCTGTGCTGAGTTCCCAGGTCTGTACACCTGCTGTGCCCATTATGAGGGGTTCCCACCATCCCTGTGCTGAGTTCCCGGGTCTGTACACCTGCTGTGCCCATTATGAGGGGTTCCCACCATCCCTGTGCTGAGTTCCCAGGTCTGTACACCTGCTGTGCCCATTATGAGGGGTTCCCACCATCCCTGTGCTGAGTTCCCAGGTCTGTACACCCGCTGTGCCCATTATGAGGGGTTCCCACCATCCCTGTGCTGAGTTCCCGGGTCTGTACACCCGCTGTGCCCATTATGAGGGGTATATAAATGCAGGAACATGGATGTGGAGGAGGCTCATAGGGATGTAATAGGTAGGTTGGACACTCAAGTGAAATATCCACTTTTTTCCTTCAGCAGGAGCCCTTTGGCTGTCAGTTCGCGCTTCTCACCAGCAGGTGTCGCTGTGTGTTAGTTCGTCGCTCCGGGCGCCAGGTGTCGCTGTGTGTGAGTGTCAGAGCGGCGCAGAGGTGACGTCACGTGTCGTGCGTCGGGTGATTGGCGCCGGTGTGCGTTCTCCTGGAGGATTCGGGCGGGAGAAATCCGGTGAGTGTGGGGGGATGGGAGGATAGATAGTCCGGGGTGAGTGCGGGGAGGTGTGGTCTCTGGTGAGCGGAGAAGAAGCAGCATGTCTCGTGGGTGAGCAGCTGACAGCACCGGAGTCCTGAGCTCACCCCCCCCACATGGGACACTCAGAGCACACACCTCCCCCACTCTGTACAGAGGATACAGCTGGGTGGTCATGGAGGGACCCCCGAGGAAAAGGGACCAGTGATAGGGGGAGGGGCTACAAGGGGACCGGTGATATGATATAGGGGCCACAAGGGGAGTGGTGACTGGAGGGAGGGGCCACAGGGGGAGTGGTGACTGGAGGGAGGGGCCACAGGGGGAGTGGTGAAGGGAGGGGCCACAGGGAATCAGAGGCCGGAGAGGTATAGGGACCGGTGACAGGAGGGAGGGGCCAGAGCGGTATAGGGAGTGGTGGTGGGAGGGAACGGTGATAGGAGGGAGGGGCCAGGGAGGTATAGGGAGCGGTGATAGGAGGGAGGGGCCAGGGAGGTATAGGGAGCGGTGATAGGAGGGAGGGGCCGGGGAGGTATAGGGAGCGGTGATAGGAGGGAGGGGCCGGGGAGGTATAGGGAGCGGTGATAGGAGGGAGGGGCCGGGGAGGTATAGGGAGCGGTGATAGGAGGGAGGGGCCGGGGAGGTATAGGGAGCGGTGATAGGAGGGAGGGGCCGGGGAGGTATAGGGAGCGGTGATAGGAGGGAGGGGCCGGGGAGGTATAGGGAGCGGTGATAGGAGGGAGGGGCCGGGGAGGTATAGGGAGCGGTGATAGGAGGGAGGGGCCGGGGAGGTATAGGGAGCGGTGATAGGAGGGAGGGGCCGGGGAGGTATAGGGAGCGGTGATAGGAGGGAGGGGCCGGGGAGGTATAGGGAGCGGTGATAGGAGGGAGGGGCCGGGGAGGTATAGGGAACGGTGATAGGAGGGAGGGGCCGGGGAGGTATAGGGAGCGGTGATAGGAGGGAGAAGCCAGGGAGGTATAGGGAGGGGCCGGAGAGGTATAGGGATCGGTGATAGGAGAGAGGGGCCAGAGAGGTATAGGGATCGGTGGTAGGAGGGAGGGGCCTGGGAGGTATAGGGAGCGGTGATAGGAGGAAGGGGCCAGAGAGGTATAGGGATAGGAGGGAGGGGCCGGGGAGGTATAGGGATCGGTGATAGGAGGGAGGGGCCGGGGAGGTATGGGGAGTGGTGATAGGAGGGAGGGGCCGGGGAGGTATGGGGAGTGGTGATAGGAGGGAGGGGCCGGGGAGGTATGGGGAGTGGTGATAGGAGGGAGGGGCCGGGGAGATATGGGGAGCGGTGGTAGGAGGGAGGGACCGGGGAGGTATAGGGATCGGTGATAGGAGGGAGGGGCCGGGGAGGTATAGGGATCGGTGATAGGAGGGAGGGGCCGGGGAGGTATGGGGAGTGGTGATAGGAGGGAGGGGCCGGGGAGATATGGGGAGCGGTGGTAGGAGGGAGGGACCGGGGAGGTATAGAGAGCGGTGATAGGAGGGAGGGGCCAGGGAGGTATGGGCAGTGGTGATAGGAGGGAGGGGCCGGGGAGGTATGGGCAGTGGTGATAGGAGGGAGGGGCCGGGGAGGTATAGGTAGCGGTGATAGGAGGGAGGGGCCGGGGAGATATAGGGATCGGTGATAGGAGGGAGGGGCCGGGGAGGTATGGGGAGTGGTGATAGGAGGGAGGGGCCTGGGAGGTATAGAGAGCGGTGATAGGAGGGAGGGGCCAGGGAGGTATAGGGAGCGGTGATAGGAGGGAGGGGCCAGGGAGGTATAGTGAGTGGTGATAGGAGGAAGGGGCCGGGGAGGTATGCTGAGCGGTGATAGGAGGGAGGGGCCGGGGAGGTATAGGGAGCGGTGGTAGGAGGGAGGGACCGGGGAGGTATAGGGATTGGTGATAGGAGGGAGGAACCGGAGAGGTATGGGGAGTGGTGATAGGAGGGAGGGGCCGAGGAGGTATGGGGAGTGGTGTTAGGAAGGAGGCGACTGGAAGAGTATAGGGAGGGAGGAACCGGCGGATTATAGGGAACGGTGTTAGGAGGGAGGGGCCGGAGAGGCATAGGGAGCGGTGATAGGAGGGATGGGAGTTATGGGGATCGGTGTTAGGAGGGAGGGGCCGCAGAGGTAGAGGGATCAGTGATGGGAGGGAGAGGCCAGTTAGGGATCAGTGATGGGAGGGAGGAACCGGCGGAGTATAGGGATTGGTGATGGGAGGGAGGGGCCTGAGAGGTATAGGGATCGGTGATAGGAGGGAGGGCCGGAGAGGTATAGGGATTGGTGATAGGAGGGAGGGGCCGGAGAGGTATAGGGATTGCTGATGGGAGGGAGGAGCCAGAGTGGTATAAGGATGGGAGGGAGGGGCCTAGAAGAGTATATGTTGGCTCCCTATCCCAGCCTGGCGTTGAGCCCTCAATGAAATCTTTCTTGGTGTACGGAAATATTGCCACCCCCCGACAGATATGTATTTATTTGTGTTTTGTGTCCCCCTTGGGCAGATTTCCCCTCACTTCCTGTTCCTGTCATATTCCAGGAAGAGGTAATAATACTCCATTTAGACAGTTGTCACGGTAACAGGTGAACCCATTGGAAGATCCCCTCCCCCCGTTTGCTCTGCAGCACGTTGCCTTCATTTTGCACTCGGGCAGTAGAACCCTTTTCCTCGCTCAGCATGGTGTCACCCCGTGTTTCTGACTTTTGGCAGGTCCAAGATGAGTTTATTTGGCTCCACAGGTGGTTTTGGCTCTGGAGGGACCAGCATGTTTGGTAACACCGCTGCCGACAACCACAACCCTATGAAGGTAAGCTCCTCCCCCTCCCTCTGTGATGGTGTTTGGATTGGCCCGGGATTCCTGGACCCCGTCTCCAATCATTGTTCTGTGTTGTCTCTCTCTCAGGATATAGAGGTCAGCTCTCCGCCGGACGACAGCATATCATGCCTATCCTTCAGCCCGCCGCCTATGCCGGGGAACTTCCTCATCGCCGGCTCCTGGGCAAACGATGTAAGTAATAAAGTCCTGTGTTGTGTCTTATATGTAGCACAATCTGTGCTTGATTAGCTGCAGGGGAGACATTGGAGGGGGGTCTTCATAAAGAGAACCGGTCACCTGCCTAATGCTATCGCATGGGGGGGGGCGGAGCTTACTGACCCTCTTTGTAATAGTGATAGACATAAACAAAAAATAGTAACAAGAGGGTAAAAAAAAATCTATAAAATCAATAAAATAATAATTAAAAAAAAAAAAGATTCTGTGTGCTCCGGTTTTAGGGAAACCCCAACTTTTTGTAGCAGTTTTAATTCTACGTTTCCGCTTGTGCGACTCGGGACTGCAAAGTCGCATGAAAAGTCGAACCCCCGATGATTCCCGTTGGGTACCGTTCATAGATCTGTGCGACCTCAAAACAGTCCCTGCGCTACTTTTGGTCCCACTTTGATGCGACTTGATGGTCCATAGACCTCAAGAATACACAGGCGTTGCTTCAAGTCGCGGCAAAAAAAAAAAAAATTGCGCGACTTTCAGGTCGCAATAGTGGAAACCTAGGCTAAAGCTCCATTCACACACACACACCCCCAAAAAAAGAAGTTCTGGAACTTTCTTTTTTGGAGGGGCGACATGATTTTGTCCTGCGCGTGAAACCGTGTTTAGGGTGCCATTGAGAAATGAAGGCATGGCGGGCAGAATTGCGGCAATTTTGCCTATATGCATTTGTATATAGAAGCCTTATGGGCTTTGGCAGTTTGCACGCTTTGACATGTTTGGTATCTATTTACTCGATGCAACCTCATCTTTTTAATATTTACCAAAAAAAAAAAAAATGGGTGTAATGTGTTTGTGCGCCCTAAGATTCATTTTGGTGTACTTCCCCTGAAAATAGGCTTTTAATAAAGAACTGCGCAATTACTGCGCAGCAATTAAAAAAAAAAAAAAAAAATTCCGGTCGCCATCCATTTTATTCTCCAGGGTCTCCGCTTTTCAGAAAATATTGTTTTGGGGGGGGGATTTAAAGAGGAACTGCAGTCTGCTCGCATAATTTGTAATAAAAACATCTTTTGCCATTCTGAAGCTTCCCTCCAACCACTTTGCATATTATTTTACATATACTGTGATTCTGTACTTTGCCAAATATGCTGCAGAAATCTCCCTCCACTGAGTCTGGCTGCAGCCATTTTAACTGTGGGCAGCTGAAGCTACTTCCTGGATTTACACAGGGGCACACCTCCAGCTCTGCAGCCCTCATTGGCCCTCTAATGACTCATCCCCCTCTCCCTTCCTGGCAAACTCACGAGAGTGGGATAGAGAGAGAGAGAGAGAGAGCTGTATATGATGTCATAAGCCTAGGCCAATGACCAGACAAGAAACAGGAAGTAGGCTGTATAAGGGATTTACTGGCAGAAAAAAAAAGGTTTCACTATCCAAAGATAAAACAACAACAAGGGCAGAAGATAGATGGAAAGATGAAAAAGTTACTTAACGCGGTTAACGAGCATTTTTGAAAGACGAGCGACTTTAAAAAAAAAAAAAAAAATCCTAAATCGGTTTGCGAGTGTTGTCTCGCAAAATGAGCAGAATTCAAGCCAATGGGGTGTGCAGTACCGCATTTGGCCAGAGGTGCGGGGGGGGGGCGCCAGTGACACTCAGAATTGTTCGGAATTACCCCGTTTCCGAGGGTTTCCAAGTTCAGCCGAGCTGTCCCTGAGTATTTCCGAGGCTCTCCGGCGCCCCCCCCACCCACCTCTGGCCACATGCGGCATTGCATGCAATAGAAGTCAATGCGGAACTAATTCTCTTCATTTCCATTGACTTCTATGGGGAAACTCGCTTTTGATATGCGAGTGCTTTTGGATTACAAGCATTCTCTTGGAACCTATTTTGCTCGTAAACCAAGGTTCCACTGTAATTTCTATTAATAATAATAAAAAAAAAAAATTTACTGTGTGTGCAAAAAGTAATTAATTGGTTAAAAAAAAGACTGAAATAATTGATTCGGGTCCTTCCAGTCCTCGGCAATTGTCGTGTTTTTCCCGGGCTCTCTGCACCCTCTGGGGATTATTGTCAGAGCTGTGCTGCTACCTGGAGGCTGGAAAACCTCACCTGTGATCCGCCCCGACCGTATGTTATGTCATTTGTAGTTTTTTTTTTTTTTTTTCTTTTTTTTTTTTTTATCCAGTTCAGCAGATGAATGGAAACAGGAAATACAAAAGTAACAATGTCTCCGTCTCAACAAAAGGGGGTTGAAATCGTGCGACTTTGGAGACGCTGGAACCTTAACCTCCACGTTCGCACCGACTTGTCATGTGATTCCACAGTTCCGCATGACGAGTCGCAGCCTATTTTCGGCGGAGGAACCGTTCGTACCGCCGTGACTCGTGTCGCAGAGATTTATGAAAAAGTTTCCTGCTCTACTTTTTTTTTTTTTTTCTACTCATATTTTTTTTTTTTGACGAATTTATTGCGACTTGCATAGACTTCTGTTAAATGAAGTTGCGAGCCGCAATGAAATCGCCGCGCTGAAGTAGTGCAATTTCAAAGGCGCACCGGTGTGAACAGAAGGACTAAAGCGGAACTGAACCCAACGATTTAGACCCCCTTTCACACTGGGGCCGCGTTAGCGCTAAAGCGCCGCTTTACCGCTGTTTAAAGGGGTTGTAAACCCTCAAGGTTGTTCACCCTTAATGCATTAGGGTACAAAAAAAAAACCTCCTGTGGTGCAGAAGGAGCCCCCCTTTTACTTGCCTGAACCCGGTCTTTCCGTTGACGGGGACGAGCACACCCGCTCCAGCCGGTGTCTCGGGTCCTGATTGGAAAGATTGATAGCAGCGCAGCCATTGGCTCCCGCCGCTGTCAATCAAATCCTATGATGCGGGGCGAGTCCTGCTGTCTGCGTCAATAGACACAGCAGCAGGACTCGGGAGCACGCCCGCACGGGTGCCCCCGAGGGAGAGCGGCTCTCCAATGGGGCACTCGAGAAGAGGGGGAGCCAGGAGAGCCGCTGAGGGACCCCAGAAGAGGAGGAGCCAGGAGAACCTCAGGGACCCCAGAAGAGGAGCCAGGAGAACCTCTGAGGGACCCCAGAAGAGGAGGAGCCAGGAGAGCCTCTGAGGGACCCCATAAGAGGAGGAGCCAGGAGAACCTCTGAGGGACCCCAGAAGAGGAGAAGCCAGGAGAGCCTCTGAGGGACCCCAGAAGAGGAGGAGCCAGGAGAGCCTCTGAGGGACCCCAGAAGAGGAGGAGCCAGGAGAGCCTCTGAGGGACCCCAGAAGAGGAGGAGCCAGGAGAGCCTCTGAGGGACCCCATAAGAGGAGGAGCCAGGAGAACCTCTGAGGGACCCCAGAAGAGGAGAAGCCAGGAGAGCCTCTGAGGGACCCCAGAAGAGGAGGAGCCAGGAGAGCCTCTGAGGGACCCCAGAAGAGGAGGAGCCAGGAGAGCCTCTGAGGGACCCCAGAAGAGGAGGAGCCAGGAGAGCCTCTGAGGGACCCCAGAAGAGAAGGAGCCAGGAGAGCCTCTGAGGGACCCCAGAAGAGGAGGAGCCAGGAGAACCTCTGAGGGACCCCAGAAGAGGAGGAGCCAGGAGAGCCTCTGAGGGACCCCAGAAGAGGAGGAGCCAGGAGAGCCTCTGAGGGACCCCAGAAGAGGAGGAGCCAGGAGAACCTCTGAGGGACCCCAGAAGAGGAGGAGCCAGGAGAGCCTCTGAGGGACCCCAGAAGAGGAGGAGCCAGGAGAGCCTCTGAGGGACCCCAGAAGCGGAAGAGCCAGGAGAACCTCTGAGGGACCCCAGAAGAGGAGGAGCCAGGAGAACCTCTGAGGTACCCCAGAAGAGGAGGAGCCAGGAGAGCCTCTGAGGTACCCCAGAAGAGGTGGATCGGGGGCCACTCTGTGCAAAACCAACTGCACAGAGGAGGTAAGCATGACATGTTTGTTTGTTTTTGTTTTTTAAAACGAACCTTTAGATATACTTTAAGCGGTGCTTTTCAGCCACTAGAGGGGCGCTTTTAACCCTAAAGAAGGGGGCGTGTTGCGGAGCTTCTGAATCGCTTTTCAGGCGCTTCGGAAGCGCTTTTCATCCATTTCAATGGGCAGGGCATTTTGGGAGCACTAAATACAGCAGTCCCCCTACCACTGTTTGCAGGACTTTTCCTTACGTTCCGCAAGCGCACCGCCCCCCAGTGTGAAAAGACACACTGCAATGAATGGGAGGCGGTTTTTAGGCCCTATTTAGAGGCTATTTCTAGCGCTTTAACGCCTGAAAGCCACCTCAGTGTGAAAAGGGTCTTAACAGTTTAAAAAAAAAATTTACATTTCGCAGCATGCTGAGAATGTAACTGTCACATTTCCTTGTGTTCTCAACCACAACTGTCAAACCATCCAATGGCTGGTGTCGTACCTGATCACATGTGCAGTGCCATGGCAGTCGCAGATCAAACAGAGGCCAAGATGGCGGCTTCCTTGGCTGAAAAGGAGAGGAGGGTTTAGTTCCCACTTTGGTTGGAGAGAATTCCATACACTTCTTGTCTGGATAGGAAGGAAGAATAACCAGCCAATGTGGGCACACAGATGGCGACAACAACCATATGGGGGGGGGGATCTAACCTTTCCCCGCTCCCTTCAGAACAAAACTGTCATCAATAACTGGTCGGGTTCTAACTGTCATTTCTGCGGCACAGGCGGGTTGTCGCTCATGTTAGTTATTCATTTATATTATATTATTTATTTATTATTTTTTGTTGTTGTTTTTACATTTCTTCCTCCTGCTTACACCTGGACATGTTGTCTCTTCTCAGGTACGATGTTGGGAGGTGCAGGACAATGGGCAGACTATTCCGAAGGCCCAACAGATGCACACGGGACCCGTGCTGGACGTCTGCTGGAGTGACGTATGTATTGCCCTTAACCATTTGACCCCCCCCCCCCGAAAAATTTACCCCCCACCCCTTCATGACCAGGCCATTTTCTATTATAACTGACAATTGCGCGGTCGTGAGACGCTGTACCCAAACAAAATTCATGTCCCTTCCCCCCCCCCACAAATAGAGCTTTCTTTTGTTGGTATTTGATTACCTCTGTGTTTTTATTTTTTATTATTATTTATTTCCAAAATATTTTATTGGATAACAGTATAAAGCCCCATACACACAATTCGCCGCAAGATTACGTTTATCGCTGGCGGGAGAGGGCCCCCCCTCCCGCCGTGCTCCAGTGCCCTCCGCCGCTTACCGAAGCCGTCGGCAGCGGCGGAGATCGGATCCCCTTCCTTGCTGGGTATGGAGACAAGTGAGAGGAAGATGGCCCCCACCCGTCTCCATACCATTGCAGGGTGGAATCGACATCAAAACATCACTTCCGCCCATAGCTCTTAAAGGGTTTTTTTTTAATGTTTTTTAAATGACAAACTTTATTTATTTATTTTTTTTGCAATTTAGTATAAATATGAGATGGGAGGTCTTTTTGACCCCAGATCTCATATTTAAGAGGTTCTGTCATATTTTTTTCTATTACAAGGAAGGTTTCCCTTCCTTATAATAGGAATAAGTGACACAATTTTTATTTTTTTAAAAGAACAGTGTAAAAATAAAAAATATAAAGGTAAAATAATTTTTAAAAAAATAAAACATTTTTAAACGCGCCCCGTCCCGCCGAGCTTGCGCGCAGAAGCGAACGCATACGTAAGTTGCGCTCGCATATGAAAACGGTGTTCAAACCACACATGTGAGGTATCACCGCGATCGGTAAAGCGAGAGCAATAATTCTAGCACTAGACCTCCTCTGTAACTCAAAACATGCAACAGGTAGAATTTTTTTAAACATCGCCCATGGAGATTTATAAGGGTAAAAGTTTGTCGCCATTCCAGGAGCTTTGTGTTGGTCTATAACATAAAATCCCAATAAAATACCTTTTTCGTTTTTGGTTGTAACATGAAAAAATGTGGAAAATGTCAAGGGGTATGAATACTTTTTCAAGGCACTGTGTGTGTGTGTGTGTGTGTGTGTGTGTATGTATATGTATATGTATGTGTGTGTATATATATATATATATATATATATATATATATATATATATATATATATATATATATATATATATATATATATATATATTATAATGTGTGTGTGTGTGTATTTTTCGTGTGTGTGTATATAATAAATGAAAAAAAAAATGCAGCAGCCTCACCATTGCCATCAATACAGCCTGTTCAATGCCCATCTGCAGCCTCACAAGTGCCATCAATGCAACCTCACCAGTCCACATCAAAGCAGCAGCCTCACCATTGCCATCAGTGCAGCAGCCTCACCATTGCCATCAGTGATTCCCGGCCGTCTAGGGGGCGCGCGTGCGCCCGCCGCGTTCCTCGGGACCCGGTGCGTGTGGCCGCCGGGCAACCCGCGATTGCCCGTTAACCGGGCTGGCATGTGGATCTATGTGTGTAAACACACAGATCCACAGCCTGTCAGCTCTGAGGAGAGCGATCTGTGTTCCCAGAACGGAGGAACACAGATCGGTCTCCTCCCCTAGTGCGTCCCCTCCCCCTTCAGTTAGAATCATTCCCTAGGAAACATATTAACCCCTCCCCGCCCCCTAGTGGTTAACCCCTTCACTGCCTGTCACATTTATACAGTAATCAATGCAATTTTATAGCATTGATCGCTGTATAAATGTGATTGGTCCCAAAAATGTGTCCGATGTGTCCGCCATAATGTCGCAGTCACCAAAAAAAAATCGCGTTTGCCGCTAAAAAAAATAAAAAAATATTTTTTTCAAAAAAAAATGCCATAAATCTATCCCGTATTTTGTAGACGCTATAACTTTTGCGCAAACCAATCAATATACGGTTATTGCAATTTTTTTTACCAAAAATATGTAGAAGAATACGTATCGGCCAAAACTGAGGAAAAAATGTGTTTTTAAAAAAAAAAATTGGGATATTTATTATAGCAAAAAGTAAAAAATATTGTGTTTTTTTTCAAAATTGTCGCTCTTCTTTTGTTTATAGCGCAAAAAATAAAAACCGCAGAGGCGATCAAATACCACCAAAAAAAAGCTCTATTTGTGGTGAAAAAAAAGGACGTCAATTTCTTTTGGGTACAACGTCGCACGACCGCGCAATTGACGTTTAAAATGCGACAGCGCTGAAAACTAAAAATTGGCCTGGGAAGGAAGGGGGTGAAATTGCCCGGTATTGAACCGGTTAAAGGCAAGCATAGAGGACCTGTCTAGTTGGGCAATCTTGGCATTCATTCTCTCTTCCATTTCTTTTGCCTGCAGGACGGCAGCAAAGTATTCACGGCGTCTTGTGACAAAACTGCCAAAATGTGGGACCTGAACAGCAACCAGTCTATACAGATTGCACAGGTAATAAGCCGGTTCATGGTTTTGCTTTGGTGCTCCTTCTTCTGTGAGTGCGCGCTTATGGCCTTTTATCTCACAGCAAGCTGGTATTCACACAGAGAGGGGTCTGTACAGAAGTGACCATGTAGCCAACATGTGAGCAGATATATTGTAGATCTGATTTTTTTTTTTTTTTTTTTTCCAGCATGAAGCACCAATAAAAACTGTACACTGGATCAAAGCGCCAAACTATAGTTGTATAATGACTAGCAGCTGGGACAAAACTCTAAAGGTAAGTGCCATACCACAGTGTCCAAATCCCTTTTTTTTTTTGAAAAGCCCGTGGTGTGTGAAACGCACCGAAAAGCTTCCACCCGGTGCCAAAAAAAGTGCACACACATAAAGAGTGAAACACAAAACATGCAACGGGTGTAATGCTCCGTACACACGGTCGGATTTTCCGATGGAAAATGTCCGATTGGAGCGTGTTGTCGGGAAATTCCGACCGTGAGTAGGCTCCATCGGACATTTTCCATCGGATTTTCCGACACACAAAGTTGGAGAGCAGGAGATAAAATTTTCCGACAACAAAATCCGTTGTCGGAAATTCCGATCGTGTGTACACAAATCCGACGCACAAAGTGCCACGCATGCTCAGAATAAATAAAGAGATGAAAGCTATTGGCCACTGCCCCGTTTACAGTCCCGACGTACGTGTTTTACGTCACCGCGTTCAGAACGATCGGATTTTCCGACAACTTTGTGTGACCGTGTGTATGCAAGACAAGTTTGAGCCAACATCCGTCGGAGAAAATCCTAGGATTTTGTTGTCGGAATGTCCGAACAAAGTCCGACCGTGTGTACGGGGCATTACACTACTGTCCTCCACTAGGGAAGGACCTTACCCTGATCCCCCGGGGCGTTAGTCTCCTGACAGGGACTGAGGTACTTCACTAGGTCCAACTGGCCGAAACCAGACGGACCCCTTTCTCTGGAGGGTCTGCCGAAAAACAGACTCACCCAAGTACTCGGTGGGAGACCTCATGAGAGAGGGCGAACCAAGCCAAAAGGCCTATGTCCCGTCCCCCCCCCCATGACTTTCAGGGTAGGCCCAAGGACCCACACCCTACTCATCACACTGTGACAAAATGTGTACACACCAAACAAAAGGATACAGAAAAGTGACAAACACGGGTTCAAAATAAATGAAGAAGTGAAAGAGTGACTATTGTGCAATACAATGACCGGCCCTTCGGCCAGGAATAAAAATTTCCCCTGGTCCTAGCCAAAAGGCTCGGCCCTAGAGGCAGGAGTGAAAAACGTGTGTATGGTGAAGTGACCATGGTGCCATAAATCAAAGTGACCCTCACTCACAGTGATTTTACCGCACCCCTGAACTGCCACTTCAGGGGCACATTCACCACAGGCTTTTCGTCCCAACCCTGACCAGCCACCCAGATCACAGCAGCCCCCACTCCAGGCAGGAAGGCATGAAGTTCTGAGAGCTTGGTGAGAGCCCTTTACCATCAGGCTCTACTGTCGCTCCCATCGCTCCTTCCTAATTTATGTTCGGGGAATACTAACCGCTCCTCTCCCCCAGTAAGAGAGGAGCCGGTGTTCTCTCCCGAAAAACTGACCGGAGCTAGAGCTACCCCAATCAAGGCCAGGGACCCGACCCTCTGGTCAGAGCCAAATGCAGCACCCATCCTCACCAGGAGCACCCTTCCAGACGGCTCAGACTCAACCATGGGCCGGCCCCCAGTATCTGTCGGGCAGCACGGCGTAGACACTACTGAAACCGCCCTTCCAGGTGCAATGACACCATTGGATATGCCTGCCCTTCCCTATGGGAGCAGCACAGCGCCTCCTCTGGCAACTGATAAGAACAGATACTAAACTTGATCTTAGCCAAAAGGCCGAGAAGTGATCCAAATGTTCGAAATTCCCTTTTGCTCATCCTGGGGCCCAAGGGTCATTTTTGGCACTTTGTGTGTGGCCCTTGGAGCCCCTGAAGACAGTATTCTGAGAGCCTAGGGCCAGTGATGGTGAACCTTGGCACTCCAGATGTTTTGGAACTACATTTCCCATGATGCTCAACTACACTACAGAGCGCATGAGCATCATGGGAAATGTAGTTCCAAAACATCTGGGCTGCCGAGGTTCAACATCACTGGGTCCTAACTTTCAAACAAGGAAGGAACCTTGGGGGGGAGGTTTACTAAAACTTGGAGCACTGTGCATGGTTGCCAATCAGCTTCTAACTCTGGTTTGTTCAGTTAGGCTTTGACAATAAAATATGGAAGCTGACTCTCTGGTATTCCTAACTCTTCCCCATAGGGTTGCAATCTTTAAAAAGTTCTCGTCAAAGCTCCTATCACACAGTGTCTTTCCATGGGGACTCGTGCTCTGAGCACTCTGAGAGTTGTGGGAGAGACTTGGGAGGGGGGGGGGGGGGGCAGCTGCTAATGAAGAATGGTCTCTAGCCAAACAAGGTTTTCCAGTGTTTTCAACACACGTATGAGACTATTCTGGTGGTAATGTACGAGGGGTCTTCAAAAAGTTTCCACACTTTTTTTTTTTTTTTTTTTAAACTAAGTTTTATATATATGTGGAAACTTTTTGAAGACCCCTCGTAGAACCGCAGATCATTGTAAACGCAAACTAATCTGCCTGCTGGATATTTTTTCGCAGTAGGAGGGTCTAAACATTTGCGTCTTGCTTTATTGGGAATTTTCAGTTTCTTTTGTATGCAGTTGTGCTCCGCCCCGAATTGTTGCGTCTCCTGTGATTACTGTTGATCTTGCTGCACTGTTTGTGCTTTTCTTTTATAGTTTTGGGACACGCGCTCCCCAAATCCTTTAATGACGCTTCAGCTTCCGGAACGTGGTTACTGCGCGGATGTGGTAAGTCGTGTGTGATAACTGTAAGGTTGAAGCTGTCATGTCCGCCAAAGTGCGTCTATTAGTGGTGACGTAAAGCCACGCACCGGTTCTGCTCTTGGGGAGGACCCTGGAACCCTAGGCCTGGGATGTGTACGGGGCCCCAGCTTATGTCAGCCCCACACACTGCTATCTGGTAAATTTGAGAAGCCCTTGCTGGTCCCAAAGTCCTGGTGATGTGCCAGCTCCCCCATCATGGCACCTGACTCGCCTCTCACTCTCACCACACCTGACCCCCGTTCCCCTCTCACCACCACACCTGACCCCCGTTCCCCTCTGGCCACCTCACCTGACCCCCGTTCCCCTCTCACCACCACACCTGACCCCCCGTTCCCCTCTGGCCACCACACCTGACCCCCCGTTCCCCTCTGGCCACCACACCTGACCCCCCGTTCCCCTCTGGCCACCACACCTGACCGCCGTTCCCCTCTGGCCACCACACCTGACCGCCGTTCCCCTCTGGCCACCACACCTGACCGCCGTTCCCCTCTGGCCACCACACCTGACCGCCGTTCCCCTCTGGCCACCACACCTGACCGCCGTTCCCCTCTGGCCACCACACCTGACCGCCGTTCCCCTCTGGCCACCACACCTGACCGCCGTTCCCCTCTGGCCACCACACCTGACCGCCGTTCCCCTCTGGCCACCACACCTGACCGCCGTTCCCCTCTGGCCACCACACCTGACCGCCGTTCCCCTCTGGCCACCACACCTGACCGCCGTTCCCCTCTGGCCACCACACCTGACCGCCGTTCCCCTCTGGCCACCACACCTGACCGCCGTTCCCCTCTGGCCACCACACCTGACCGCCGTTCCCCTCTGGCCACCACACCTGACCGCCGTTCCCCTCTGGCCACCACACCTGACCGCCGTTCCCCTCTGGCCACCACACCTGACCCCCATTCTCACCACCACACCTGACCCCCGTTCCCCTCTCACTCCCACCACCACACCTGATCCCTGATCCCCGTTCTCCTCTCACTCCCACCACCACACCTGATCCCCGTTCCCCTCTCACTCCCACCACCACACCTGATCCCCGTTCCCCTCTCACTCCCACCACCACACCTGATCCCTGATCCCCGTTCTCCTCTCACTCCCACCACCACACCTGATCCCCGTTCCCCTCTCACTCCCACCACCACACCTGACCCCCGTTCCCCTCTCACCACCACACCTGACCCCCGTTCCTCTCTCTCACCGCACCTGACCCCCATTTCTCACCTCACCACCGCACCTGACCCCCCCATTCCCCTCTCACCACCGCATCTGACCCCCCCCATTTCCCTCTCACCACCGCATCTGACCCCCCCCATTCCCCTCCCACCACCGCACCTGACCCCCCCCCCCCCATTCCCCTCCCACCACCGCACCTGACCCCCCCCCCATTCCCCTCTCACCACCGCACCTGATCCCCCCCATTCCCCTCTCACACTCATCAGCACACCTGACCCCCGTTCCCCACTCACCAGCACACCTGACCCCCCATTCCCCTCTCACCAGCACACCTGACCCCCCATTCCCCTCTCACCAGCACACCTGACCCCCCCCCCCCCCCCCCCCATTCCCCACTCACCAGCACACCTGACCCCCCCCCATTCCCCTCTCACCAGCACACCTGACCCCCCATTCCCCTCTCACCAGCACACCTGACCCCCCCCATTCCCCTCTCACCAGCACACCTGACCCCCCCCCCCCCATTCCCCACTCACCAGCACGCCTGCCCCCCCCCCCCCCCATTCCCCTCTCACCAGCACACCTGACCCCCCCATTCCCCACTCACCAGCACACCTGACCCCCCCATTCCCCTCTCGCCACCGCACCTGACCCCCATTCTCACTCTCACCACCACACTTGCCAACATCTAAACTGCTCTGCTTTCACCACCACTATCCCAACACCCTCTGCTCTCACCCCATCCTTGCCCATTCTAGAACGCGCTTTCTGCATTACTGATTAAAGAACATCTGTTTGTTTTTTTCCTCCTCCACTCAGGTGTATCCCATGGCCGCGGTAGCGACAGCCGAGAGAGGATTAATAGTATACCAGTTGGAGAATCAGCCCTCCGAATTTCGAAGGATTGAATCTCCGTTAAAGCATCAGGTAATGTCACGTTCATTGTATGAATTGGACTGTTTGCTGTGAACTGCGACCTACCAATGTTTATAAGACCCCCTTTCACACTGTTTTCAGGCGGTTTAGTGCTGGAAATAGCCTCTGCTAAGCGCCTGAAAATCGCCTCCCATCCATTCAAGTGTGACTTTTCACCCTGGGGCGGTGTGCTTGCGGGATGTTAGGAAAAGTCCTGCAAGCAGCATCTTTGCGGAGGGTTGGGAGCGCTCCCAAAACACCCTGCTCATTGCAATAAATGGGCAGCGCTTTCAAAGTGCCGCAAAACGGGAGTTTTTAACCCCTTTTTTGGGGTTAAAAGCGTCCCGCTAGCGGTTGAAAACGCCGCTAAATCGAGCGTCGCTTTGCTGTGGCCTCAGTGTGAAAGGGGTTTTAGTGTTATACTGTATATTGCTTGTCTAGCCTATGTTGTGGAAATTAAAGTGCTTTAAAAGCCGTGAGCTTTAATTAGATGTAAGCCCCATACTAAAATATCATCAAAAGTTATTCTATTGTATTTTACATCTGTAGCATTTAATAAAATAGTACCTGGTGATCCTGCCATGATGGTCTCCGTCTAGACACTTTATAAGGTGACAACTCCACTTGTCTGCCATTCATGCTCCTGCGTTGTCACCCTGTCACATGCGCCCCCCCTGGTGGAGACTACATGCGGCAGTGCTGACACATATTGTGCAGACATGGTCCACCATTGTCACTATCGGGAAGCCGGTCCTCAGCAATGATGTGCCGCTGACACTGCAGGGAGTGCATGAAGACAGCAATGGATGAAAGAGGATGTAAGGATTTGTGCTCAGAGCTCTTTGGACCTCTAATAACAAATGTTATTAACATTCCAGCACCGATGTGTCGCCATATTTAAAGATAAACAGAACAAGCCGACCGGTTTTGCTCTGGGAAGCATCGAAGGTCGAGTTGCCATCCATTACATCAACCCCCCGAATCCGTGAGTTATCTCTCCTGTTATAATATGTTCTGCATTGTGGATAATTAGAGGTGCACCTTCATGTCTGCATTTTACTGTGCCGAATGACGTGTGTGTATGTATATATATATATATATATGTATATATATGTATATATATATATATATATATATATATATATATATATATATATATATATATATATATATATTAATTAGAGCTGCACGATTCTGGCCAAAATGAGATTTTTTTTTGCTTAGAATAAAAAGATCACAATTCTCTCGCAATTCTCACGACGTAAAATCTTTCACATTATACAAAAAAAAAAAATGGGCTAACTTTACTGGTTAGGTTTTTTTTTTTTTTTTAATTCATTAAAGTAATTTTCTCCAAAAAATTGCATTTGAAAAACCGCTGCGCAAATACAGTGTGACATAAAATATTGCAACAACCACCATTTTATTCTCTAGGGTGTCTACTAAAAAATATATATATAATGTTTGGGGGTTTTAAGTAATTTTCTAGCAAAAAAAAATGATTTTAACTTGAAACCAACAAATGTCAGAAAAAGATGGTTAAACTTTTTTCACTTACACACAAAGTCTATTCCATTGACAATTTGTTACAATGTTTATACCTAAGTTCAACTGATAAAGAATGTTTTGTTTCTTGGCAGACTGCCTGGTTTTTCTCTTCCTTTCTTTTGAGGGCTGTGGCTTCAGAAGAGCAGAGAGAATTCTTTGCATAGAAAGAATTGTGAAACACTTTAGTCAAGATCGCGATAACGATTCTTAACGATTAATTCTGCAGCTATATATATATATATATATATATATATTAATGTGTGTGTGTATGGGTGGTTAATCCTGAAGGTTTCGGCATCTGGTTATTTGCTACAAGGTGGCCTGACGGATAGAGACTCGCACTGCATTCACGATGTTATAGCCTTTGGTGTTGCTTTATTTTCTTTTTTCCTAATAGATTGTAAGCTCAGGTGAACAGACACTTTATACCTTTTTTTTTTTTTTTCTTTTTGTAATGCATGTTTTGATCTCCATTGTTAATGTGTGATTACTGTATAGCATTAAAAAATCGAAGAGGGAGTTTTTTGGGGATTTTAAAGGTGCACATTTACAACAAGAATTTAATAGAAAAATATAAACTTATTGAAAAAGCTTTAAAAACAAACATCCAAAAGTGAATATCTGATAATACAGTACATTAACAGGTGCAGACTGATTCGATCTCTACATGTTTCACCATAATTAGTGGCTTCCTCAGGACAATTTTTAATATCAGGCGCTGTACACACTGGAAATAGAAAAAGTTTTTTTGAGAGAAATAACAAAATAAACAATCATAATACACAATTGTTCAAACATATACTTTTTTTTTTTTTTTTTAAATTCATGGATTGTCAAAGAGTAAAGTGTCAAGTATAGTATTACTTTATGGTGGCGTGTTGCCTAGATAAAAAAAAAAATAATAATAACCCAGAGTTTGTATTCCAGAGCCAAAGACAACTTTACATTTAAATGTCACCGGTCCAACGGGACAAACACGGCCGCCCCCCAGGACATTTATGCCGTACGTATGCAAAGCTTTGCAGTTCTACAGATCCAGCTTTCAATCTCCTGTCCTCCTGTACCTCCCCCCTCCCCCCCACCGTTCCTGGTGGTGTGAATAGAACTTTACAGATTTGTTTTTAATGAAATGTCTCCTCCCACCTCCGCCCAGGTAAACGCCATCGCCTTCCATCCGGTACACGGCACGCTGGCCACCGTTGGCTCCGATGGCCGGTTCAGTTTCTGGGACAAAGACGCCCGGACCAAGCTGAAGACGTCGGAACAGCTGGACCAGCCCATCTCCGCGTGCTGCTTCAACCACAACGGGAACATCTTCGCCTACGCGGCGAGCTACGATTGGTCCAAGGTGAGCACGTCGATTTTAAAAGTGGAACTGTAGTCCAGGAAGTTAAGCCTTGCTAGATGGACTTCAGGCCGGCCCCTTTTTGTAGGTATAGCTATGCAAAGCGATAAAAAATAAGTGCCTATATTTAACCACTTCAATACCGGGCACTTTCACCCCCTTTCAGCGCGGTCACACATTTGAATGACAATTGCGCGGTCATGGAACGCTGTACCGATATGACATTTTTTATTATTTTGTTCCCACAAATAGACCTTTTCTTTTGGTGGTATTTAATCACTGTTGGGGTTTTAATTTTTGCTAAAAGAAAAAAAGACCAAAAATTTTGAAAAAACAAAAAACTGTTTCATAGTTTGTTACAAAATTTTGAAAACGGGTAAGGTGGCACTGATGGTTGGCACTAATGGGCGGCACTGAAGAGCACAAATGATCACTGATGAGGCTGCACTGGTGGGCACTAATGGTTGGCACTAAAGGGAGGCACTGAAGGGCACTGATGAGGCTGCACTGATAGGGGGGCACTTATGGTTGGCACTAATGGGCGGCACTGAAGGGCACAAATGATCACTGATGAGGCTGCACTGGTGGGCACTGATAGGTGGCACTGGACACAGAGGTGGCACTGATGGTTGGAACTAATGGGAGGCACTGAAGGGCACTAATGATCACTGATTAGGCTGCACTGGTGGGCACCGATAAGGCGGCACTAATGGGCGGCACTGAAGGGCTTCTCTAGGAGATCCTGTGGTTTCAGAAAGTGGCACCCAAACTCCTGCGTGCTGCATCTTTTTGGTGCGCTTCCTGAAATCGCAGGACATCATAGAAGTCTTAGGAGACCCTCGAGTTAGCTGTGCTTCGCCAAAAAGCGCGGCGGGGGACCGTGCCCGGGGCAGCGTGAAGCCCCCCCCCCCCCCCCCCCCCCGCCTTACAGGGTAGATGACATGCTACACTTTAGGAAATGATTGCTAACCTCTAACGACTAAACCGTTTTTACCTCTCCTTTTCCAGGGTCACGAGTTCTACAACCCGCAAAAGAAGAACTACATCTTCCTGCGGAACGCCGCGGAGGAGCTGAAGCCGCGGAGTAAGAAATAATACAAAATCCACCATCGCGTTATTTAAAGCCCCGGGTTCTGAACGCCATCCTTCGGAGAGATTAAAAAACTAAAAGGGGGAGAGAGTTCTAAGGCCGCCGTATTGCCTTCACGCCGCCATATTGCTTTCTTAGGGGGGGGAAAAAAAAAGGACAATGAAGTACGTCACAAAGGTGCTTAGCGCTCTGCTAGTTTTTCGGGACTCCAAAGCCAGCAGAGCGCTATTAAAATGAAACCCGGGACGCCGCTGCCTGCATTCTATGAATGGGCCGCAACGTGAAAGCCACAGAACCCAGTGGAGAGTGGATAGCGATATCTTCTCTCTGATAAAACCTGACCCCCAAAATGTTTACTTCTACCCCGAAATGTTTACTTCTACTGTGTTCCTGTAAAATTAGGCTTTCTTCAAACTGTTCTAAAGTGGTTGTAAACCCTTCCATATATCCCCGGTGCGATGATTGTGTCCTCAGGTGATACACAGAGAGGAAACCAATCCTCCTACATAAGTTGTACCTGTTTTTTTTTATCAGCTATACAGACTTTATACAGCAATCCTTAGCTCCCAAAAGGCAGGGGGATGGGGATCTGATGCGAGTGTAAACTGGGACCTGAGTGGAGGGGAAAAGGACAAACCACCGCTCTGCACACACTCCTAGGGAAACGCACAGCAAATTTTTATTACAAAACCCTTGGCGCCTGCCGTACACATATATGCGGCCTCTCGGCGCCTGGTCCTTCATAAATTGCTGCCTATACACCTGTGCTGGGAGCGCGCGTGCACTATGCACTCCCAGCACAGTTACTGTTGCCTAACCGAAAAGCTGAAAGTTTTCAGACCACGTGGCGGCCAATCACGACGGTCACATGATCTTAAGCCACGCCCCACATACCAGCGTCATAAAGGACTGGGGGGCGCCGGCGCTAAGAGGTTAACACAATTTTACATACATAATTTATGAATGCCTCCAAAAGTACATGGGGATAAAGGATTAGCAGAGGGAGCAGCCAGACATTGGGTGCTTTGGATTAAGTCAAGTACACACTATATGGGGATGTGCTTCTGTTCGCTTTTCATTTTAGAGCTTTACAACCACTTTAAGGACCGGGATTGTAGTTTGCCTGGTTAATGGACACCCCCCTTCCTGTCAACATGGGTGCTGCAGGAAGACACCGGCGGTGGTGTCGGGACTGTGCCCCCCCTTACCCGGTCTACGCTCATCCATTTACAAACCACAGCCCGGCGGTGGAAAGCTCTCTTAATCTTTCCTAAGGGTGGTGCCCAGAGTTAGTACTGAATGTTCATTATTGTTTATATATTTGTTATATTTTTTTTTTTTTATATATTTGATGTTCTGTTCTGATGTTCTGCGTTTTTTTTATTATCAATGTATCCTCCTCTGAGAGCCTCAAACACTGGCAGGTTCAATCCCTTGGTGACCAAACACTGGAAGGCCCTGCTTGTCGGCAGCCTAGGGAGGAGTTGGCTTTGACCAATTTTGGCCGCTCTAGGCAGCAGTTGGGGTGGGGGGGGGATATTTTATTTCTTGAGGGTAAACGGTCATAGATGTGGTGACAACCCACCGTCATGTAGAACGCCCTATCGGAAAGAAGGTCGCTCGCATCCGCCTCCGCGGTTCAAAGACACCAAATCTGTTATGCCGTTTTCTGAGAGACGCAATCAAATGATTTTTTTTTCCTATAATAAAGACACTTGTTTAGTATTTGCCTTTTTTTGTTTCATTTTCTTCCACCCTTTTCCTCCATTACAGTAAGTATGTTCGCTCTGTGAGGCAATCGCCGCACAGTAGCTGGTTTGTACTTGGTGGGAGATATAGAAGTTTAACTCGAGTCTCTAGCGCCATCCCCTGGACACAGCTTCTTGTTGGGTTATATCTGTGTCTTGTAGAGCAGGCGAGGTGGGCAACCTATGAGAGATGGAGATCTACATGAAGAACAGGAGAGGTCAAAGGGGTTTGGTGCCTCTTCATTTGTTTATTGTTTTCCAAAATAAAACTTTAGCTAGCCTAAGGCAAACTTAGAAAAATATAATAAAACAAATGTTGCTGTAAAAATACAGAATTACAGTTCCTCCAGAAAGTATTCACAGCGTTTCACTTTTTCCACATTTTGTTATTTTACAGCCTTATTCCAAAATGGATTAAATTCATTATTTTCTACAAACAATCCCCCATAATGACAACGTGAAAGAAGTTTGTTTGAAATCTTTGCAAATTTATTAAAAATAAAAAAATCCTACGTACACAGGTATCACAGGCTCCTCCCACGTACACGGGTATCACAGGCTCCTCCTAACGTACACAAGTATCACAGGCTCCTCCTAACGTACACAAGTATCACAGGCTCCTCCTAACGTACACGGGTATCACAGGCTCCTCCCCACGTACACGGGTATCACAGGCTCCTCCCACGTACACGGGTATCACAGGCTCCTCCCCACGTACACGGGTATCACAGGCTCCTCCCACGTACATAAGTATCACAGCCTTTGCTCAATACTTTGGTGAAAGTCCTTTGGCACCAATTACAGCCTCAAGTCTTTTTGAGTATGATGCTACAAGCTTGTCGCACCTAATTTTGGGCAGTTCCTCCCATTCTTCTTTGCAGGACCTATTAAGCTCCATCAGGTTGGATGGGGAGCGTCGGTGCACAGCCATTTTCAGATCTCTCCAGAGATGTTCATTCGGGTTCAAGTCTGGGCTCTGGCTGGGCCACTCAAGGACATTCACAGAGTTGTCTCGGAGCCACTCCTTTGTTATCTTGGCTGTGTACTTAGGGTCATTGTCCTGTTGGAAGATGAACCTTCATCCCAGTCTGAGGTCCAGAGTGCTCTGGAGCAGGTTTTCATCAAGAACGTCTCTGTACATTGCTACATTCATCTTTCCCTCGATCCTGACTAGTCTCCTAGTTCCTGCTGCTGAAAACATCCCCACAGAATGATGTTGTCACCACCATGCTTCACTGTAGGGATGGTATTGGCCAGGTGATGAGCGGTGCCTGGTTTCCTCCAGACATGGCGTTTGCCATTCAAGCCAAAGAGTTCAATCTTTGTTTCATCAGACCAGAGGATTTTGTTTCTCGTGGTCCGAGAGTCCTTCAGGTGCCTTTTGGCAAAGGTGGGCTGTCATGTGCCTTTTACTGAGGAGTTGCTACCATCTGGCCTCTCTACCATACAGGCCTGATTGGTGGAGTGCTGCAGAGATGGTTGTTCTTCTGGAAGGTTCTCCTCTCCACAGAAACACTGGAGCTCAGAGTGACCATCGGGTTCTTGGTCACCTCTAAGGCCCTTCTCCCCCGCTTGCTCAGTTTGGCCGGGCGGCCCGCTCTAGAAAGAGTCCTGGTGGTTCCAAACTTCTTCCATTTATGGATGATGGAGACCACTGTTCTCATTGGGACCTTCAATGCTGCAGAAATTCTTCTATATCCTTCCCCAGATCTGTGCCTCCATACAATCCTGTCTCAGAGGTCTACAGACAATTCCTTGGACTTCATGGCTTGGTTTGTGCTCTGACATGCACTGTTATCTGTGGGATCTCCTATAGACAGGTGTGTGCCTTTCCAAATCATGTCCAATCAACTGAATTTACCACAGGTGGACTCCAATCAGGTTGTAGAAACATCTCAAGGACGATCGGTGGAAACAGGAGGCACCTGAGCTAGATTGTGTCATGGTAAAGGCTGTGATACTTATGTACATGGGATTTTTTTCCTTTTTTTAATACATTTTTCAAACAAACTTCTTTCACATTGTCATTATGGGGTATTGTTTGTAGCATTTTGAGGAATATAATGAATTTAATCCATTTTGTAATAAGGCTGTAAAATAACAAAATGTGGAAAAAGTGAAGCGCTGTGAATACTTTCTGGATGCCCTGTATTGTATGTGGGTTTTTTTTTTATATTATTATTATTTTTACAATTTTTTTTTTTTTTTTTTTTAGCAGCCCTTTTTGGGCACTTTGGTGGAATATCAGGGGTCTAAACACATCTGTATCTTGTAGAGCAGGGTTAGGCAACCTTTGGAGAGTTGGAGATCTACCTGAACAACATGACAGAGATCAAAATGGTTCGGTCCCCTTTTTGCTTAGAAAAAACAAAACAAAAAAAAAAAACATAGAAAAATATAATAAAACAAATGTTGCTGTAAAAATATAGAATTATCATATGTTAAAAGTGGGCAGCGCCAGTCAGAGCAGTGGACGGGGTCAGTCATTTTTTATTTTTATTTTTCTAATATTTTCTTTTTTTTTTTTTTTGCAATACTTAGAAAAATATAATAAAACAAATGTCGCTGTAAAAATATAAAATTATCATTTGTTAAAAGTGGACAGCGTCAGTCAGTAGGGCAGAGGATGGGGTCAGTAGTTTTTTATTTTTGTTTTATTTTTCAATTTTATTTATTTTATTTATTTATTTATTTTTTTTTTTGCAATTTTAGCTAGTTTTATAAAAAAAATTAGCAGCCCTTTGCGGGGCTTTGATGGAATATCAGGGGTCTAAGCAGATCTGTACCTTGTAGAGCAGCGTTAGGCAACCTTTGAGAGCTGGAGATCTACCTGAACAACGTGACAGAGATCAAAGTGGTTCGGTGCCGTTTCTTTTTTTTTTTTTTTTTTTTTCTTTTTCTTTTTTTTTTTTTTAGAAACTTAGAAAACTATAATAAAACAAATGTTGCTGTAAAAATATAGAATTCTCATGTTAAAAATGGACAGCGCCAGTCAGCAGGGCAGAGAATGATGTCAGTATGGCGGAGGACGGGGTTATTTTTTTATTTTTTTTGGTATTTTATTTATTTTTCAATTTTATATTATTTTTTAAAACATTTTTTAGCAGCCCTTTTGGGGTGGGGATTTTGGTGGAATATCAGGGGGTCTAAATAGACCCCGGATGTCTCACTTTTGAGAGAAAAGAGCAGAACGCAGTCCTCAGTCTACATCTCTGCAGCACAGATTGAAAGAACAGGAAGAGCTCTGCAGTCTCCCTGTTCATTCACAAACCGAAGCATAGTAAACAGTTCACTTGGCTTCAGTTATGAATGAACACAGTGAATGATTGGTACCGATCGTGTACATTCAGAAAAGGAAGGGACTGGTAAATGACATATATGACCAGCCCCCTCCCCCTGCTCTCCATCCTGAAACATCCCCCACAGCAGCAGCCGACGGGAGAGGAGAGGAAGCACACAGGGGGCCCGGGCAGCATAGAAGGAAGAGAAACCTACACAGGAGAGGCAGCGAGGGTGGCATTTACTGGAACCAATCCCATATTTTACCCTTGGCAGCCTCTGAATTCCGGCAGGAGGGAGAGGAGGAGAAGCCGGCAGCGCTGTGGGGGGGGGAGGGGGACCACACAGGGGGCCTGAGCACTAGGGAAGGAAGGGAACCTACACAGGAGGGGCATTTACTGGAACCAATCCCATATTTTCTCCTTGGCAGCCACTGAATTCCAGCAGGAGGGCATACTCACCCCTGGCAGTATACTCACCCCTGGCTGCATACAGTGCAGGTCCTGCAACCTGACAAAGCCAGCTAACCTGGCACCTCACTAAGTAGTTGATTGCTAGGACCTCTGCACCCCCCCATCCCCCCCCCGCTGTTAGTATCAGAGTCCTTTACCCCTGTAAGTTTGCATACCACGGGCAGGAGCTGGGAGATGCAGCAGAACTGCACGGAAGCCGGACAACGGTGTAAGAGGGACACTACTGTGACTGCTGGTGCTGAGGGGGGGGGGGGACACAAATGTGCAGTGGGGGGGTCTGTTGAGGACACAAATATGTGGGGGCTCTGATGGGGACACAAATATGTGGGGGCTCTGATGGGGACACAATATGTGGGGGCTCTGATGGGGACACAAATATGTGGGGGGGCTCTGATGGGGACACAAATATGCAGGGGGGCTCTGATGGGGACACAAATATGTGGGGGGCTCTGATGGGGACACAAATATGTGGGGGGCTCTGATGGGGACACAAATATGTGGGGGGCTCTGATGGGGACACAAATATGTGGGGGCTCTGATGGGGACACAAATATGTGGGGGGCTCTGATGGGGACACAAATATGCAGGGGGGCTCTGATGGGGACACAAATATGCAGGGGGGTTCTGATTGGGACATATATGTGGGGCTCTGATGGTGACACAAATATGTGGGGGCTCTGATGGGGACACAAATATGTGGGGGACTCTGATGGGGACACAAATATGCAGGGGGGCTCTGATGGAGACACAAATATGTGGGGGTCTCTGATGGGGACACAAGTATGTGGGGGGCTCTGAAGGGGACACAAATATGTGGGGGATCTGATGGGGACACAAATATGCAGGGGGGCTCTGATGGGGACACAAATATGTGGGGGTCTCTGATGGGGACACAAGTATGTGGGGGGGCTCTGATGGGGACACAAGTATGTGGGGGGGCTCTGATGGGGACACAAATATGTGGGGGATCTGATGGGGACACAAATATGTGGGGGGGCTCTGATGGGGACACAAGTATGTGGGGGCTCTGATGGGGACACAAATATGTGGGGGGGGCTCTGATGGGGACACAAATATGCAGGGGGTTCTGATGGGGACACAAATACGTGGGGGTCTCTGATGGGGACACAAATATGCAGGGGGGCTCTGATGGGGACACAAATATGCAGGGGGGTTCTGATGGGGACACAAATACGTGGGGGTCTCTGATGGGGACACAAATATGCAGGGGGCTCTGATGGGGACACAAGTATGTGGGGGCTCTGATGGGGACACAAATATGCAGGGGGGCTCTGATGGGGACACAAGTATGTGGGGGGGGCTCTGATGGGGACACAAGTATGTGGGGGTCTCTGATGGGGACACAAATATGTGGGGGGCTCTGATGGGGACACAAATATGTGGGGGCTCTGATGGGGACACAAATATGTGGGGGCTCTGATGGGGACACAAATATGTGGGGGGGGCTCTGATGGGGACACAAGTATGTGGGGGTCTCTGATGGGGACACAAATATGTGGGGGGCTCTGATGGGGACACAAATATGTGGGGGCTCTGATGGGGACACAAATATGTGGGGGGGCTCTGATGGGGACACAAATATGCAGGGGGGGCTCTGATGGGGACACAAATATGCAGGGGGGTTCTGATTGGGACATATATGTGGGGGCTCTGATGGGGACACAAATATGTGGGGGCTCTGATGGGGACACAAATATGTGGGGGCTCTGATGGGGACACAAATATGTGGGGGACTCTGATGGGGACACAAAATATGCAGGGGGGCTCTGATGGAGACACAAATATGTGGGGGTCTCTGATGGGGACACAAGTATGTGGGGGGGCTCTGAAGGGACACAAATATGTGGGGGATCTGATGGGGACACAAATATGCAGGGGGGCTCTGATGGGGACACAAATATGTGGGGGTCTCTGATGGGGACACAAGTATGTGGGGGGGCTCTGATGGGGACACAAGTATGTGGGGGGCTCTGATGGGGACACAAATATGTGGGGGATCTGATGGGGACACAAATATGCAGGGGGGCTCTGATGGGGACACAAATATGTGGGGGGGCTCTGATGGGGACACAAGTATGTGGGGGCTCTGATGGGGACACAAATATGTGGGGGGGCTCTGATGGGGACACAAATATGCAGGGGGGCTCTGATGGGGACACAAATATGCAGGGGGGTTCTGATGGGGACACAAATACGTGGGGGTCTCTGATGGGACACAAATATGCAGGGGGGCTCTGATGGGGACACAAATATGCAGGGGGGTTCTGATGGGGACACAAATACGTGGGGGTCTCTGATGGGGACACAAATATGTGGGGGTCTCTGATGGGGACACAAATATGCAGGGGGCTCTGATGGGGACACAAGTATGTGGGGGGCTCTGAAGGGGGACACAAATATGTGGGGGATCTGATGGGGACACAAATATGCAGGGGGCTCTGATGGGGACACAAATATGTGGGGGTCTCTGATGGGGACACAAGTATGTGGGGGGGCTCTGATGGGGACACAAGTATGTGGGGGGGCTCTGATGGGGACACAAATATGTGGGGGATCTGATGGGGACACAAATATGCAGGGGGGCTCTGATGGGGACACAAATATGTGGGGGGGCTCTGATGGGGACACAAGTATGTGGGGGCTCTGATGGGGACACAAATATGTGGGGGGGCTCTGATGGGGACACAAATATGCAGGGGGCTCTGATGGGGACACAAATATGCAGGGGGGTTCTGATGGGGACACAAATACGTGGGGGTCTCTGATGGGGACACAAATATGCAGGGGGGCTCTGATGGGGACACAAATATGCAGGGGGGTTCTGATGGGGACACAAATACGTGGGGGTCTCTGATGGGGACACAAATATGTGGGGGTCTCTGATGGGGACACAAATATGCAGGGGGGCTCTGATGGGGACACAAGTATGTGGGGGCTCTGATGGGGACACAAGTATGTGGGGGCTCTGATGGGGACACAAATATGTGGGGGGGGCTCTGATGGGGACACAAGTATGTGGGGGTCTCTGATGGGGACACAAATATGTGGGGGGTCTCTGATGGGGACACAAATATGCAGGGGGGCTCTGATGGGGACACAAATACGTGGGGGTCTCTGCTGGGGACACAAATATGTGGGGGGGGCTCTGATGGGGACACAAATATGTGGGGGGGCTCTGATGGGGACACAAATATGTGGGGGGCTCTGATGGGGACACAAATATGTGGGGGTCTCTGATGGGGACACAAGGTATGTGGGGGTCTCTGATGGGGACACAAATATGCAGGAGTCTCTGATGGGGACACAAATATGCAGGGGGGCTCTGATGGGGACACAAATACGTGGGGGTCTCTGATGGGGACACAAGTATGTGGGGGGCTCTGATGGGGACACAAATATGTGGGGGTCTCTGATGGGGACACAAGTATGTGGGGGTCTCTGATGGGGACACAAGTATGTGGGGGGCTCTGAAGGGGACACAAATATGTGGGGGTCTCTGATGGGGACACAAATATGTGGGGGGCTCTGATGGGGACACAAGTATGTGGGGTCCTGATGGGGACACAAGTATGTGGGGGTCTCTGATGGGGACACAAGTATGTGGGGGGCTCTGATGGGGACACAAATATGTGGGGGTCTCTGATGGAGACACAAGTATGTGGGGGGCTCTGATGGAGACACAAGTATGTGGGGGGCTCTGATGGGGACACAAATATGTGGGAGCTCCAAGGACACAAATGTGCTTTGGGGGGTTCTAAGGAGAACACAAATATGCAGGAGTCTCTGATGGGGACACAAATCTGTGGGGCTCTGATAAGGACACAAATGTGCAGGGGGGGGATCTGAAAGGGACACAAATGTGCGGTGAGGGGTCTGATGGGGACCAAATGTACGGTACGGGAGGAGAGGGGAGGGTGTGACGGTAACACAGGCCCTATGCCACATGAGAAGTTCAGCCCCCTTGTATAAGGATACGGCGTGCACCATCCAGCTCTACTGCCGGCAGCCTATCAAATTCTATTCTATTCTATTCTATTCTGCTGCATATTCATTTATCAATAACTATTTTTTGCTTTTTTTTCGGCGAATATGAATATGTGAATATGTGTAAAATGTACAATGTGGCCCTCAAAGTGAAAAGTTTGGAGACCCCTGCACTACAGTGAACACGCGCCAAGGCTTTTATTTGCCGTCAGTGTCCCCATTGGCCAGTCAATGATGGGATGTCTGTCCTGTATGGACATCATCCCTTTTTCAGTAAAGTGGGAAGGATTTAGATCCTCCAAGGCAGGGGTAGGCAACTGGGGCCCTCCAGCTGTTGTGGAACTACATTTCCCATGAGGCATTGCAAGGCTGGCAGTTACAATTACTCCCAGGGGCATGATGGGACTTCTGGAACAGCTGGAGGGCCCCAGGTTGCCTACCCCCGCTCTAAGGCCTGTTTCAGCTTGTGAACAGCGAGCTTTGACAAAGCATTTGCAGAGCTTTCAGCAAGCTTTGTTGAAGCTTTTAAACGTTCCGTTCAGTTTGAGTTTGTTAATGTTGAACACGGAATCCTAACGGAAGTGCCGATTGCCACTTTCGGCCAGCTGCTCGTAGGCTTCAGCACTCCTTGAAGCCCGCTAGCAGCTTGTTTAAAGTGACAATCAGCGCTTCCGTTAGGATGGAGGTACAGAGGAAGTCTTTCACCTTTTTGGGTTATATTGCCACCTACAGGAAGAATGGACACTGGGAAAAAAAATGTAGGCCAGGCCAGAATAGCCCCTCCTACTTCCAGCATGCCTCAAATTTCTAGATCTACCAGGAGCATGATCACAAACATAGAGGGGCTCGAGAATCTCCAAGCAAAGGATTCGATGGTGAGTACAAAAATCTTAATTTATTACCAATGGAGAACGTAACAAAAATGAATCGGCAAGCTCTCATTCACACCGTGTGTCTTGGGCTTGGCAGCCTTTCCCAATGTAGTCCCCATCACATGAGCCAAGATCATTTCCATTGAGTCCTATGGGTTAAATTCACACCACTCCACTGCAAGGCCCTTTAGCTTTACATCATGTTTGGTATCTTCTATAATCAGTGTCCATCGGGGGGGGGGCCCTCCACAGAGGATTGGCTGCCTATATAGTATCCCCGCTGGTATGGTGGGGATCCCGAGGGATCTTCCTCGAGGTAAAGAAACCAAATTAAGGGGACGACTTTGTAAGGTGGGGGGTCAGGAGTATTTCCCTGCTGTGGAGGATGCTGAGGGGCCCAGTGTCTCCTGATCTGAGTGGTGCTATCTGGCCTGGCTGCGAGCTGTGGTGTTAAGCGCCCCTGGAGGTGGCGACCCGAGGGTGCTCTGAGTATCACTATAGGTTTGGAACCCCACTATTAGAAAGGGAACTAGGCCACAACATTACCTGCACGAGAAGGTGGGTGAGGGTCAACCCAGCCTTTTGGCTCGGTAGACCAGAGTGTCCTGTCAGGAGCCTTGTACCGCAGGGGGCTAAAAGAAGGGTCCTTCCTCTTCGAGAGGGGACCATATGACACACCCTAGTATATGTGTATTCACTTTTTTTTTTTTATTCACTCTGGTGTTGTTTTTTTTAGCACCCCACCTCATGGGCTATGTTTTTTGGCCAAGACCAGAGCAATTTTTTGTTACCTGGCCACTGCACATGGGCACTTTATTTTTTCACTCAGTGGATGCATAGGGTTTGGTTCTTCAGACCTAACCCTGAAGTCTAAGAGGAGGGTCTGTGGCCTTTAGGTTCCTTCCTCCCCTGCCTTTGGGGTCTCTCTTCAGAAGAGCCTCTCACCTGGTACTCAGTGGTTGGCTTCAGCTGATCATGAGGAGGGGGGGTCCACAAGGCCCTTTGGTTAGGTGAACCAGAGTGTCTTTGCCCCTATCAGGAGCCTTGCACTGCAGGGGGCTCAGAGAAAGGTCCTTCCTCTTCGAGAGGGGACCATATGACATACCATAGTACGTGTGTATTCACATTTTGTTAATTCACTTTGGTATTACGTTTTGTTTGGCACCCTACCTGGCCACTGCACATGGGCACTTTGTTTCATTTTTTTTCACTCACTGGATGCATCGGCTTGGTTTTTCAGGCTTACCCTGAATAAGAGGAGGGTCTGTGGCCCTTAGGTTCCTTCCTCCCCTTCCTTGGGGGTCTCTCTTCAGAAGAGCCTCTCACCTGGTACTCGGTGGTTGGCCTCAGCTGATCATGAGGAGAGGGAAGTCCACCAGGCCTTTTGGTTAGGTGGACCAGAGTGTCTTTGCCCCGATCAGGAGCCTTGCTCAAGTGTCCTTCTTCTTCTTCGAGAGAGGAAACCATATGACACGCCCTAGCGTGTGTGTATTCACTTTTTTTTTTATTCACTTTGGGGTTACAGTTTTGTTTGGCACCCCACCTCATGGGCTATGTTTTTTGGCCAAGACCGGGGCAATTTTTGATACCTGGCACATGGGCCAGTTTTCACTCACTGGATGCGTAGGGTTTGGTTCTTCAGGCTTACCCTGAAGTCTAAGAGGAGGGTCCATGGCCCTTAGGTTCCTTCCTCCCCTGCCTTGGGGGTCTCTCTTCAGAAGAGCCTCTCACCTGGTACTCGGTGGTCGGCTTCAGCTGATCATGTGGGGGGGGGGGGGTCAACCAGGCCTTTTGGTTAGGTGGACCAGAGTGTCTTTGCCCCGATCAGGAGCCTTGCTCAAGGGTCCTTCTTCGAGAGAGGGGACCATATGACACGCCCCAGCATGTGTATTCACTTTTTTTTTTTTTAATTCACTTTGGTGTTACGGTTTTGTTTGGCACCCCACCTCATGGGCTATGTTTTTTGGCCAAGCCTGGGGCAATTTTTGTTACCTGGCACATGGGACCACATGTGGTTTAATGCGGCTGCCTGTGTGAATGAGCCCCAAGTGGACGCAATCACTACCAGTCACCCTGGCATCCGATCAGTGCCAGGACAAGGTCATCTAGAGCCCAGGGCAAACATGACAAACTACCCCAGCCCCAACCCCCCCCCCCCCCCAGGGTTGGGAGCATTATGTGTAAGCAAACATCCCCCCACAAAAAGACAGCACTGATCTGCATGCTTACCCCCTAAGCATAAATTCCCCCTTCTCCCAGTACAAACCCACCCCCCCCTGCTGAAATCCCCCCTCTCAGTACAGATCTTTGCCCCCCCCCCCTAAAAAAAATTACCCCTCCTAACACAAATCCTCTACCCCTAAACTTTTCACTTGTAGTACACATCTGCTCCCCCCCCCAGTACAAAATCCCCCCTCCCAACACAAATCCCAGCAATGGGGTGTACCACCTTTCCACCACCTTATGGGGGTTCAGTTTAGATTGTGAGGATCTCTCCATTGTACCAGGTTAGGTTTGTGGCAGCAGCTCCAAGCCAGCCTGTAATGTGTGGATTTGGCCACTGTGGGGCAGTGCTGTTGCTGCAATATGTTTGTCTGCAGTACATGAACCTTGGCACTAGGTGGCAGTGTTGCTCTTATAATAATGGAGCAATAAAGGGATTTTTTCTTAATGCAAAAAACAATAGTATGCAGCTTCCTTTTCTTTAAAAAAAAAAAAAAAAAAAAAAGATGGGGGGGGGGGGGGTCCTCAGTTACCACAAAGCTGCCCATATACTAGTAGAAGTTCATTTGAAATTGATGAGTTATAACACGTGACATGCGTCTTTCTGCACATCTCCATGCATGCGTTATGATTCCATGGATTTTAATGGAAAACACATAAAGCAAAAAAAAAAGAAAGCAGTTCTCCCCCGGGGCCCATTTATATGAGTGCCGTGTATTCATGTGGGTTATGTTGTGCGTTTATATTAGGGCAACCCATTCGAAATCAATGGGCCTTCGATGCTCCAAAATGCTCCAAAAAATGTAACGCGTCTCAATATTCACCGCGGTTATAAAAACATGAAAAGTACATTGCAGGAAAGCATACCTTCCCGCAGCACACATCTATATATCTATATATATATACACCAGCCACTTTATTAGGTACACCTGTTCAATTGTTTGGTAACACAAATTGCTAATCAGCCAATCACATGGCAGCCACTCAACGCATTTAGGCATCTAGACGTGGTGAAGACGACTTGCTGAAGTTAAAACCGAGCATCAGAATGGGGGGAAGAAAGGGGATCTCGGTGATTTTGAACGTGGCATGGTTGTTGGTGGCAGACGGGCTGGTCTGAGTATTTCTGGGATTTTCACACACAACCATCTCTCGGGGATTACAGAGAATGGTGGGAAAAGAGAAAATATCCAGTGAGCGGCAGTTGTGTGGAGGAAAATGTCTTGTTGAGGTCAGAGGAGAATGGGCAGACTGCTTCCAGATGATAGAAAGGCAACAGTAATTCAAATAACCACTCGTTACGTCCAAGGTATGCAGAATACCATCTCTGAACGCACAACACATCCAACCTTGAAGAAGATGAGCTACAGCAGCAGAAGACCCCACCGGGTGCCACTCCTGTCAGCTAAGAACAGGAAACTGAGGCTACAATTGGCACTGGATCACCAAAATTGGACAATAGAAGATTGGAAAAACATTGGCTGGTCTGAGTCTGGATTTCAGCTGTGACATTCAGATGGTGGGGTCAGAATTTGGCGCATGGATCCATCCTGCCTTGTATCACCGGTTCAGGCTGGTGGTGGGGGTGTAATGGTGTGGGGGATGGGTTATCACCGGTTCAGGCTGGTGGTGGGGGTGTAATGGTGTGGGGGATGGGATATCACCGGTTCAGGCTGGTGGTGGGGGTGTAATGGTGCGGGGGATGGGATATCACCGGTTCAGGCTGGTGGTGGGGGTGTAATGGTGTGGGGGATGGGATATCACCGGTTCAGGCTGGTGGTGGGGTGTAATGGTGCGGGGGATGGGATATCACCGGTTCAGGCTGGTGGTGGGGGTGTAATGGTGTGGGGGATGGGATATCACCGGTTCAGGCTGGTGGTGGGGGTGTAATGGTGTGGGGGATGGGATATCACCAGTTCAGGCTGGTGGTGGGGGTGTAATGGTGTGGGGGATGGGGTATCACCGGTTCAGGCTGGTGGTGGGGGTGTAATGGTGGGGGGGATGGGATATCAGGCTGGTGGTGGGGGTGTAATGGTGCGGGGGATGGGATATCACCGGTTCAGGCTGGTGGTGGGGGTGTAATGGTGTGGGGGATGGGATATCACCAGTTCAGGCTGGTGGTGGGGGTGTAATGGTGTGGGGGATGGGATATCACCGGTTCAGGCTGGTGGT